>CAVLGL010000115.1:38100274-38427774 GCA_963668995.1 Parnassius mnemosyne
GTACAACGAGTAAATATGGCTATCGTAATTTATACATTTTAAGCGCAGGTTCGGCCCCACATGGAATACTGTTCTCATCTCTGGGCCGGGGCACCCCAGTGCCAGCTCCTTCCACTTGACCGCATCCAGCGCAGAGCGGTTCGAATCGTCGACGACCGAGTTCTTTCTGATCGGCTCGATACACTGGCACTGCGTAGAGATGTTCCATCTCTTTGCGTATTTTATCGCATCTATCACGGGCAGTGCTCTGAGGAATTGTTCGGACTAATTCCAGCCGCTCAATTTCACCATCGCACGTTACGACAAAACTCGCGTTACCATCCATACCATCTGGATGATTGGCGGTCCACCACTGTGCGATTTAGAAGAAGTTTTCTCCCTCGCACAACTTCCTTGTGGAATTAATTACCACCAGCGTATTTTCCGTACCGATACGACTTAGGAACCTTCAAGAAAAGAGCTTACACCTTTCTAAAAGGCCGGCAACGCATCTGCAATTCCCCTGGTGTTGCGGTTGTTCATGGGTGGCGGTAGTCACTTACCATCAGGTGAGCCGCATGCTCGTTTAACCCCTCTTCTATAAAAAAATGTATTTTATAACAACTGCTGATGAATCTTATTAATAAATAAAAAAATGCATAAATAAAATGCCGGCAGTGACGGCGCTTGCACCATTGCACGTACGGCGGCGCCGGCGCAGCTGGACATAATTCTTGTAAACAATACGTGCACCGCACACCTGCGCCATTGCACCTGCGGTGGCGTCCGCTTTGCTTGTATAAAACTGACGGGGCGGCCGCCGTTAAGAATTAGATTACTCATCATCATCATCGTCATCATTACAGCCCTTCACAAGTCCACTGCTGAACATAGGCCTCCCCCAAGGAATGCCACAAAGCACGGTCCTGAGCCACCTGCATCCATCGACTTCCTGCATATCTTACCAGGTCGTCACTCCATCTAGTGGGGGGACGCCCAACACTTCGTCTGCCGGTACGAGGCTGCCACTCAAGAACCTTTCTTCCCCATCGGTTGTCGGTTCTTCGAGCTATATGGCCGGCCCATTGCCACTTCAGCTTACTAATCCGTTGGGCTATGTCGGTCACTCTAGTTCTACTGCGGATATCCTCATTTCTGAGTTTATCACGCAGAGAAACTCCGCGCATAGCCCTCTCCATAGCTCGCTGAGCGACCTTGAGCTTCCTCATCCGGCCAGCAGTGAAGGACCACGTCTCAGTTCCGTATGTCATTACTGGCAACACACAATTAGATTACTAATGATTACTAATTACTTGGACCCAAATTAATAATGATTTTGACCTAAATTAATAGTCCCTAAAGGGGGTCGCTTTGCGCCCCCTTTCCGTAAAGGTGATTTCTTCCAATTCGGCTGGAAGACCATACAGGCCAAAGCCAGTCCCAGGTGGTGTTTAGTGGGTAGGCACTTAGGTTTCATAGTGGGTCCCACATAACCACTTAGCCGGCTGCGTGGTGTGCTTAGAGCATTCACTACTTCCCTCCCCCGCTTCCCGGAGGGTAGCCCTTTTCATTGCATCTGGGCGCAAAAAAAAACGCCGTTAAGGGAGTCTTGGCTCTGGCGTGGAACGGTGCACTTGTTCTATTCCGTCACTAGGTCATCCTTGACACATTGCATAATTAATTCGTGCAAATGAATTAGTTATTATTCTCAACTACAAAATTAGTCTCAGTATAATTTATAGTTGATTAGCTCTGTTCGTTAAATGCATTCTGTGTATTTCATAATTGTATAAAGTGGTTTATTGTAAATTAATCTTATTTGAACGAAATGTCCCGCTTGGTTTCTTGCTGGATCTTCCCAGGACAGGGGTTTTATTCAAACCAGTGATAGTAGTATTATATTAAGTAAAAGTGATTCCATTCTATTCTAAAGCCTTTTCATGTGACCCTATACATTGTAATAACATTCTACAAATACAATAGAGAAGATTAATGTCTGTATTTTTTTTAATTTTTAAAAATGGTTGCACTCGACCACATGAGAATAAATCTAGGGAACTTCCGCTCACTATGTACATTTTCTGTTGCGTTAACGACATTTTTATGATAAAACACGCTGTAAAGTATAAACTATCCCCGGGAATATTTCAAACTCTCGTCTATATTATTACTATAATATCCGTGGGTGATATTTTCCTTATAAATCTTCAATTTCCTTTAAAATGCTTTAATACAAATGATAGCGTACTGAGGCTTCATAAATTAACACCGTACGTATTTTCCCTATCAATTTAAGAAAACTTATTCCTGACATAGAAATGATATGGCCTCCGATGGGCACCACAGAGGATAGAATAAAAAGTTCCACACCCTGAAGTACCACATCAGCAACAGAATCAGCAACAACGCTGGGATCTTCCGGCGAGAAGCAAATCCACCCCCAAGGGTAGGATGCAAAAAAAGACCGCATACCGTCCCAATCGGCCGACCTATAGTGCCAAACACGGTGGTAAGCTGCAGATCGCAACTGTGATGGGAGCGTGAGTGGCACCGTACTCCGGATCAAACAATGGTCCGAAAAGCCCAGAGGGGCATCGACGGAGACCTGATATCCGTCCGGATGAGAGGTCAGCATAAGGTCCAATAGGGAATGTACATGATCCTCCAGATCTGGGATCCGCGTAGGCGAAGTAACCAGTTGTGTTAGACCAAGCCATTTAGCGTGGTGGGCGTTAAAATCACCGAGTATCACGATCTCTGTGGATGGGACCTGTTGTAGCACGGAGTCTGCAGCCATTTGGACGTGGTCGATGAGTCAGTCTGTGTCGGCATTGCCGCTATGGGATCTATAGAGGCACCCGTTAACGCGGGAATGCCCGTCTCTGTCTACGCGCAGCCATAGGATGGACAGGTCCGTACCTTCAAGACTGCCGAGGCGTCGAAAACAGATGTCCTCTCTGACGTGTACGCAAACTCCAGCCCGGGGTACAAAGGAGTGTTCTAATGTGTACGCCGGGTAGAAGAGATATGAAGTATCAGCCGGAGAGGACGCCTGAGTCTCGGTTAAAAAGAGCAGGGCTGGCTTCGCCGTCTCTAGAAGGTAATGGATAGCGTTAAGGTTGGAATGAAGTCCCCTGATATTGCAAAAATTCACAGAATCTGACTAGGAGCGGCGATTTGTCAACCTCATCAGTGCCCGTGTGGTAGGAGAGGAGGTAGAATCTACAGACTTTTATGTAAAAAAAGTACTGGTAGATTGTCTCATTACGGTTCTTTGAACCTCTCTCGATTCTATATTTGTTTGTGAGGCAAGAGACCCGGTGGTATGAATTTGGTCACTTGGGACACAGGTAGTTCCTAGTGTCGGATCCTACTTGCGTTGACACTTTGGCAGTCACTCAGGGACATCGCGTTTAGAGTTTAGAGTAAATGGAGCAAATATGAGTCCCTAAGTGATGATTACATATTTGTGTCATTTGCTGATACGAGGGGTCCACGTGCGGTGAAGTTCTTAAAGGAACTGTATCCGCGAGTGGTCGTTGCTGCTGGTGATAAGAGGGCTGCTTCTTTTCTCGCTTAATGGCTAAGTATAGCTATTCAGCGAGGAAACGCAGCCAGAGTTCTTGGCACAATACTGCGGGGTATGTGTATGTTAATTTAGGTTTAATTTTAGTTTTTTATAATGTGTTACATATTTTATATATTTGTATGTTTTTTTTATGTACATAAATGATTTTAATACCATAAAGTACCAATCACCAGGTTTGTTCGATTTTGACTTTTTTCTAAGCTAGCTTTTTTTCTCACGGCCGCCTCCGCCGCCGTGAATTTCAAATTTTTATACCTCATTATTTATCAACCGGTTAATAATCTTATAAAAGGTTAAGCCCTTAAAGTATTATTGGCAATCCTGGTAAAGAAGGTAGTTCCAAAGATATAGGTTAGTCGTTGGAAAGTTGTGGATGTGGTTTGCTATGATTCTATGCTTGAAGTAAAACTTGAAGTGTTATTTTTTTTTTTTTTGCTGTTGTTACATGGTTGTTACCGAGCCGGAAGACCGGTGGTTAGAACATCCACTGCTTGCGCTAAAATCGATGTTCAAAAATTTTAAAATTCTTTTACAAATTATGATTTTTTGTGTTGTGTGCTTTTTTAATGTTTTAGTGTTTCTTGATACTTCAGCTGAGTCAAGCCCCTCCCAAACCAATATCAGTTAAAAAGTTGAATTTGCAATATATGTATATACGTCCCACTGCTGGGCACAGGCCTCCTCTAATTTCTGAGAGGGGTTTGGGGCAAGTAAATGTCCGCCGCGCTGCACCAATGCGTGTTGGCGAACTTCACATGTCTTAGAAAAATTTTTTTTCTTATTTCTTTCGCCGCCAAGCACGTGGTAAATAAGCACTTGAATAATTACAATTAACAATATCATTGGTGCCGGCAGATACCGAACCCAGGTTGCTCGCGTACTGTGAAATTCACTTAGCCCCTGAGCTACCACAGCACTCACATTTCAGAATAAGCCAATATTATTTCCTTTATCTTCATCTTTTTGATCAATCCGCAAAAGTTCAATGTTTAACATGGGCAACTGTTTGGCGGATTTTTTTTTAGTTAGGTGGAACCTAAGTCTTCTTGGTGGCAATAGGCTACTTTAGTCGGTGGACATCTGCAGTCAAGTACAAATAAAGGAAAAGAAAGCTATATATTATGCTTTGTCACTTAGGAGTAAGATGGAGTATCTCACTCACTCTAATTATAGGTACTGGAATATAGCCGACAAACATTTGTATATGGAGGTAGAGAAGTGTGGTACCGGACCTCCAGGCAGAACAGGAGTCCTACCACCTAGTTATGATTATTAAATTCTTAATGCCTTTACAATACTTATTACTCGTAATTACTATTAATTTTAATAAGTGCATGAATGATCAATCTAGGCAAGGAATATTAGACCTTATCACAAATTCGACAAAGTCTATATCTACTATTGGAGTCTTTTTTAGGGAAGAAACACGTTTCGCATTATCGACGGTGGTGTGTTTTTCCTAGTGTAGTGCAGTTGGTGCTAGTGGCGGTAAACGTGGTAGAGCCATGCTGCAGCTATATAGTTGTAGCATGAATGGGTCAGCTCGCCGGGGTAAGGACCATGCTCTCACAGAACACCAGAGTAAAATATCAGCTTAATGCTGTTGTGTTTCGTACTGTTATACTATTCAAGACCAGATAGAAAATAAAACAGTTTTTCCAACTATTTACACTTTATTTCACTTCACAATTTAACTTATACACAGTTCAATTTAACTTCACGTCTAACTACGACGACAAGCGTTGAGCGAATGCCTCTCCCAATCGACTAATCAACCTTTTATACTTGTTAGCAAGGTGGGGCGGCGTCGTTTCCGCCGCACTCTTTTACAGCAATCAAAACATTATCCTTCCGGTTAAATTATATAACTCTACCCATTATCCGCAATCATTAATGTAAGCAACAAATAATAATTATAGTATAAAGTCAAATCACTTATCGAGTAATTCCTTTAAACACAATAACATAGTGGTTATTAATCTAACAAAAGCAATTATAGTATAAAGTCAAATCACTTATCAAGTAATTCCATTATAAACAATAATATAGTAGTTATTAACTTAACAATAGTAGTCATTAACCTAACAGCTCGGCCATCCTACTCAAAGCGTGTCCCATCGCTTCTACACTTAAACAACACCGCAAGTATAAAAGAAAGTAATGAAATTACAATTTGTTTCTAAAACATTTAACATATCCTAAACTAAACTAAGCATGATAGATATAAATACAATATAAACCAAAATAATAAAATCAAAATTTAAATTTGACTATCAGTCATAAAATCTATAATTAGTATTAAATCCACAGTTATCTTTTTTTTTGTTTCTATAATATAACCAATGAAAATCTAATTTTAACTATTCGGTGTCAACAGTATTATTATCGGTTGAATCAGACTCAAAATCTCTGTTGAAATTCATCCATGGATGAATTTTGTCAATCGACACTATAGCTTCATATTTTCTACTGTTTTTACGAGTAAGTGGCGTATCTTCAACGAGAAATCTGTCATTTGGCAGCACTTTTACTATGCGATATGGGCCTTGAAATTTAACTACAAGTTTTTGTGATTTTCCGTCGTGTGGAACTTGCTTTTCTAAACGTATTAAGTCACCTTCATTGTACTTAGTTGGGGGCTTTCTACGTTCATTAAATCTTTTTGCATCTTGAATTTGTTGTGCTTTAATTTTTGTACTAGCATCTTGCCTAAGTTCGTCTAACTTTTCTAATGGAGTTCCGTTTAATGTGTCATTAATAACAAGGCTTAGGATGCCTTCTGACCTACTGGTTATATTAAATCCAAAAAGTAACTCGGATGGGGACTTTTGTGTAGTTTTATGCTTAGTTGTATTTATACCGACTTGAATATCCTGTATATAATTGTCCCAAGATTTATCGTCTTTACCATGTCCAGATGCCGATAAAGCATCTAAAATCGTCCTATTAAAACGTTCTACTTGACCGTTAGCCCTTGGAGTAGCAACGGCGTTTGTGATGTGTTTGATACCATACGACATTATAAAATCCTGAAAAATTTTACTCGTGAAACTAGTGCCCTTATCGGTGATTAGTCTCGTGGGTAAGCCAAAGTAACTTATGTGGTTCTTAATAACTTGGATGCTTGTCACGGACTTTGTATTCTTAACAGGAGTAATATTAATATATTTTGTAAAGCCATCAATCAAAACTAACAAATAGCTATTCCCTTTCTTACTTTTGACAAAGGGTCCTAAGTGATCTGCGTGGACTGTGTGGAAGGGAATACTGACCTTATTTATGGTATGTAACTCTCCTTCACGTTTTCCTCCCGGCGCTTTGTGATGTGCGCACTCGAGACAAGACGTCACATATTTTTTTACAAAGCGGCGCATTTTAGCGAACCAGTAATGCTCTTGGATTCGTTTCAATGTTTTTTCAAAACCACAATGCCCGATGTCGTCGTGGTTCATTTTGAGTATTTGCCAACGTACTCCCTTAGGTACTACCCATCTTAGTGAATCGCCAACAATTCGATAGACGCGGTCATTTTTAAGTTTGTAGTTTTTGATTATGTCAACATATTGGTCTGCCTCGGAGTCCGTTAATATGTGCTTTATTTTCTTTATTTCGTCATCAGCAGATTGCACAGTAACTATCCAGTCCGATTGGGTTTACTCTATTGCCAACACATCCCATATTTGCCGATCATCTGCAATACCTTCAGATGAACAGTCCACCGGGTTTCTACTAAGCGCATCTGCATGAGACATTCGAGCGCCTGGTCGATATTCAATCGTGCAGTCGTATTCTTGTAGTTGGATCCATCAGCGCGCAATACGGGCTACCAAATCTCGTTTAGTCAGAGTGGATCTAAGGGCGTTACAATCGGTTACAATTTTAAAGTATATTCCTATAAGATAGACTCTAAAGCGATTCAATGACGCAATCACTGCTAAAGTTTCGAGTTCGAATGAGTGAAGTTGACGCTCGTGTGCACTTGTTTTTCTACTAAAATAAGATATGGGCTGTAATATGTTCTTTGAATTCCGCTGCAGCAATATTCCTGCCACACCTTCCTTACTTGCGTCTGTGTGAAGTTCTGTTTCTGCACTAGGGTCATAAAGGGCCAGCACTGGTCGGTTGACTAGCATTTCCTTAATTTTTAAAAAGGACTCTTCTTGGCTTGGTCCCCATGTCCAGCAAGAGTCCTTATTTAAAAGGCTAGTCAATGATGCCGTGATTGTAGCATAACCTTTGATGAAACGCCTAAAAAATCCAGATAATCCAAGGAACTGTCTTAATTCATGCTGGTTGCGAGGTTTCGGAAATTTTGAGACAGCGTCTGTTTTCCTACTACCTGGGCGGATTCCATTAGCACTTACTTCAAATCCTAGAAAGTCAATAGTTTTATAGAAGAAATTGCATTTACTTAACTTGAGGGTTAGACCTCCTCTCTTTAAAAGCTTGAGTACTTCTTCTAGTCTCACAATGCCTTCATCAAAGGTTTTAGACGGGATAAGCACATCATCCATGTATACAATGGCATACTTGATTTTAGCCTCCATAAGTATTTTGTTGATGGTGCGTTGAAACACAGATGGTGCATTTACCAACCCAAACGGCATACGGTTAAATTCATACTGCCCGTCGGGTGTTACAAAAGCAGTCTTGTTTCGAGATTCTTCAGAAATTGGTATCTGGTAATAGCCAGAAGCCAAATCCAATGATGTAAATAAAGTATTACCTGCTAGTAAATCTAATTGATCTTCGATTCGAGGTAATGGATAATGAGTTTTCTTCGTCTTTCTGTTAAGAGCCCTGTAGTCGACACATAGCCGTTTCTCACCAGTTTTCTTTTGTACCAATACAATTGGACTGGCATAGGGCGATGATGATTCTCTTATGATTCCACTGTCAGCCATCTCTTTTATCATGTCTCTTACTAGTTGTCGCTCAGTATAAGACATGCGGTAGGGACGGTAAACGACAGGTTCAGAGTCTTCCAACTCAATTACCATTTCTGTAGCATTCGTAAACCCAAGATCATAAAGTCCATTTGAGAAACACTCCTTGTATTTCGAAAGTAATCTCTGTAACTCAAGAGTTTGTTCATCAGTAAGCTGAGAACTACAGTTAATTGTTTCATCTATTCCACTTGAATCAAGAATGACTTTACATGAATCCAATACGTGACCTATAGAACCCGTAGGCATTGAATGTTTCTGTAGGGCTCTTGTTAAAAGCGAATTCTTTCCGATGCGTATATCATTTGTCGATATATTATAGACTAAGAGAGCACCTCGACCATTCTTGATTTCGTATTCTCCAGGTAGAATATAAAACTCTTTTCCAGCTGAACCACGTAGCGATCCGATAACACAAATGTCACAATCGATGTCCGTATTGGTACATACTTCGACCGTTTGCAATGCGTTACTAGGAATATTGGTGGAATTTTCGGTTAATAAACGAATTTTGTTATGGGTTATCCTTTGGAAGATCAATTTACTAGGGGTTTTGATAATCAAAATATCAGATTTTTCTGTAAATGAGTGCCCCAACAATACTGGGTGATTAAGAACGTAATCGTCAACTATGTAAAGTTCTATATCCTCCGTTAAGCCTTGCACTGTTACGGAGGCTAGCGCTACGCCTAATGGTCTTACTAAGTTAGACCCTATCCCTTTTAGTACGGGCAACTTAGTTTCGGAATTAATATCGAGTCCCATAGTTTCTGCATCACTTAACCTAACTAAAGAACACTGACTCCCCAAGTCAACATAACAGGTTGTAGAACGTCCATTAACTTGTATGTTGATTATATATATATCACAGGGGCAGTCACCTAAAGTTACTTTCGCTACGTGTTTCTCATCTTTAGAATCATTAGAAGTTCTCATCCTGTTATATCCTGGCTCAGATGCTAATTTGTTTCTATAACAATCGTTAGACTTATGTTCTAATCTTTCACAAATTGTGCACTTTATAAGAGGCTTATCACACCTAAAACTAGGATGCCCTATTTCGCTACAGTTAAAACACCTAATATTATTATTAAATGAATTAGTTTTAGACGGCCCGAGTCGGTTTGACGCCAGTAGAACCTTACGATCGCTATATTTTTGTATTGGTGCGTCGAAGTTTGGCCGGGATTGGCTTGTTTTAACAGTCTTAAAATATTTAAGAACCTGCTCAGGCTCAGAAAAATGAGCAGCCTGAGCCCCCACTTTAATAGCACGATCCTCAACACCGTAAAGAAGGCAGTCCACAGCTTGTCTACCGAAAATTTTACAACGGTTTAATAAATTGATCTTTGCATAATAGTAGTGCTCCAGTGACTCGCCGTATTTTACTTTCTTAGATAACATTTCAGTCAGAAGCTCGGCGTAGTCTTCGCGGCAGGGGAATGATTCTAATAACTTTTTTTTCCATTCGGGCCATGTATATAATAGTGAAGGTAATCCTTGAATCCAGCTTTTGGCAACACCACTAAGTTTAGGTAATGAATAATGGATAATTTCTTTCTCATCCCAGCTATAAATTTCAGCACACTCTTCTACTTTGTTTATCCAAGTTAAAATGGTTTGATCTTTCGACAAAGGGTCAAATTCTGGTATGACGTTAGTGTTGAAAGCAAGTTTAGGTCTATCCGAGCTCCTGACTTTACTTAAAATATCTAAAAATTTATCTAATATAATATTAGTTTCTGGTTCCTTACTTATACTACGTTGCCGCTGACGCCTAGTATGCTGTGAAGCACCATCCTCTGAAGATGTCGAATGATCGCGCTTTCTTTTACTCCTCGATTCCAGTCTACGGCGAGTTGACCGTTTGTCCCTTTTCTTTCTTCCATCATTTCCATCCTCGCTACCAGACTCACTAGTCTGATACCATGTCCGTACTCCCAACCTTGATTGTCCCTCCTTATCCTTGTAACGCACCTGCTCTATCCTCGAGCAGGGCGTTTTCCGTATCAATAACGGGCTGAAATTCCGTCCTTGCACCTTCCTTGGTGCTCCTTGATTAGTTAGATGCGCCAGTCCTTCCCCTCGACTGGTCGCATCGTCACAAATCTCATTCAATCCCTTTCCTCGGGTCATCCGATCTCCTTGCTCTTGTCCTTGAGCAATTTCATCATCCATGTTGTCTCCAATTATCTGAAACTTACAGGTATAAGCTTAGAACTTGTCCAGAGATTTTCTTTTAATGTACATGGCGAACTCCTCTACTAGCGCGAACTCGAACTTTTCTCTCCTTTAAAGGTTATACAAAAAATAGTTAAGCTATGTAGGTCCTTTTAGTCATTATATCTATTATTGGTACCAGTTGATCATACTACAATAATTATAATATTGACAAATTTATTTGGTTTTCATAATGTCGTGTATCACCAAAAGAAACGGAGTTTCATTATCAGTATTATGTTTTTAATTTTCACGACGCATACGAAAAAAAAAGACGGTAAAAAAAACTAATCACATAAATGGCCTAATTAATTATTCGTTAAACTTTGAAATCAATAATTGAAAAGGAATTTCATCATCAACATTATGTTTTTAATTTCACGACGTATACGAAAAAGACGGTAAAAAAAACTAATCATATAAATGTCCTTCTTAACTATTCGTCAAACTTTGAAATCAATACAGTTATACTTTATAGCAAAATATGCCAATTATCAATTTATATAAAAAAAAAATACTTACATTATTCGAGCGGTGCACGTGGCAAGATAATTAAATATGTATCCTGTTTATCCCACTTCTGATCTGTTATACTATTCAAGACCAGATAGAAAATAAAATAGTTTTTCCAACTATTTACACTTTATTTCACTTCACAATTTAACTTATACACAGTTCAATTTAACTTCACGTCTAACTACGACGACAAGCGTTGAGCGAATGCCTCTCCCAATCGACTAATCAACCTTTTATACTTGTTAGCAAGGTGGGGCGGCGTCGTTTCCGCCGCACTCTTTTACAGCAATCAAAACATTATCCTTCCGGTTAAATTATATAACTCTACCCATTATCCGCATTCATTAATGTAAGCAACAAATAATAATTATAGTATAAAGTCAAATCACTTATCGAGTAATTCCTTTAAACACAATAACATAGTGGTTATTAATCTAACAAAAGCAATTATAGTATAAAGTCAAATCACTTATCAAGTAATTCCATTATAAACAATAATATAGTAGTTATTAACTTAACAATAGTAGTCATTAACCTAACAGTACGGTGGGTGTGGGGAACTGAAGAACCTTTTTACCGGAAACAAAGTATTCTATCTTAGGCCTCAGGGGTGCGAACACATCTGCATTTTGATTCTTAATCGAGGATAGATATAGGTCTATGGGCCACAGCATCCACTTACCTATCAGGTGGACTGTGTGCTCGTTTGTCACCGTTACTTTATAAGAAAACCTTTGTGCTATTAAGTGTTTCGTGGTAGTGGTAGCAGTGACTGTGTACATATTTGTGGAAGGGAAGGTGGTGCTCTTCTGACTATGTAATACACAACATTTTATTTTCCACACGGATCTTAGTATCCATTAAAATAATTAGATTTCTCTGGATAATGTGACGTTAATTAAGTTCGGTTGAATAATTATTATTATGATGTTATGTAACTTAAGGGAATTTATTTAATGTGTTTACGTCTGCTTAAACAAAAAGCTTTTCGGTGTTCACAGACTTACCGTAATTGGGGCTTGAGTGCCGAAATAATTCGATTTTATGCCTGTAATAACATACACTTCATGATCACTTGCTTTAAATAAAGTGACGTTTTTATTAAATGTTGAGTAGAAGCAAACAACAACAATTGTCATTTTAGTTAAATTTACATATTTTGTTATGCCTATAGCAAAGGAGTGAAATAATTTGCCAGCGTCTGTCTTCAGTCCGAAAACAATGTGGGTCCGAACTCACGACAAAGGGGAAAGAAACAGGAGGTCAGTAGTATCATCATACTGATAACAACATATCATCAAAATAATAAAAAACTGCAGTTGCAACCCACCTCCCAAGAGTGACAACTATTGCACAGGCAAGTGTGCAGTAAAATCAGTTAAAATAGTGCATTACCAGGCATATTGAATTTAAACGATAAAAAGTACAGATTAATTGAGATTTTTTTTAATTAATTTTTTTCAGTTATTGAATTTTTATGTGAAGAAATTCTCAGTAGTTACCCGTAGTTAGGATGTTGGCGGTGTCTCACCCCCGTGCCTCGGAAGCGCGTAAATCCATTGGTCTTGCGCCTAATCTCCCTCTGGTCGTGTCAGCTTACCGTCCATTGGGACTACGAGAGTCATGGAATAGAGAGTGCACCTGTGCTTGCGTATACACACTTGGGTACTATAATCCTGTCCTACGCTGATGGCTAGTATCCGTTGAGGCTGGTCGCCGTGACCGAAATTCGGTCTGGAAGACATTTTGTATACTTTGCTATTTCATTACGGGCCTGCAAACGTCCCATACCACATTTTTATAGAATAAGGGTGACAAACGAGCACACAGTCCACCTGATGGTAAGCAAATACTGTGGTCTGTAGACATCTACATTAATACTCAATTAAGAATCAAAATGAAAATTGCCTCTTTTCCAATAAAAAGAGTCTCCGGTTCTAAACCATCATCATACGAAACACAGCAGCATGAAGCTGCTATTTTACGCTGGTATTCTGTGAGAGCGTAGTCCTACCCCGATCGAGCCGACATAGATAACTTGAACTTGAACTTGAAAAATATAAATTTCTCGTAAAATTAAAGACTATTCATCACTAATTACATAATTATAACGAGTAATAAAATACATATTAATTAATTAAATATTATTTTTTATCTCGGTGGAATTCCATTACGCAACGAACAAATTTTTTGAAAAAGACCTTAAGGTGACACTAGTCGACATTATTTCCATAGAAATTTCGGAGGGGTTTTACTCCGCTGTTTGACAGTGTACATCCAAAATTAAACATGATATCGTTTTGTCTCATTATTAAATTTGTCTGTACGGAAACAGAATAGTAAAATAAAATGTTATTAAAAAGTTACGAGCTACCAAAGATTCGTTTTTATTGCCAATTTTAACACAACTTTGGGCGTAAATTAGTAATAAAAGAAGTGTAAAATTTCCAAAACAAAGTCGGTACCGACACAGGTCAATTATCGAAGAACTCAATAAATTTTATTTGTAATTGATTAATGCAGTGGTTTTTTCATAAAACCCCTTCTTCCAAAGGCCTTTTCGTATTTTTTTACGCGCGCATGTTACTATGAATTATCGTGCATCTCACTGAATAATGTCTCCCCCGGTGCGGTGCGGGAGGACGATGCTTACACACACATGCACAGGCGGTGACGCGCGCTTATAAGTATTCGAGTTTTATTCGAAACGAAAAGTTTTGCTTTGCTATTTTGTAATTTGGACGCCAAAGACAAAAGACGGCATGGAAATTGATATGATTGAAAGAGATGATGCGTTTTGGACGACAGACAATATTTTAAAATTTTCGTCTGTAGTATAATATAATTATAAAAGTAAAAAAAGTAAAGTCTATATTCGATTACTATATAAAATTGCAACAATTTCATTGGTGCCGACGGGGATCGAACCCGGGTTGCTCGCGTAATGTGATACTTACAGCGAGCGCTAACCATCTGAGCTACCACGGCTCTCAATGTAAGTGTTATAAATAAATAAAGAATTACAAAACAGTTTAATTATTTATTAGACGACTTTTGCGGCGGATAAACAAAGTATATTATGTGGGATTTTCATAGGTACCTACTGTTATTACCTAGATACCTACAATCAACAATACAACAAAATGTCACAAAACCTCGCCGCGTCGTGGCCACAAAATTGTAAACTTTAGGTAGGTACGTCGGTACTAAGAAAACAATCTTGATGGGTCACTTGTCTTGATAAAAACCTGTGTTTACGTTTAGTGATATTGAGTATATATAAAAAAATAAGAAGCCAGGTAAGTAAGTATTTTTGAAAACAATTTATAGGTAGGCAGACCAATTACGATTATTATCTAAATATTATAAATGCGAAAGTTTGGATATTTGGATGGACGGATGAATGGATGTATGTTACTCAATCACGCCAGAACGGCTGAAGGGATCTGGATGATATTTTGCTCAGAGATAGGCTATAGTCCGGAATTTTTTTTTTCAAAAAAACGTTACCCCACACTAGGATTTTCTCCTGTATCGTGGAGGCAGTTTACAAACATCCAGACCCGGAACAATTATTTGTAGACCATACAAATACTTGTTCGATTGATTCGAACCCGCGGCTCCCAGTACAACAATTCATTGCTAAGCCACTGCGCCACGGAGCTGCCAAATATCATATATGATACCGTTTATTCAGGTATTTCGTTGCCGTGGGATAATTATCGAGTTACACACGTTCGAAGCCGAACTCTTGAGTGATTGCTGCATGACCACTCGGGGAAAACTAAACATAATAAAATAAGCAATCTATATTAGGTATATAGAGCCACAGACGTATACCTAATAATTTCGTGGATTCACCCGCGTCATCACGTGTCCGAGATGCGTGGCATGACATGACACCTAGTTCAAGCATTTTATAATTGCAATCAAATATTTTATTTGATTGTAATGTATGGAAAAATTGTCATGATTAATGGAGTACTTTTATTTTATCTGTCGGCATATTATGCGCGGTTTTTTCCAGTTTTAAAGAAAAACGTACACGATTCATGAAAAGTGTGTAGGCAAGAAATGATTCTTGATAAATTTGCTATCAACCTCTTATACTTATTAATTAATTAAATTTAAACTTTCAAAATACCATAGCAACGTGAAATGAAAGAGTTCAGAAATAAAGATGTAACTAATCATTGCTACGCTCACCCGGGAGATAGATAAAAGTACTCAATTAATTTTGAATTTATTTTAGCTACTTGCTGTACCCCGCGACTTCGTCCGCGTTTAGTTTAGGGCGTTAATATTGTTGCAAAGACACCTAATAATTTTTCTAAAATTTAAGCAGGCTAAGTTACTTCTTATAACATGAGCTATCTACTAGTGAAAGTCCCGCCCAAGTCGGTCCAGCCGTTTTGGAAATTAACCGCAACAAACAGACTGACAGACATATAAAAATGTTAAAAATTGTGTTAATGTTATAAGTACCGTATACAGTTTCATACGCAATTAGTAAAAAGCTGTTATTTTGACATTACAAACAGACACTTCAATTTTATTTAATTGTGTATATATAGATAACGATTGAACTAACGGCTAACCTAACCTCGCTCATAGAAGCTTTCAATACTGGCTTCTCAGTTCGCACCGGGCTAGGGGTTATGCGTTGTTTGCGCGTCAAGCCAAGTAGGTATTGAATTATTTTAATTTTACATTATCTCTTAAACTATGTACTATATAAACATGGTATAAAGAACGAAGTTTATCTTCATAAAATTGTCTTGATAATGAAGTAACTTTGGTTCGTAAGGTGCCTAATAATTAAATTTTCATTTTTTTTGTCACAAAATGCCTAATTGTGGCTTATATATAAGAAATAGACATATGGTATCGCGGACTTTTTTTAGACGGAGTAAAGATCTATATTTTTCTAGAACATTCGTATCCCGAACCATAACAGCGCTTTTTCTTCTGACTTCCTTAACAAATATAGGCTAGCTGAGATATATAGCCTAATGCTGTATAGCCTATACTATTCAACATGAATCTGGCTATAATATCCAAAAAAAGATTTTTCAAATCGGACTGGTAGTTCCAGAGATTAGCACGTTTAAACAAACAAAAACCCTCTTCTGCTTTATTATATTAGTATAGATGTTGCATCGTGTTCGTGTAACTTCGTTTTTATTCTAACGGTTCGGAACACCGTACGAACACGACATGCGTGAATACTAGTGTCGATATGCTCATCACTGATACTATCTCTGTCGGGCACGATGCCAGGTGAGACAGCGTGCTTTTTGGCCGCGCCCACCAGCGAGTTCGAGCCCGCGACTTGTGCCACCTTAATACAACAGAATGTGCTTGTCATGCACGCCGAAGCCCCACTCCACTGAACGCTATTATAGTCACGACGTTTCTACACTTAGGATAAGACGTATTTTGGCCGTGGTTATTAATTAGCCGTGTGGCGGGAAAATCCTTGACCACATTTCATCTCAAGGCTGTCGTAATAGGCGAATATGAGAAAATCTTATGGCTTCCCATATAATATGACTCCATTCTACATCATTTGCGCCATACGTAAAATCGAGAATTCAGACTGATTACGGGCAGCAGTGTCTAAAGTGCCAGACGTCTGGTACTGAGATCGTCAATCTGCAAAACGTGACGATTAAAGCAACTTCTCTCGTCATAGGTCCATGTCCAGCTGTAGACTTAACCGGGCTGATGAAGGAGAAGAAGAACCTAAGATAATTTAATATGTATTTACAATCGTACTATAGATAGACCAATCACATTGAATCGACAACCCCCTATCGATTACTGTTATTGGATAACTTTAGAAGTCACATTGTATGGTCATATGATGCAATCTAACCAAGACCTGGCGCCAACTTCGATTGATCCATAATGGGTGAACTTCATAACTTCAGCTAATAATTTTGTATTATTGAGTAAAAATTTCGCGGTCACTTAATAAATAGTGTAAGTTTGATTAGTATCCCGAATCGGAATTCCGAAACGGAATCCCGAAACGGAATTCTGTATGTATGTGACCTGCCTTAAATTATAAATAATTAAAAAACAAGTTTATGGGTTCAAGTCTAAAAAAGCATGCGGCGGGGCGTGCAGCGTGATTGCGCATTTTTCATACAATTGGAGCGACCGAAGCTATATAGAAATTTTTGTTTTATAGAATAAGGGCGACAAACGAGCACACAGTCTACCTAATGGTAAGTAGATGCTGTGGCCCATAGACACGGCCATATTTATCCTCGATTTGAAATCAAAGTTCAGATGCGTTGTCATACCTGAGGACTAAGGTGGAATGCCGCATTTCCAGTAGAAAGGGTCTCCGGTTCTCTACGCTCACCACACGAAATACTCTAGCATTGAGCTCCTATTTTACGCTGGTATTCTGTGAGAGCGTGGTCCTCCCACGGTCGAGTTGATCCATTCATGCTACAAACATAATATAGCTGCAGCTTGACTCTACCACATGTAAACATCGTGTATTTATCACGCTTACCGTGTAGTGGTGGTGTAAGAATATCCACTACCCCTTATCATCGCGTGTGTATCGTAAAAGACGACAGAGGGAAACAAATCAGGAGATGGGCAGCAGCGTCTTCCTGATAACGAGTAAAAGTAAAAAACTGCGGTTGCCGACCCGCTTGCCAAGCGTGGCAACTATGGCAAATATCCCCATTATGAGGCAATCTATGGGGAAGGCCTATGTTTAGCAGTGCAGCCTGTAATAATCTGTACCGGTAACGCTAATATTAATCCTACTATTTACCAGAAATTATCACCTAAATCAATATCAGCCAGCCTCGTCGCTTACACTTTTAGCGTCTCATTTTACTAGTTTGGTATAATTTGACCTTTTTGCCCAAGCCAACAATATTGCTCTTGTATTTCGTTAGAATTAATACTAAAAGATCATTCGCTTGTGAAGTGTTAGACCGCTCTTAAATTGGGAGGTATTGTTCGGGTTCGCAACACTGACCTTCCACTAATTAACGTATACTATATAGATATGTCGGAGCGTCTATAAAATACCCGGTTGGATCGAGGTAGAATGGAGGGTATATCGAGAAACCCCCTCTTGTGTCTGTAGTATAAAGTTCACTGTAGGTGCCGTGCGCGAGAAATTCCGCTTAAGTCATTCAACGAGTGTGGTCATTCCACTAGTGCTAAGATAGTGTCGTGGTTCTGTTCGTTGTTGTAATTCTTCTAGTGCAGGCAAAGAGAATTGGTGTTGCTGAGAGGCTGCCCAGTGTTACATTGAGATAAGTAGTGTTGCTGTTGGTTTACATATTTTGGTGTTATCATGTAATTACGTACCTCACGTTACACTGGTGTGTGATTGTGGCAGAGACGTGTTACGGTGTGGTCGAACTGTAATTTCACTATACTGAATGTATAGTGCGTTACGCTGTCTTATTGCTGATAATGATTAAACTGCGTAAGCAAGAGAGCAAGTTGAACATCCGCTCTCACATTTTTACTATTTTTAACAACTAATGCTATCCTGATATATTTCCAAGATTAAAATTGGAATCCTCTGTTTGTAATTCTCCGACATCAGAAGTGGGATCTCCTGTTGTCATTTCCGATATCAGAAGTGGGATAAAGTCCCTGTTCGTGCCCACCTATAAACTTTGAATAGTGTCAGGGTTATTACGTTGGTGAAATACTATGGTACGCCTCGCGTTTTGTTTTTCTTTAATTTCTTAAATCAAGTTTGTTGTCGTATTTACGACACTGATGAATCATTAAAGTGTAGAGTAAAAGTTTAAAGTGAAATGTTTTAAGCCAAAAGTTAAATCTTTTTGGTCGATTTATAATAAAAAGTACCCGCAGGTACTTTCATTATTTCTTAACGTACCCAAATATGATAAGAAATGTCGAAAGAAATGTTAGACGTATTCTAAATGAGTTATAGTTTGCATTCAGTGGATATTTAACTTGCTCAAATTATGTTACAATTTGGTATTTCATACGAGGTGTGATTTACATGGAATAATTTTAAAGTTCAAAAAGTTTAAACAACTTATCGAAAAAAATGTTTAACTTTAACGTGCTATGAATTAAAAACATTAAGTAGTATTTTTGTGTTCTAATGTGTTGATAAGTGTTACAGTTTACTCCGAGTATTACCTAGTCGACAAAATTGGGATTTGATGTTGAGAGTTTAGTGAAAGGCGTGGTGCTGTGGCGCTCGTTCTTAAGTGGTGGTAAGCTGTCTGCTTATGTCGCCGCGGACACATTAATTGTCGCTGTTACCGATAACCATTTGATACATGAGGAAGTAAATTTATTCCTAACATTGTCTTAAAAAATATTTTGTAAGAATAAGTGTTTACATTTTTAATTGGTTGCGAAAAATGCTGGAAAACCAAAGTATAACTGATGAAAGTGAAGTAGAACAAAACAGTTCTGACATTGAAGAGAGTATTTAAGTTTCCATGAGGATCGGACCATACCAGAGGTTTTCGTGTAGCCGCAGCTCAGTATATGGTGCCCTGGAAAGGCGAATGGTGTCCCGAGAGTTGTGCTGCATTTTTTTAAAATTAAATTCAGACTGAATCTTTTTAATGTTTTCTTTTGTTACAGTAGCACGTATGATGTGATTACATGCGCGCGAGCGTGAGGCGAGTATGTGCCTTGCTAATCGGAACGGACAGCCAGATCCAGCTGTACCATGGCCTGGTTTTGGCAGCCGAGTATGCGCGTACACGCAGGCGCCATCCCGGAGCGCGCTTATGCTGTACATGGCGGTGCCTCTGAAGTCTTACACTTTGTGTGCCCGGAAGCCGTACACTATGTGTGCGCGGAAGTGTTATACTCTGTATGCGCGGAAGTAGTGTCCTCTGAACATGCATCAGGATTTGTCCTGGCAGGCGCTGTCCTGGTTCACGTTTTAACGTGGTTCACGTGGTCAACGTGAGATCTCGCAACTTCATGTATGTGTAAGATACTTCATATGGAGATGTATACACACTTGTGAAAGCGAAGTGCTTTATTATACTCTACGGTATGAAAGCGTATTTCTGTTTGAGGGCCTCGTATGCGTGATCTATGAGAGGATAGGCAACTGTATATGTTGTCCTGATAATTAAAAACTTGTTTTTCACGCAGATCACGATGACTGCAACCCCGGCGATGCCTGTAAACCCTCAGGTGCTCCTGCTGCTCCCGTTGACACTTCGAGTGCGTGGTGCTGCACAGCGTCTTGCTGGCCCTGGTGCGGCGCGACGGCTTGCTGTGCTGGC
This sequence comes from Parnassius mnemosyne, assembly GCA_963668995.1. NCBI lineage: Eukaryota > Metazoa > Arthropoda > Insecta > Lepidoptera > Papilionidae > Parnassius > Parnassius mnemosyne. The sequence continues at coordinate 38,120,803 of CAVLGL010000115.1, forward strand.
GCTTGCGTCATGACAGCTACCTATGGCGTGTGATGTGTTCTTTTAGCCAGTTGAGCTTGCCTCATGGCAGCTAATAATGGTGTGAGCTGTTGCTTTCGTAGCCACGTGCGCTAGCCTTATGCCTGCCGCAGAGGCGAGCAGTGAGCGACGTGTTGATGTTTACTATGTGAGCAAACCCAGCGGTGTGCTGATGAATACTGGTGAGTCGTATCCATTTTATTATGATTCTGGGCCGAATGCCCTATCATCAAAGATTGTCTTGTGATAAAAGTGTAAGTAATTTTGTAAATTTAACCGAAATCTGTCAAAGTTTAGTGTGCAAAGTAACAAATACACCCATGATTATTGTGAGGAAGATCACCGATCACCAAGTTACTCGAGAATGAGATGTCATTGTTGATGACAACGGTAGTGAAACCAAATCTGGTTAAAAATGGCTTGTATACTCATACTCAAAACTTTAGACCGCACCTCATGAGTAACATGTGGCGATGGGTCTGTAGGAAATCGTTGGTGCGATTTCTGTCTGTGTTGGTGTATGTTTGGCGGCAGATATGTAGGGAATCGTTGGTGCGATTCTGGCATATGTGGCGGCAGATGTGTTGTAGCATATTTGGCCGTGGATATGTGGAGAATCGTTGGTGCGATTCTGGCATATGTAACGGCAGATATGTAAAGAATCGTTGGTGCGATTCTGGCCTGTGTTGGTGCACAGAGCCCCTTGTGTATTGTAGCATATATGACGGCAGATATGTGGAGAATCGTTGGTGCGATTCTGGCATATGTGACGGCGGATATGTAAAGAATCGTTGGTGCGATTCTGGCCTGTGTTGGTGCACAGATTTCAATGAAAGTTTCACGAGTTGAATATGCATTGCTTATGAATTTTAAAGAGTAAAAATTTGTTAAATTGACTGTGTTATAACTTGTTGATCGGACCTTCCATAATAAATCATGATGTGCAGGAAGCACTGTGTAAGAAGCCTTAACAACAAGGCATTGTCAATAATGACAGTTAGCTATTGTACTTAGACTTAGGAGAAGTAAAGTACCATTTGGAATCAATCTTGTTTCGATTGGCAGGATAGCCGAGCTAGTAGCTAATCTCTGAGCATATTTCTGTCCACAGGCACTACCGAGGACAGGTGCTGGTAAGGGATGGCCGTGTCATGGCTTGATGGCGCTATGGTGCAACAAGCAGCGCCATCTAACAATTTAGTTTTGCGAACTAATAATATGTACCCACTCATGTCAGGATGGACAAGCGGACGAATTGGTGACTAATAGTGTTTGTTACAGGAATGCATTAAAATACACGCCCGAGGACGGTCGTACGTCAGGACGGCCGTGTCGGAGCGTCTATAAAATACCCGGTTGGATCGAGGTAGAATGGAGGGTATATCGAGAAACCCCCTCTTGTGTCTGTAGTATAAAGTTCACTGTAGGTGCCGTGCGCGAGAAATTCCGCTTAAGTCATTCAACGAGTGTGGTCATTCCACTAGTGCTAAGATAGTGTCGTGGTTCTGTTCGTTGTTGTAATTCTTCTAGTGCAGGCAAGGAGAATTGGTGTTGCTGAGAGGCTGCCCAGTGTTACATTGAGATAAGTAGTGTTGCTGTTGGTTTACATATTTTGGTGTTATCATGTAATTACGTACCTCACGTTACACTGGTGTGTGATTGTGGCAGAGACGTGTTACGGTGTGGTCGAACTGTAATTTCACTATACTGAATGTATAGTGCGTTACGCTGTCTTATTGCTGATAATGATTAAACTGCGTAAGCAAGACAGCAAGTTGAACATCCGCTCTCACATTTTTACTATTTTTAACAACTAATGCTATCCTGATATATTTCCAAGATTAAAATTGGAATCCTCTGTTTGTAATTCTCCGACATCAGAAGTGGGATCTCCTGTTGTCATTTCCGATAGATATATATAGATATTCTTCCAGCGCCTTTATCCCGACGCTTGGAGATTGAGTTCAAGGAGTTTAGGGTCGATGACGATGATAGTGATGAAAACGATGCTTGCTTTTTTGTTACTTTCTATCTCTTTCCCTCAAATGACATCACTGGTCTTGCTACGAAAGACCTTAAATATTCGAGTGTAATATTCGGCAAGTTGATAGATGCCGCAATATTTTCTTCAAATATTCACTCTCAGAACTTGTTCAGGACGGGAAGGGAAGATGAATTCACAAGGGACCAAAGTCAGGTGGAATAACTTTGGTCCCTTGAGACACAAGTGGGCCCTAGGTTGCGTTGACACTTTGGCAGTATCTCATATCAGGGGTACCTCGCTTAGAGCCTGAACTATGTAAATGGCGCAAATATGAGTCTCTATGGGATGACTACATATTTGTGTCATTTGCTGATACGAGGGGTCCACGTGCGGTGAAGTTCTTAAAGGAACTGTATCCGCGAGTGGTCGTCGCTACTGGTGATAAGAGGCCTGCTTCTTTTCTCGCTTAAAGGCTAAGTATAGCTATTCAGCGACGAAACGCAGCCAGAGTTTTTGGCACAATACTGCGGGGTATGTGTATGATAATTTAAGTTTTATATTTAGTTATTTATGGTGTATTACATATTGTATATATTTGAATGTTTTGCACATAAATGATTTTAATACTTTAAAATATCTATCATCAGGTTTGTTCGATTTTGACTTTTTTCAAGCTAGCTTTTTTCTCACGGCTGCCTCCGCCGTCGCAATTTTTGCAAATTTTTATACCGCATTATATACCTAAATACGATAAATAATCTTATAAAAGGTTAACCTTAAAATATTATTGGCACTCCTGGTAAATTAGGTAGTTCCAAAGATATAGTTTAGTCATTGGAATGTTGTGGATGTGGTTTTGTATGATACTCTGCCTCGAGTACAACTGATAGTGTTTTTTTTTTTGTTGTTTCCGAGCCGGAACGAAGACGAGTGGTTATTAGTACATTCACTGCTTGTATTGAAAATGTTTTTCCCCAAATTTAAATTCTTTTATAAAATGTCGCTTAATCCACTTGTAATTTGGAGCCCCAGCTTTTCTTCGCACAATCTAATAAAATCATACATTCTTATGCCGGGTTTGAGGAGTGCCACGCATCACTGTTATTGTCTGACTGTATTTAGATTAAAATTATAATTTTCGCTTCCATCCAATTCAAATGACACGGAGGGCCGCGAAAGAACGTCGGGAATAGGCAATAAATCGAAGATAGGGACTGGGCTGAAAACAAAAGCTGAAAGGTATTTATATAAAGTAACTCCTCAGAGGAATTTAAGATAAGACATAAAAAAATTCTGCTAGTCATTCATTTTATTATTTAAAGCATCAGAAATCAGAAATTAAAATGAATGGGTAATATTTGATTTGTGTCATAAAATATAAACGATCTTAGAAACCTGATGATGTCATCACGTCTTTTTTCTTAATAAAACACTTAATTTGATTAAGCCATAGGTTTTAGAAAAGTTCATTACTCGTAATAAATCCTTGTAATGCGAATACTCAAATGGCTAATACTGTTATTATGAATTTCATTTGCGTTTAATTTACAAATTTTTAGATTTTCCAGATGCCTATATATTTCTTACAATTGAAATACGTCCGTGGCTTATTGTGTACAAACGTTAGTTAAAGTTACAAACTATATACGTCCCACTGCTGAGCACAGACCTCCTCTCATTTCTTAGAGGGTTTCAGGACAAGGAAATGTCCGCCTCGCTACTCCAATACGCGTTGGTGAACTTCATATGTCTTCGAAATATTTTTTTTCTTATTTCTCACACATGCAGTTTTCCTCGCGATGTTTTCCTTTACCGCCGAACAAGTGGCAAATCAGCACTTAAAATTACAATAAACAATTTCATTGCTGCAGGCGTTGATCGAACCAAGGTTGTTTGTGTACTGTGAAATTTACAGCGAGCGCTTAACCATTGAGCTATCTGCATCGTAAGACATGAGTTACTTATTAAACGAGTTCGGTGGTGAAGCGACACATTGTGATGAAACCTGCATGTCGCGGATATTTAAAAAATATTTCTAGGACATGTAAAGGAATATCAGCATAAAAAAGCGTAAAACTACTGTTTCCTATGGTGAGTGTAGAGAACCGGATACCCTTTTTAATGGAAATAAGGATATTCCATTTAGTCCCCAGTGTTAATGAAGAAACCACATTTGTAATTAAAAAAGTTTTAGTTCTACTTCGATAGATGGCGTTGACATAGAAATAGATTGCACTATGGTTGCGTTACTCAGTGTGTAATAAGGCCATTTAAATTATTGTATATAATAATAAAACCAGCTCAGATCATACATTGTTGTAGTTTGATTTATATATTATCAACTCTTCAAGTGTATCAATAGGACAAACAGTACAACTAGCTTGCTAGTAAACATTGGTCCATCGACCCCGGATATCAGACCCGGAATAGTCTGAATTTTTTGTTAGTTTGCGGTGCCAGCTTTGGGCCGCACACCGTAGTACTCGCAGTGGATCGCTGCGGCAAGAGTACCGGGCACCTCGCAGAGGCAGCAACAGCTTGGCCCAGCAAGAGGGCCATACTCAGCTGCATTGGGAGTGTTAGTTCAACGTGACGCCACAGAGGGCGCCATCAGCAGTACATCGCCAATTCAATCTTCGAGTTCGTCGATAGCAGCCGGGAGTTGAAGTTCAAAGTGACGCCGAAGGAGGGCGCCACGAGTACACTACTAGTTCAACCTGGGTTTGTGTGAGTGAAGTGCAAACGTGAGTACAATTTAATTAAATACCATAGTAGCAGAGACATTTAATATAACTTGATTGGTGACAAGTACTGTAGACATTATTTGCCAAGCAATTTTAAACTTTATTTCTAAGAAGATTTTAACTTTAAAATTGTGCATGTTAGATTAAGGACTTAGAATAAGTTTTATAAAAACGGAGGAACGGGGAACCTATGTCCGATTTCTACCAGAGTGTATTTATTTATAAACACTTGTAAAATTTTTCGTTGTTTTTGAGACTTAGAAAAAATCGCAAACTTTTGTCTAGTAAAGAAACTTGTAAAGTTATACATTTCAATTGAGGTTGTTCTGTTACCAAGTTAATATTGTGTTAACATTTAGATGGATAAATTTATCTTGACATAAATAATTAAATTATACTTTTTTTTGATATTAATTAATCAATTCTATAACTATCTTTTACCATCATTTTGTTTGTTGTTTACGATGGAAGGACAAATTAATATATTAAAAGACCTTCAACAAGTAATTCAAAAAGCCTTTACTAATTTTAAAAAGTGTCCAAAGGATAGACTTACAGTAGAATATATACAAACAAGGCTTGAATTATTAGAAAATGATTGGTCTTCGTTTAAAAATACTAAATCTCAACTTTATGGTCGGTTTAAGTTAGAAGACATAGGTCAAAAGGTTGTCGATATATATGACACAACCGAAGATACTTACATATCATGTAAATGTTTAATGAAATCAACGTTAAATAGTGTAAGAGAACCGCTACCACAAGACAGTGGATGTAGTAATAATTCTTCTAAGCAATCTAATTCATTTGTAAAGTTGCCCAAGATAACAATTCCTACCTTTTCTGGCAAGTACAGTGAATGGACATCTTTTCACGATCTTTTTATTTCACTTGTACACAATAATGCATCTTTAGATAATGAAAGCTTAAAAGCCACCTCACTGGTGAAGCCGAACAGTTGATTAGGCACACACCAATCACAGATGCCAATTACCGCGAATGTTGGTCTCAGTTAGAAAAGCGTTATGCAAATAAAAGGTATTTAACCAGTTGTATTTTAAAAAGATTGTTCGGCCAGAAACGCTTACATGTGGAATCGGCTAACTCATTAAAGGAGCTGCTAGATACCACGAGCGACTGTTTAAATGCATTGAAAAATTTGAAAATCGATGTAAGTACATGGGACGTTATTGTTATCCATATAGTGACCTTCAAATTAGATAATGAAACACGAAAGCAGTGGGAGTTAAGTGTTTCCAATGACTCCAGCAACGAGTTGCCCACCTTTGAGCAGTTTCGGATATTTATTGAAAGTCGTTTTCGCGCTTTAGAATGTATAGAGCCGAGGAAGGCTGTGGCTCACCAGATCAATAATAGTTCTCACGTTCTTAGTTCGAAAGCAATGCTGGCCACAAAGTCGTCGAATATTCGTTGCGAATTTTGCTCAGAACTTCACAAGCTCTGTTTTTGTAAGCAATTTGCAAAACAGTCCATAGAAAACAGACGAGAGTTCGTAGCAAAAAATAAAATATGTTTTAATTGTTTAGGCGGAAATCATACAGTTTATGACTGTAAAAAGCAGAATGTCTGTAGAGTTTGCAAAAAGCGCCACCATTCCTTGCTGCACCCTAATAGAGAACCTAACGCTGATAATAAAGGCCAAGATTCTACAGTAAAGTCCACTATCGACAACGCCAGTTCTTCAAATAGTGACAATCAGATAGTTACATGCTTATCTACGGGCAAAGTCTTAAAACCCAGACAGGTTTTATTAGCCACTGCATTAATAAAGGCAGAGTCCAAGATAGGTGAATTTCAAACAATTCGAGCCCTACTTGATCAAGTATCACAAGCATGTTTTATAACAGAGGCCACTGTCCAATTTCTTAGGCTTAAGAAAATTCCAGTCCGAGGTCACGTTTCAGGTTTAGGAGATAATAGGTCAACCATTGCTAATTATATAGTAAATTTAATTATTAAATCCACTGTTGATCTTGATTTTCAACTTCAAATAAATGCTTACGTCTTGAGTAAGATTACATCATACTTACCTGAGAGAAGTGTGAATACCAGTTCATTGGATTGGATTGATATCAACGGTCTTTGTTTGGCAGATCCTTATTTCAAAACACCTAATAAAATAGACATTCTTTTGGGTGCAGATGCTTACTGTTGCATTATGAAGGAAGGTGTAGTAAAGAGTCCGTCTGGTACTCTAATAGCGCAGAACACCACCTTAGGGTGGATCCTTTCCGGTGTAGTCAGTTCAAGCAATGAGAGTTCAAAACACCACACAAGAAATTTAAGTGTGCACTGTACACAGTTCAATGAAGACAATATTCTAAAGAAATTCTGGAAGATAGAAGAACAAGTTAGTACAAGGAAATTACTTAACCCAGAAGAACAAAAATGTGAAGAATTTTATATGAAAACTACTAAGAGGGATGATACAGGCAGATACATTGTACGTTTACCATTTCGAGACGAAGATCCTGCATGCAAGGCCGGAAGTTCCCGTGACATAGCTGAAACAAGATTCAAATCGTTAGAAAAAAGATTAAATAAGGACACATATTTAAAGGAAAAATATACAGAGGTAATTAATGAATACTTACAATTAGGACACATGAGACCTGTAAAGGAAGAGGATAATAAGAAAGATGAAGCAGTTTACTTACCACACCACGCGGTGATTAGAAACGATAAGACCACCACGAAGGTACGTGTAGTTTTCAACGCCTCTGAGAAAAATAAAAAGGAGTTTCACTCAATGACACTTTAATGGTTGGACCAACGCTGCAAGCAGACTTAAGACACACCATTCTTAGATGGAGAGTACACGCTATTGGTATTGTGGCGGATATAATCAAAATGTACCGCCAAGTCAGAATAGCGGATGAAGATGCTGTCTTCCAGAGGATACTTTGGCGAGAAAGCCCTGAAAAGCCACTTAGGGATTATGAGTTGGTAACGGTGACCTTTGGAACAGCTTCTGCACCATATCAGGCAGTTAGGTCACTCCATCAGGTTGCGTACGACGAAGGAGATAAGTACCCGCTTGCAGCAGATAGAGTTTTAAACTCTTTTTATATGGACGATTTAATGATGGGAAGTAATAGCGTCGAAGAGGGCGTTGAAATCTGTAAACAGATGGTAGCATTATTAGGAAAGGGAGGATTCGCATTGCAGAAGTGGAACAGTAACAATCGGCAACTATTAGATAGAATAAGTTCAATATATACAAATGAAATAGTACAGCAAACAGGTCAAATAAAAATTAAAAATGAGAACACTGAAAATAAGGACAAAGAGGACATAGGAGTTAAGGAAAAGGAAATAGATAATAAGGAAATAGTAATTAAGCTAGATAGTACAATAAAAATTTTGGGACTTACCTGGAACCGCCACGAAGATTGCTTTCAGTACTCGGTAAATCTTCCACCGCTGACGACAGCACCTGTAACAAAAAGACTAATAATATCAGATATAGCTCGTTTGTTCGACCCATTGGGATGGTTAGCTCCTAGTGTCGTATTAGCAAAGATGTTCATACAAAAATTATGGCTCTTAGGTGTATGTTGGGATGAGGAATTAACTACCGAAGTAATAACAGAGTGGAGTACTTACCGCGAAGAGTTGTCATTACTAACCAAAGTTCAGGTACCTCGTTGGCTTGGTACTAGTTCATCTGATGACCTTGAATTGCACGGTTTTAGTGACGCCTCTAAAGCAGCGTACTCAGCTGTCGTTTACTTAAGAACAATTGATGTCTCAGGCAGAATTCATCTGTCGTTGTTAGTGGCTAAAACGAGAGTAGCTCCCATCAAACAAATTAGTATTCCTCGATTGGAGCTATGTGGTGCTGTACTTGTATCAAAGTTATTGATAGAGACAGCAGAGATTTTAAATATTTCAAAGGAAAGGATCTTTGCATGGACTGATTCTACAGTAGTGCTATAGTGGCTTAATAGTCACCCTAGCAGGTGGAAAACGTTTGTTGCCAACAGGACTTCAGAAATTTTGGGCGCTTTGAATTCATCTCAATGGTTTCATGTGCCGACCAAAGAGAACCCAGCTGACTGCGCATCAAGAGGAATACTACCCAGTTCATTAGTCGGTAATGAGTTATGGTTTTCAGGACCATCATTTTTGAAAAATAAATTAATTGAGTACAAGAGGCCAAAGAATCTAAAGACAGATTTAGAACAAACTATAAAGGCGCACACAGCTGTAGTTCCAGAGCACGTAGTTTTCGAAAATTATTCCAGTCTAAGAAAATTAGTTAAAGTTATTGCGTATTGTCGAAGAGTTTTAAAAAAGGAAAAACACAATAGTAAATATTTGAAAGATCACGAAATAGAAGCAGCATTACAAACTTGTATAAGGAAATCACAAATAGATTCATTCACAACAGAATATGAACAATTAAAGGAAAAAGGGTATTTGAATATAAAATCAAGTAAATTGAAATCACTTTGTCCTTTTCTCGACAAGAATGGTATCATGCGAATTCGTGGACGACTTGAAAAGTCTGAACTAGATGAGCAAGTAAAACATCCGATAGTTCTACCACATTCATGCCATTTGACTCTTCTTATAGTTGCAGACGCGCATGAGAAGACATTGCATGGTGGTCCTCAGTTAATGGCAAACTATTTAAGGTCAGCCTATTGGGTAATAGGTGCTAGATCTCTAGTTCAACAATATGTTCGCAAGTGTGTAACTTGTGTGAAACAGAGAGCTAGTGTTAGAAACCAACTGATGGGTGCGCTCCCATCGGTTCGATGTACACCAGCAAGACCATTTTTATATAGTGGAGTGGATTATGCTGGACCCATAAGTATAAGAACCACTAAAGGACGTGGGCATCGTTCTTATAAGGGCTACATATGCCTTTTCGTTTGCATGTCCACTCGTGCTATTCACCTAGAGGTCGTCAGTGACATGAGCACACAGGCATTTTTAGCCGCTTTTCGACGTTTTGTGTCGCGACGAGGTCACTGTGCTAAATTGTGGAGCGACAACGGCTCCAACTTTGTAGGCGCCTCCAGAGAACTGCAACAGTTGGCATCTATTCAGCCAGCCATAGCAGAATATCTGGAAGCAAACAACACCGAGTGGCATTTTATTCCGCCTCAGGCTCCCAATTTCGGTGGTCTTTGGGAAGCGGGTGTAAAATCCACCAAATTTCACCTTAAAAGGGTTATTGGCGACTCTACCCTAACGTACGAGGAAATGACTACATTCCTCAATCAAGTGGAAGCCTGTCTGAATTCGCGGCCGATAAGCGTTATTAACTTTACTGATCCTGGTGAGCCCCTCCCTTTAACTCCTGGACATTTTTTAATAGGAGAACCGATAATTAATGTACCAGATAAAAATTACAAAAGTTCAAACGTAAGCTATTTAACTAGGTGGCAATTTGTGCAAAGGATGCTGCAGTCTTTTTGGAAACGATGGTCACAGGAATATCTGTCAAAGCTCATGAATAGGTACAAATGGGCGTCACAAGTTCCGGAACCTAATGTTGGTGACGTTGTTTTAATTAAAGAAGATGATTTGCCTCCAAGTCGTTGGTTATTGGGTAGAGTTATAGAGAAACACCCCGGTGATGATAACGTTACCCGTGTAGTCACATTGCGTACGAAAACATCCGTAATTAAGAGGCCAACATCAAAATTATGTATTCTGCCTATCTCGGATCCATGAATTGTTCAATTTTTATGTCAAATTTATGTAAAAATATTATTGTATCAAATGTTCTTTTACTTTTACGATCAAATGTAGCTATATCTACAACATTAATTACATTTATAGGTTTAATTTTACAATGTTACTTTTCAAAATTTTATTTTTGGTTATTTTAAGCTGTTGAAGTCTTTATTTTTATTTGTAAGTTTTTAGGTCATACTTTATGAGATTAAATTATAGAAGTGTGTTATAAAGTATTAAGTGCAAATTTTAGATTTAAGTTCAAATTTTAAATTTAAGTGCAAATTTTAGATTTAAGTTCAAATTTTAGACTTAAGTACAATTTAAAAGGCCATTCCGTCACTAAATGTCCTTGGTGGGCGGTATGTTAATGAAGAAACCACAGTTGTAATTAAAAAAGTTTTAGTGGACGAGATGGCAGCGGAGCGTGGAGTCACTGTTTTACGTTTGCCCCCTTACCAATGTGAGCTCAATCCCAATGAGCTGATTTGGGCGCAGGTCAAAGAGTATGTTGCAAGAAACAACAAGACCTTCAAAATGAAAGATATAAAAAAAACTTTTCGCAGAAGGACTAAATGAAGTGACTGCCGAAAAGTGGAGTAGCTGCGTGGCTCACATAATAAAAGAAGAAGACAAAATGTTTAATCTCGACCACATGATCGATAGTGTCTCAAACAAGTTTATAATAAATGTTACTGACAGTGACAGTGATGATATTATATCTGATGACGATGAATAAAAAAAATGCAATACTTAAGCACAGTTTTTTCTTATGAAATCCCCATGACGACATACATTATGGATAATTTTCCCCTGATGAACTGACAACATTGAAAGGGACGAAGAGAGAACAAAGTGTGAAATATGGGTAAATCAGGAATGTCTAGAACAAGTAAATGAAATTGTATACTTGGGGAGTGCTTTTAGCCGGGATGGAAGATGTGATTTAGATGTGGACAGGCGAGTCGCTGCCAGGAACAAAGTCAATGGTGCCCTGACTGCGTTAGTCAAAAGGCAAGGCGTAGTGAAGAGTGCACGCCTTGCAATACATAACGCAGTGTTGGTACCGACTTTGTTATATGGCAGCGAAACCTGGGTATGCCAGAAGAAGCATAAAAGCAAGTTGAATGCAGTGGAGATGCGATCTCTTCGTAAAATGTGCGGCGTTACCATGGCCGACCGAAAGCGAAACGAAGAGATTCGCAATATGGCAGGTTTGAAAGATGACCTTATCACAAAAATTGATAAGGGCGTGCTTCGGTGGTTTGGGCACGTTGAGCGAATGAGTGAAGACCGAATGGTGAAGAAAATATATAGCGCGAAAGTTAATATTAAAAGGTGTCGAGGTAGACCGAGACTAACTTTCGAAGATCATGTGAGCAAATTGCTCGAAGAGGGTAGGGTCAAGAGTACTCGGATACCTAGACGTGTATATATGAAGAAGATAATGAATCTGAAAGAAGCGAAAGAGGTATGTAAGAATCGTGACACTTGGCGATCTGTTCTCTCTGGCTACCCCGTCAGGGATGGTGCGTGAAGACAACATGGATGTACCTTAAATAAGACTTGACGTAATTTTTAAAACCTTCAGTTAAAAAAAATACCATTCAGTCGTTTTCTTTATCAGTCAGTCATTTTTTTTTCCTTTCAGTCATTTAGTCACAACACTATTTTTGATTAATGAAAACCTGACAACCCAGTAAACGTCAGGCAGCTTCGTTTAATTAAAAATACGACTTTAGTTTTCAGATATGGTTCAGTTTTGATTGTCTTCATGTCTGTAATAGCATCTTAGCTTACCTCAGATTAGAATTGTTCTAATCGTGACGCAATTTCCACTATTAATTAATTATATTAGGCAAGATCAGATTACATAGTTTGTGCCTTGTGCCTTGATGTCGATGTGCGTCGATTTACTAAAATATCTTTATCGCAGCTTAGTTTTCCACAGTGTTAAAAATATTAGCCATAGTTGCCACGGAGGCGGGTTGGCAACCGCAGTTTTTTTGTTAATTTGAGCTGTTATCAGGGAAATCCTGTTTCCCATCTACTGTTTTAGTTTCCCTCTGTCTCCCCTCACGACATCCATTGACATTACACTGCCTAACCAACATTATGATATTATGATTGTTTTCATTTAACCAGTATTTTTTTGAAGTAGTACTTGTGCCATAATTAAATTTAATCTATAAGCGTAATATAGAGAGTATGCACCGCCGCCCCCAGGCTGTTCACGAACTGTAAAAGTAATTTAATTACAATTTAAATATTATATCTCGATAGTAGAGAATGTGATCTACAGAAAACATTAAAGAACAATCTAACATTTAAATAAATTATAAATATGAGATTTTAGTTGAAAAGCTTTTCTTTGAAAATTTATTAAATAAATTTAATGCATTTATCTATTTTTGGAATGGTGCTTAAAAGTAATGTATAACTGTTGAGTTGTCTGAGGTTTTTTTTCTTATCAAACCTTTGCTTACATAACTTTGAGTAGAACAAACAAATCCAATCAATTCAAAATACAACGTAAAAGCTTTAGTTATCAAATTTTGACACAGAAGCAGTTACGAAGTACCCGCTATTAAATGCTCCGCTTGCGTAGACTTTTAATTTGTTACAAATAGCAACCATTGTTTAACATTCGCTCTTCCGTTATAAACAATTGTAGTGCTTAGAAAACTTTCCACACAGTTACTGAATGATTTTAAATTGAATAAAATCTGCCATAAAACTAAGAATCCAATGAGTGCTAAGCAAAATTGTTCATTTTTAAATTATGTTTAATCGAACTTCGCCTTTGTCGTAATGTACAGAAACTGTATATTATAACAAAAAGGAATAAGAACTTTTACGTACCAACCTCGTTTGTACTCTCCTAAATAAGGAAAATAGCTGTGACGAATGCGTGACGGCGGAAAATCCTATATGATATAATATACCGAACACAAGTTAACGACGGAGGGATTTACCAGGATAGATATTCGTATAACTCATCCGTTCACTGTGATATAGACATGGGGCAGTGGATATTCTTTCTTACACCGTCAATTATACAAAAATATGAAATATATTGGTATATCCAATTGGGCAAATTTTTTTAATGCGCTTAAGATATTTATTTAAGCGCTTTAAAAAAATTACGTATAACATGATTATACGGAATTTTTAAAGTAGTTTAAATACATTTTGACAGCACTATCGGCTTCAACACCCTCGAAAACCATCAAAATGACAGCCATGATGAAAAAATTGATACCCTGTTGCAGCCGCCATCTTGGATTTACATTTCGACAGCACTATCGGCTTCAACACCCTCGAAAACCATTAAAATGACACCTAAGATGAAAAACTTGATATCTATTGCAGCTGCCACCTTGAATTTACATTTCGACAGCACTATTGGAATCAGCACCCTCGAAAACCATGAAAATGACACCCAAAATGAAAAAAATTGTATCTATTGCAGCCGCCATCTTGGATTTACATTTCGACAGCACATTCGGCTTCAACACCCTCGAAAACCATGAAAATGACACCCATTATGAAAAAATTGGTATTTTGTTCAGCCGCCATCTTGGATTTACATTTTGACAGCATTATCGGCTTCAACACTCTCGAAACCCATGGAAATGACACCCATGATGAAAACATTGATACCCATTGCAGCCGCGACCTTGGATTTAGATTTCGACAACCCTATCGGCTTCAACTCTCTCGAAAACCATGAAAATGACACCCATGATGAAAAAATTGATATCTATTGCAGCCGCCATCTTGGATTTACAGTTCGACAGCACTATCGGCTTCAACACCCTCGAAAACCATCAAAATGACACCCAAGAAGAAAAAATTGGTACCTACTTCAGCCGCAATCTTGGATTTACATTTCGACAGCACTATCGGCTACAACTCACTCGAAAACCATAAAAATGACACCCATGATGAAAAAATTGATATCTATTGCAGCCGCCATCTTGGATTTACATTTTGACAACACTATCGGCTTCAACACCCTCGAAAACCATGAGAATGACACCCATGACGAAAAAATTGATACCCTATTGCAGCCACCATCTGGGATTTACATTTCGACAGCACTATCGGCTTCGAAACTCTCGAAAACCATGAAAATGAAACCCAAGATGCAAAAATTGATATCTATTGCAGCCGCCTCTTGGATTTACATTTCGACAGCACTATCGGCTTCAACACCCTCGAAATCCATGAAAATAACACCCATGATTAAAAACTGATACCCATTGCAGCCGCCACCTTGGATTTACATTTCGACAGCACTATCGGCTTCAACACCCTCGAAAACCATGAAAATGACACCGATGATGAAAAAATTGATACCTATTTCAGCCGCCATCTTGGATTTACATTTCGACAGCACTACGGCTTCAACACCCTCGAAAACCATGAAAATGACACCCAAGATGAAAAAATTTATACCTATTGCAGCCGCCATCTTGGATTTATATTTCGACAGCACTATCGGCTTCAACACTCTCGAAAACCATGAAAATGACACCCAAGGTGAAAAAATTGATATCTATTGCAGCCGCCTCTTGGATTTACATTTCGACAGCACTATCGGCTTCAACACCCTCGAAAAGTATGAAAATGACACTCATGATGAGAAAATTGGTACCTAATTCAGCCGCCATCTTTGATTTACATTTCGACAGCACTATCGGCTTCACCACCCTCGAAAACCATGAAAATGACACCCATGATGAAAAAATTTATACCTATTGCAGCCGCCACCTTGGATTTACATTTCGAGAGCACTATCGGCCTCAGCACCCTCGAAAACCATGAAAATGACACCCATGATGAAAAAATTGATACCTATTGCGGCCGCCATCTTGAATTTACATTTCGACAACCCTATCGGTTTCAACACCCTCGAAAACTATGAAAATGTCACCCATGACAAAAAAAAATTATACTACTTACTTTTAGTACGTACTACTATTATTTATTCTGTGTTTTTAAAATATTGTAATAAAAAAAAATCTCTTATTATTATTATAATCAAATATTTAAGAAATTTGGTTATTCGAATATTGTGTATTTGTACAGCGATCTTTTTTAGCCGCTGTAGCTCCCCATATACAGAAATAATTTACATACAAGGCAACCAAATCAACGAAAATTTCGCCATTTTGGAGCCGAAAAAATTAATTATAGCTAAACAAAACTAAATTACACTGCCATTTACATTCAGTGGGTTTACACATGATAGATGAAGAGATTAAAAAATAGATTGAGTTAAACAATTGATATTTTCAAAAGATATCGTGTTTACAAGCCTTGGGGACATGATAAATCCACACCATAAGCCACTAAAACCCCTTTTTTCATTTAAAAATAGCAATTAGTCGATTAAAAAAAAATATTAATAAGTTCAACAATCATTTATCTTTCTAACAATGTGCTTTTTATATTATTTATATATATATAATATGATTGCTAGATACGATTTTATTCGATAAAACGTTGGAATCTTTATATTTTAGGCGATAGTAGAACATACCTTGCGCTTTCGCTTAAGGTATGCAATATAAATACTTGAAAATTAAAATATGAATTTTCGATTTTATAATAACGAAGATTGAGCACCTGTGGTATAAAAAAAAACGTATGGTGACCAGGGTGGCCAATATGTGTAATAGATAATGTAACTTTATGAAAAATTTCATTGAAACCCCTTCGTCCATTTCAACGTATTTGCAATAACAAACATCAAAACAAACACACTTTCATAATACTTATTCACATAATATATATTTTTATATATATGTTTAAGGAATATAAGCTTATACTAGCTCGCTAGGCAGACGTTGTTCTGCCCTTTCCGACGACCCTTCCTATAAAAGTCATTTATCGGGATAAAAACTATTCTATCTCTCAAATTAGACCAAAATGCACACAGTGTGCTAAATTTCATTGAAATCAGTTCAGTATTTTAAGAGTCCATCGCTGACAAACAACGTGACACGTAATTTTTATACGAGTATATAACTAGCTCGCCAAGCAGACGTTGTTCTGCCCTTTCCGACGAACATTTGCTTTCCTAAAAAAAAAACTCCTGAGATTAGCAATAAAAAAATTGAGGGTTACTTATCGGGATAAAAACTATCCTATCTCTCAAGCGGGCCTAAACTGCACACAGAGTGCAAAATTTTATTGAAATCAGTTTAGTAGTTTAAGAGTTTATCGCGGACCAACAATGTGACATGTAATTTTTATGTATAAAGATGATTTACTCGTATGACTTTTTCCATTAATTACTAATGCCAACATATTAAAACTTTATTTTTTAATTGTTTCTATTGGACGTCTTGTTTCTTATGAGGCTTGAAGGTTACATCAATTATCTATGTGTCTTAAAATAAGAATAAATTTACAGATTAAATAAATATTATAACCACACACTATTAAGCTTTATTTCTTGAATAGGTGCGGTTATTAATGCGCATTTAACAGTTTAACATAATAAAGGATTATTTCAAAAAACATCATGCATACGCCATTGACGATTTGAAGAGAATGAATGGTAGTATATAAAATATATAATTTAAAATTAAAAATTTTGTACAGCCGACTTCAATATAAGTTATTTAAGAATAACTTAAAAACTATTGGTCTGACCTTGATCAAATTCATATGGGACCACACGAGAAGTACCAGCTTTCAAATAAAAAAAGAATCATCGAAATCGGTTCACCCAGAAAAAAGTTCTGAGGTAACACACATAAAAAAAAAAAAACGAAAAAAAAAAAACATACAGTCGAATTGAGTACCGGCTCCTTTTTGGAAGTCGGCAGAAAAACAAATTACTTGCAGGGTATACAATGATGGAAGCTACACATTGAAAGAACGAGGCGTACGTTTACTAACTGTTAATTTTGTGGTCTCATCCGATTGTATTCTGTCAAAAGCTCCTTTGGGAAATTTACTGTTTCATTAGTTTTGATCAGACAGGCATTGTTCTCAAAAAAAAAAAATTATTCAAAAGTTTCGCTGACATAAAATTGATGATTCCATCATCGGCGATGAGACCGTTGAAATTGTAAAATGTAATTTATTATCCTCGTGTATGTGAGAACTTAGTCACGAACGCCATAACTGTAGTGGCTTATTTAATAGAATAAGGGTGACAAAGGTCTATCTGTTCGTAAGTGGATGATGTAGCCCATAGACATGTAAATACAGCTATCTTCGATTAAATATTAAAATGTAGGTGAGTTGCCATTCCTGGGTATAAAGATGGAATGTCTCGTTTTCAGTAAAAAGGGTCTCCGGTTCTCTACACTCACCATACGAAACACATATAAGCTTTAGTTATCAAACTTTGACACAGAAGCAGTTTACGAAGTACCCGCTATTAAATGCTCCGCTTGCGAAGCCTTTTAATTTGTTTTAAGGAATTCCATAAAGAATAAATAAATAAATAGCTACAACTTTGCTATACCACACTACTGACTGCACAGGCTGTGTATCTTATTCAGCTCTACGTTCCCTTATGTATATTATGCTAAAGAACCAAGATATTCCGTAGTTGATATGACTACGTTTCAACTACGCAATATCTTGTTTTTCTAGCATAAATTTTCTGAGGGCAGAATTGCTGGAGGACCTAAAAGTACTATCCTGAATAACCTCAATAGTGTCTCGCAACGGATAGGTCTTAAGATGGACATGGACAAAACGAGAATCCGGTAGTTGTAGGGAGCACAAAGCTCAAAGTTGTTGACGTGTATGTATACCTGGGAAAAATAGTCCGACTAGGTAAGTCCAACTTTGACCGAGAGGTCAATCGACGGATTCAACTCGGCTGAACAGCGTTCAGGAGATTACGTCACATATTCTACTAACCTAAAAACAAGATTGTACAACCAGTGCGTGTTGGCAGTGATGACCTATGGGTCTGAGAAGTTCAAGGTTACTCAGTGAGCTATGGAGAGGGCTATGCTCGGCGTTTCTCTGCATGGTAGACTTAAAAACGAGAATATCCGCAGTAGAACCAGATTAACCGACTCAACGGATTAGTAAGCCGAAGTGGCAATGGGCCGGCTATATAGCTCGCAGAACAGACGAAGAAACGTTCTCGAGTGGCACCCGGCAGGCGAAGTGTAGGGCATGCACCTACTAGATGGAGTGACGACCTAGTGAGAGATGCAGGAAGTCGATGGATGCAGGTGACTGAGGATTGTGCTTTGTAGCATTCATTGGGGGAGGCCTATATTCAGCAGTTGAGTTGTGAAGGGCAGTAATGATGATGATGATGATTTGTACTAATCACTAGATTGTACTGTCAGCTTATGTTGCCTCACTAACAGTTAGATCAAACCATTACATAATGAATACTCTGAAATCAAATCCTATATGTGCAATATTATCGATTTCACTAACAGCATACCATAAATTAATTATTGTTTTATTATTAGTTTTTATATTTTTATATTTAAAAACAATTGTAACAATTTAAAAATTATATGGTTCATCCTATAATATGACGTAAACACTACGTTGAAGACGCAGTGAAATCCAAAAAAAAGCAATAAATTTCAGACGATGCCCTGCATCAATCAACTCCGTAACTTAATTAACTTTTTCTCAGTCTGGCGTCGTATAAAAACCAACAACAGACTTTCAGTATGGCAGCAGATTAGGTCGAAGGACAATTGATTAACTAAGGAAAGCCTGAGCTAAAAACAAATGAGGTTACGAAGAATATTTGATTTTTTTACTAATTATGGTCTGAATACAAATGGCTTTGAAGTCATTGATTGAAGAAAATTTCTTGTGTTAAAAAAGTACAATTGGGTGACAAAAACTATAAACCATTTCTATCGACGCATTTTGTCTTAAACTTTCAGGGGTGATATCTGGTAATAACGTATCTGAATTTAGATCCTTAATCAAGATAGAAATAGGGGTATACGGGTCATTTACTTATTGTCAGGTTTTCTGTATTCTCACTTGTCTCTCTTACCTTTATTTAAAAACCGGCCAAGTGCGTATTGGGCCACGCGCAATTTAGGGTTCCGTAGTTGCCCGTCACAATACGTGCAATTAGAAGAGGCCTTCTTGGTACTATGAGCATATTGTGTAAGTTCGCGGTTTGACCACTATAACGACTAAAATGGGGCCAAATAAGACGACGGTAACTGAAGAACTTATTTTCCAAGAAGTCTTATAGGGAGTGGTATTCAATTATTTATTTGAAAATAATACAATCTAATTAGATTAGTTATAAGCAAGCTATGCTTATAAATACTCTAAGACAATCTACATCAAATCATTTATTTGTCAAGTCCGTATAAAAATGTTCATAATTCCCTATCCTAATATACCTTAGACATACATGACCGTAATGAACCTTCCCCAAAACCACCACTGCCCTAAATTATTCTTATTCGCCCGCGTAAACCAACCAAACCTATAATAACTACTTACTGAAAAATAAGGAAAAGCCAGGATCAGTCTCTCTACCTACCCCGCAAAGGAAAACGTAAAGCTAATACATAAGTAGTTTTATAAAAAAAAATGTTTATTTTTTACTGTTTAAAATATCAGTATAAAGTCATAATGCTGCTAGTATAACTAAAATAATGAATACTAATATCGTGAATACTTTTTACATTTCTGAAAACAGCAGCGGGGGGGGGGGGGGGGGGGGCTTGACTACATTATAATATTTTATTAGAGTTAATATGTACCTAAAATAAAAATATTTATCAAGGTTTTAATTTACAACTGTAGGCCTGATTAATATCTAACGGACATGGCGTAACAATAAGTGTTCCTTGTTAGAACACGGACGCTAAAACACATAATTATTAATTATACACACATTTCTGTAGTGATGCTTCAAAGACCTTTTAATCAATTGCTGGAATTTATCAATGAAAGAAATTATCTGAAGCAAGTTAGCTAGATTTAATGTTACATAATATTATGGTGAATGTTGAGAACCGGAGACTTTTTTTAACTTGTAACGGGTCATTACATCTTACAAATAGTTGACAAGTGTAATGCTTCTGCATATTTATTTATTTATTTCATTTGATGCACAAACAACAACAACATCAACAGTTACATGTATGTATTACGGCTAAAAGCCGAAGTGTGGTTCCACCTAGGTTTAACGGGCTACAACTAGGTGCACCTGTTTGGGATTGAAAAAACTACGGCAAAATAAGAAGCACGTATCAAATAAAATCAGCGACAGTAGGCTAAAGTGCGACTGAGCACAGTTTACTTATTTATATATTATATAGGATACATCATTTTAAACAATCTCAATCGGCTGCACCCGTAGCCAGTTAAAGGTGTATCCGCACCTCGAAATTAAGCCGCCACATACTCGTACATATACGGCCTTACGTATAATCGTTGATTATCCCTAAACGTAGTGATTATATTCTCTTTTATTATCCCTTTTCTAAATTAATTAATTATATCTATACGATAATAATAATAATAATTACGGATTAGTAAGCTGAAGTGGCAATGGGCCGGCCATATAGCTCGAAGAACCGACAACCGATGGGGAAGAAAGGTTCTCGAGTGGCAGCCTCGTACCTGTAGGCGAAGTGTAGGGCGTCCCCCCACGAGATGGAGTGACGACCTGGTAAGACATGCAGGAAGTCGATGGATGCAGGTGGCTCAGGACCGTGCTTTGTGGCATTCTTTGGGGGAGGCCTATGTTCAGCAGTGGACTTGTGAAGGGCTGTAATGATGATGATGATGATGATACGTGTCTCTTTATATTATCATTACAGAGCCACTTGAGCAATTCTTAAATTGAAATTGATATTTAATCAACTTCAAAAAGCAGGAGGTTCTCAATTCGAGTGTATGTTTTTTTTGTATGTATGTTACGCGATATATTCGCAAATTGTGAAATATTTTTGATGATTTTTTTTATTGAATAGGTTATACTTCAAGGGTTAACAAGTATATTCCATATATTATATATTTTGAAGAAAAAATTCCACCCCTAAGGATACCAAACAAATAATTTCCTTTTTAGCAATTTGTAGTCGGTTTTTACTTTTTGTTAAAAGTTATAATTATTATTGGTTAGGCTATTACTCTATTTAATTCTAAGTTGAGGAAGATGCATTAATGAATGCTATAATTCGAATTAATACAATGCGATCATTACTTTAATTACGAAACTGTTATGAATGAATAATATAACAATAATGTCGTCCTGATATCATCGTGTCATTTCCCGTTCATACTCAACATCTGCTTTTGAAAATGTTGCGAGTTTAATATTTAATCATTTTAGACAAGCTCGTTCATATATATTCGTTCATGAACCTCCCGTCTATAGTATATTAATACTTTGTGTGTGCGGGGTAAATAATATAGTTTTTTAAATTGTTGGAACAGTTATATTTAATCATGTTAATGGCAGGTGGCTCAGGACTGTGCTTTGTGGAATTTTTCGGGGAGGCCTATATTTAAGTAATCGAAGTAAATATCTAATTAAATTAGTAGGTATGGCGTAAAGATGAACATGCTATTACTTTCTCTAAATATCCATCTTGCTGACAGGCTTTGCACAATTTTTTTTTACGAACGAGGTTCTGACCACCAACTGAAAATTTATCCAAAACTGGCAAACCCATATGCTTCCGACTAGTGATGTTGTTGTTGATGAGAACTAGTACAAGGGTATCAGCGCTTATCAATCTGCCTATCCTGAGCTTGAGCAACATACAAATATTATAAATGATTAAAATGAAATAATTAAACAATAAGAAGTACTAAAATACAACGTGAATTAAAACGTTATCACAAAATTAAGTATTGTTTAAATTCTGCTCAGAAAAAGAAATTCTAGGAAAAAACTTATTTTCTTTTAATTTTGCTGAAACTGAAGATTTCGTTCGTACTTATAACAAAAGATTGCTGCAACTTTCAAGATTAATTTGCATGGAACAATGTGAAGGTTCCAAACATGATATTGTAGATATTTCAATAATGACTTAAAGAAATTTAAAAATTTTATAACAATTAATTACATAGACGTAATGCTTGTGATTTGCAAATAGAATAATATACAACCAATTATTACACTTTCTTACGGGGTCACGTGGTTCTATTGGATTACATATACTAACAATATTTTGGCATTAAAGTGTTCAAGGTATCGTTTTAATTATTTCACTCTCCGGTTGTTTAATAATTGTTTCATTTTCAGTTAGGAAACCGGCTTGAACCGGCTTGAAAGGCTGGAAGTTGTCGAGTATGCGTTCGAGATAATTCGTAATAACTCTCGAAAGCAGCACATAGACGCGGCTCAGAAGGGAGATTGGTCTGAAGTTTTTCAAGAGAATATTATCGCTTTTCTTGAAAAACAAGACCACCATGACACTTCTGCTCCACGCCTCTGGAGTAGACCCACCATGGAGGACGGAATTAAAGAGCTTCTGAAGACTTCAAGTACCGGTTTTCCGGCCGCTTTCAGAAGCTCCGTTGTAATTCCATCCTCACCTGGGGCCGTTTCGTTTTTAAGGTGCTGGAGAGCCACTCTAATCTCGATCAGACTGACGTCCGGGATATCATCGGAATAATGTTGGATATGACTCGCTCTTAGATCGTTACTCGCACTTGCTTGTGGCTTCATCGATGACGTGTACAGCTGCCCATAGAACCTCTTAATCTCACTCGAAATCTCAAGTGTCCCGGAAACGAAGCTACCACACTCGTTCTTCAGCTTTGACAGTTGGTTCTTTCTGGCTGACAGATCTCTGGCAGACTTTGAAGCCTTGGTTCCGCTCGACGATCGCTTCTTCAATACGAGCTGTATATGAGATCTGTCTGTTCAGTTGCCTGTATGTTGTCAATTCACTGAAGACTGCAACTTCATTACCCGTCTACCAGTCATAAGATTAAGAGTGTGATCGGAGAGTTTTTGTGTTCTTCTGCCGTGGATCTTGCAAAACTTAGCTCCGATCGCATGGACAGTTTCCACAAGCTTGTCCTTCATATCGTCCACTGCATTGCAATATTCTAGGCACTGAAAAAGATTTTGTAATTCAAGCTGAAAGTTTTCGGGACTTTCGATTAGAGCATGAGGGGGACGGAGCGTCAACTTCATTAGACGTGACCTTTCCAACTTAACGTTTAGGTTCAGTGTGCCTCGAACCATTCGATGATCGCTGCCAGTTTTCATCCTCGCGATCACTGAAACATGACTGAAGAGTTGATTTCTGTATAGTCGTCATTATGCAGTCAATCTAATTTTTAGTCGAACCGTCGGGGCTCGACCAGGTCCACTTTCTGTGGGGCCGCTTCTGGGAGAAAGAGTTTACCATAAAGAGTCCATCTTTCTCCATGAAGTCGGCCAGCTTCCGGGCCCTTGGGTTCCGTTGCCCTATTTCAAATGTCCCTACCTTCAGCTCACCATTTTCTCTTGTGACTAGTTTTGCATTGAAGTCTTCCATTAACACCGTGTAGTGGGTTTTGGAGGAATGCACGGCTTTAGAGATATCCTCATACATTTTTTCCACCTCATCATCGGGATGTGGCAAGATTGGTGCGTAAACCTGTATGACCTTCAGCGAATACCGTTTGGTGATTCTGAGTATAAGGTACGCAACCCTCTTCGACACAGTCTCAATCTTTACAACGTTGTTAACGAGAGACGTGTGGACGATAAATCTTACACCTCCTTGGGGTAAATGGTCGCCCTCTCGGTGATGAACAAGTTGTCAAATTCGAGGATTACCATGTCCCCTCTCTCTTCCGACCTCGGATTATTATTCCTATAATATGCCAGCGTAACTTGTCTATCTCTTCTTCCAGCTCCAGGATCTTCTCGTCAGTCCTCAAGGTAGAGTCGTCTTAGGTGGCAACCGAACCTCCACCGGAGATTCTTAGCACCCCCTGCCCCACCGTTACCAGGAATAGCGGGGCCGCCGGGGACGGGGGACCATCTCTTCGTAACTTTCATTTCATGGTTGGTTATTTGCCATAGTTTCCACGCTTGGCGAGCGGGTGGGCAACCGCAGTTTTTATTGTAATATTGTTGTTATCAAGAAGATGCTGCTGCCCATCTCCTACTTGTTTACCACTGTCGCCTCTTACAACACCCACGGGAAAATATGGGGTAGTGGATATTCTTAACCGCCACTATACGGTTAAAAGAGATCAAAAGATACAGTGACATAAATGTCACATATTTTGATAATCGCAAATACCAATAAGGTGCTTTTTCCCGCTGACTAAGTAATGGAAAATAAAGGTGGCAAGAGATTAAAAAAAACCCGAAAAAGGGCGAGAAGGACTCCGATTTGGGAGTGTCGTATAAACTTTAAGCATATACGAGACCTACCTCATATCTAGACATTATTGTAACGAAAAAGTACCTGTGGATGTCGGATTTAAAGACAAAATTAACTCTGAAGTAAAAAAAAATTCTATTATACATTGGTCTCTTATAATCGTCGATACTCCAAATGCAAATGTAGGATTTTTTTCGCGCGCACAAAAATTTTTTATGAGTTTTGATGAGTTAATTTACGAGTGTCTAATATATGTGACATATATTTTGATAGCGCTAATAGTAGCTTCAATTTTTACGCCTAATGGTACCTTATTTCTGAGATACGGAGGCCATGACAGACGGACAGACACAAAGACGGACAAAAAATGATCCTATAAGAATTCCGTTTTTCATTTGAAGGTATGGAACCCTAAAAAATACTGCAGAATATTTACCACTATATTTTTAAGTTGTACTCTATTATTTCAGTGTAGTTCTTTATTTTCTTTGCAATCATTGCAATCAAGTAATGTCGAGAGCAAAATCAATTTGCAAATTTAACTTTACTAAATATTATTTTGACTTTAAATTCTAACGATAGCATTTTATTACTAAATGTAAAGTGATTTCATTTTTAAATGAAACTAATTTTACGGATTTTATCGCGTATATTAACTTATTTTACATTCCCGACGTTTCAAGCACTTTACAGCACCCATGGTCACGGGGGGGACTGAGGTGTATGACGTCCCAATGTCATAGTTAACCACGGCTACCTCCAGATTAAAAATTATTAATTTTTGTTCCGATCTACGCAGTATGAACTTACAGTATCATGAAGTCTTGCAGTTGTATGCTTGGGTTGGGATTTAATTTTATTAATTATGGGATCCCAAGCAGATGGTAGCACCCAGCCATCTTCTCTATTGAAATTAGGATGTTTTTTGATTTCAATAGCCTCGCGAATCATCCTTGGAAGGAATCGGTATTCTTTAGCGAGGATTTGTGGTCTATCAAATCTAATGTAGTGACAGGGGCGATCCTGTACATGTTCACAGACTGCAGACTTCCCGGAGCGTCTATTCTTCACATCAGCTATGTGTTCTTTAACACGGGTTTTTATGGATCTTTTAGTTTGTCCTATATAAGAGAGACCACATTCACAATCCAGCTTGTACACTCCTGCATCTTGCAGAGGAATATTACACTTGACTGATGGTAAAAACTGACTAATCTTCTTCGGCGGCTTGAAATATGTTTTAATGGAAGCACGCTTCAAGATGTAGCCAATCTTGTCAGTGACACCTCTGACATATGGCAGTACAGCAGGCACTCGCTCGACTGTGGCCGGCTTCACTCGTTCACTGTGACGTAGGCGCGGGACCCGAAGCTTATTGTCGTGCAAAACTTGCTTGACGTGTTGGAGCTCGGCGGCCAGGTGTTTACTGTCACAGATCCCTCGTGCTCTCTGAAACAAAGATTTACCCACGGTAGCTAACTGTGAAGGATGGTGGTGAGATTCACCGTTTAAATATCTATCTGTATGGGTCTTTTTTCTATACACAGTGTGGCTCAAGGTGTTATCAGGATTCCGAATTACTAATACATCTAGAAAAGCTAAAGAATTGTTTGCCTCTAACTACATTGTGAACTGAATTTTAGAATTTAAGGAGTTAAGATGGTCTAAAAATGCGGTTACTTTATCTAAAGGTAGAATTGTGAAAGTGTCGTCTACGTACCGCTTGTAGAATCTTGGGTTTATGGGAGAAGTAAGCAGGGCTTTCTCCTCAAAGTCCTCCATGAATATATCGGCGACAATGGGAGATACAGGTGAGCCCATCGCCACTCCATCTACTTGCTTGTAGAACTCCTCCTTCCACAATATGTAGCCAGATGTAAGGCAGTGTCTGAGTAATACTGCATATTCTACGGGCATGTTGTTTTCCTCTAGCCTTCTAGTAACAATCGAGATGCAGTCTTCAACAGGTAGGCATGTGAATAGAGACTGCACATCAAAACTCACCATAGTTTCATTGTCTGCCAGATGTAGGTCTTTAATCTCGCTGACAAAATGGTAGGAATCCTTTGTGTGTGCTCTTGTATGTCCTTTGAGCGGTGAGAGTATATTCGCTAAGTATTGAGCCAATCTGTAAGTTGGTGAATCGATTTGGCTCACTATAGGACGTAGTGGAGCATTGGGCTTGTGTATTTTTGGTAACTCATACAACTTCGGTGGTTTAGCACACGTAGGTATTATCGATTTACGTCTAGATTTAATTTTTCGGAGTGTTTCTTTATGAGATCACTAGTTGTTTTAAGTGTGTTATTTGTTGGGTCATTTTTAACCTTTTTATACATACTTGCATCCGACAAAAGTTCTTGTATTTTAGAATTATAATCTGACGTATCCATAACTACCGTGGCATTTCCCTTATCTGCGCGGAGAATCGTGAGTTCTGGTTTATTGCGTAGGTTAGTCAACGCTTTGAATTCGTCTTTAGGTAGATTCGGTTTTGGCGCTGAACTTCGACGTAACATAGACGAAATGTCTTGACGTATCGCTTCCAAATCCTCCTTTTGCATATTGTTTTTAAATAAACAGTCCTCGACACTACAGATAATTTGTTCGTACGGTAATTTTTTCGGTGTTATAGCAAAATTAAGACCTTTCGATAATACTCTAATTGTTGCATCATCCAGAGTTTGTTTAGACAGATTATAGACCGCGTTTAATCTATGATCCGCGTTCGTAGTCGACGGTTGCGTTTCGTTCTCACATCGACGCAGATGTTTGACATTTAATTTGGTCGTTAATTTTTGATATTTTATTATATGTTTGTTTTTGCATTCATTATATTTATTAATTTCTCGTTTATTTAACGTTTCGATGCAAACATTATAATCAAATGTCGTTAAAACTGCCTTTAAATCACTGAATGATGTGTCTATGGATTTGTTTATGGTATGTAGATCGGAGCGTTTTGTTGGATTACCGTTCGTAACAACTTTTTGACAGTAAACACCTGGCCGCCGAGCTCCAACACGTCAAGCAAGTTTTGCACGACAATAAGCTTCGGGTCCCGCGCCTACGTCACAGTGAACGAGTGAAGCCGGCCACAGTCGAGCGAGTGCCTGCTGTACTGCCATATGTCAGAGGTGTCACTGACAAGATTGGCTACATCTTGAAGCGTGCTTCCATTAAAACATATTTCAAGCCGCCGAAGAAGATTAGTCAGTTTTTACCATCAGTCAAGTGTAATATTCCTCTGCAAAATGCAGGAGTGTACAAGCTGGATTGTGAATGTGGTCTCTCTTATATAGGACAAACTAAAAGATCCATAAAAACCCGTGTTAAAGAACACATAGCTGATGTGAAGAATAGACGCTCCGGGAAGTCTGCAGTCTGTGAACATGTACAGGATCGCCTCTGTCACTACATTAGATTTGATAGACCACAAATCCTCGCTAAAGAACACCGATTCCTTCCAAGGATGATTCGCGAGGCTATTGAAATCAAAAAACATCCTAATTTCAATAGAGAAGATGGCTGGGTGCTACCATCTACTTGGGATCCCATAATTAATAAAATTAAATCCCAACCCAAGCATACAACTGCAAGACTTCATGATACTGTAAGTTCATACTGCGTAGATCGGAACAAAAATTAATAATTTTTAATCTGGAGGTAGCCGTGGTTAACTATGACATTGGGACGTCATACACCTCAGTCCCCCCCGTGACCATGGGTGCTGTAAAGTGCTTGAAACGTCGGGAATGTAAAATAAGTTAATATACGCGATAAAATCCGTAAAATTAGTTTCATTTAAATGTGTAGTGTTCGCGTAAATATAAGAAATCACTATGATTTCATTTTTTAAGTCATTTTCTTGTTTGTCTATCTGTCTGTCTATCGTTCCAGGTGGATTCGTGCATCTCAAATTTCGAGCACTTCCTGATGAGTTGGAGACTTCAAATTTTTAACATAGCTCAGAATCGGATGACAATATATGAATATGAATCGAAGTACAACGTAGTAAATTAAAAAATGTTTAGTACAAAATTGGAAAAAAACTACTTGTTTATAAATCTTTCTTACTGTTTTTTGTTATTGGATACAACATTGGAATTTGGTTATAGGACAATATTTGTCTCTCCAAGTCCACTGTTGAACATAGGCATTTTTTGCCTCAAAATGGGGATACTTGCCATAATTGACACGCTTGGCAGGCGGATTGGCAACCACAGTTTTTATTTTCTAGTTGTTTTTGGAAACACGCTGCTGCCCATTTCCTGGCTTATTTCCGAAAAGAGGGATCTTTCACCTCTTACAAAACCCACGGAATGATATAATATGGTAGTAAGTATTGTTCCAGCGCCAATACACGGCCATTCTTTCATTTATAGTCACTGATAGATGGATATATCTGTTATGTTTTAGTGCATGAGTTATACCCATTTTATTTATTACTTTTTTGTGTTGTCTGGAAGAAATTGCAGAGCAACAACAATAAGGCCGCCTTCTGTTTTCGCTTAATATTTCTATACTTTGTTATGTTATTATTTCCTTTACAAGTTAAGCTAGTCACAGACTATGCAGATACGATAATATTTTATCTGCGTATAAAAACTTAATTATCTGAAAATATAACGATAATATATGAAATTATACATTCACTCGAAATCCTTCAAACTTACTAGACGTGTTTTTTGGAGTGGATTGTTTTTATAGAGTGTTACCTACAATAAATTGGCATAATATATTGCTTCTAGACTTCCTATACAGGTCATCAGAACAGGATTCAGATATTGATTTTAATGTAACGTGTTGCATTAGCATTTACTATAATTATAACTTTTAACAAAAAGTTAAAACCGTCTTTCTAAAAAATAAGTTATATATTTTCTACCTTTAGGGGTGGAATTTTTTCTCCAAATTTATATGGGATCGCCCTTGAAGTACATTTTAATAAATTAACAATGGTTCACAATCTGCGAAGATATCGTGTAACATACAAAAAACATACACTCGAAATGAAAACCTCCTCTTTTTTGAATTCGGTTAAAATGC
The DNA here is from genome assembly GCA_963668995.1 of Parnassius mnemosyne. Taxonomy (NCBI): domain Eukaryota; kingdom Metazoa; phylum Arthropoda; class Insecta; order Lepidoptera; family Papilionidae; genus Parnassius; species Parnassius mnemosyne. The sequence continues at coordinate 38,150,634 of CAVLGL010000115.1, forward strand.
GAAGAATTTTGATAGAACGTCATGTAAAGCTTAATAAGAACCGAGGCGAATTTAATTGCAATTTTTCAGCGACCATTCGGTATTTATCTGCAAGTAAAACATTATGGCATATTTGTATGAACAGATAATATTATCATTATCTTTCGATATATGTTGGTGCTTACAGATACTTAACGATAAAATATAAATCATCTGTGCTGTGTGTGGTAGTTCAATGAATTTCATAGAGAGCAATATTGAAAGATATGCGCTAAGATACGGATATCTTATCGTATATGCGTAGTGTGTGACACGCTTTAGTGTATCCCTTTCTTAAAATCGCTAAAATACCTGAGACCTTTTCATATGCAAGACAGGCACAAGTTGTAAAGTTTTGTATCAGATTTTGCTAAGGTAAGAAGATTATACTTATCTCTGCACCCTTATAAAATCCTCCCTTAAGGAGAATGAAAGGGCCGTCCCGGATGCTAATAATAATGGTCTTCCCCTACATATTGGCAACCTAATGAAAGCCAAGAGAACTGCTTTCCGGAGAGCAGCACTCTATCCCACCCCCGACTATAGGCGTACGGCCAATCTCCTGTTCCGACTGTACTATTGCCTTCGAGGACGAGGGAAAGGCTGAATGCTTTGCAGACAGCAACGCCGCTCAATGCTATCCTAGCTCACTACCCACCGACCCCTCCCACATCCAGACAGTGTAGGATGAAATCCGCCGCCGGAATTCACCCCCCCACAGCCTCTGACCCTATCACTATGTCCAATGATGAGATCTCATCCATCATCAAAGGCTTGAAGCCCAAAAAGGCTCCGGGCGTGGATTGCATCTCCAACCAAGCCCTTAAACATTTTCCTGAGCAGGTGTTAACCCTTTTAGCTATTATCTTCAACGCCCGCTTCAACCTTAGTTACTTTCCCACCACGTGGAAAAAGGCACCTGTTATTGGTATCCCAAAGCCAGGAAAGCCTCACAACCTCCCCTCTAGTCATCGTCCCATCAGCCTCTTCAAGGCCATTTGCAAATTCTTTGAACGAGTCATCCTCATCCGCGGCGTCCCTCTTGTCATCCCCCACCAATTTGGTTTCCAAGTGAAACATTCTTGTCTCCAACAAGTTCACCGTGTTGTGGAATATATCCTCAGCTGTTTTTATTCTCGTCGTCATAAGACCATCGCGGGCTTTTTCAACATAGCAAAAGTGTTGGATAGAGTCTGGCACGAAGGCCTTCTTTACAAACTCTACAAAATAGACCTCCCTGATCCTCTTGTTTGTCTCATGGCCTCCTACCTGAAGGACCGTACCTTTCGTTTTAGACACGAAGGCACGCTCTCCTCTCAGCGTTCTATCAAAGCCAGTGTCCCTCAGGGCTCAGTGCTTGCCTCTCTGCTATATATCCTGTTCACCAACGACATTCCCATTTCGTCGAAAGGTGTTCAGCTCCCCCTCTTTGCAGACGACACTGCCTTCTACTGTAAAGTTATCTCACTACCTTTCATACGGAACAAGATCCAAAAGTTAGTTAATGACCTAGGAGATTTGTTCCGAAAATGGCGTATCGATGTGAACCCGGAGAAGGGCTCCGCCGTTCACTTCGATCATAAACGACGCCGCCCGACTACCATCCTGCCAATCCGTATGCTAGGGACCCCTGTCCCCTGGCATACGACCGCCAAATACTTAGATGTCACGAGGCTCACCTTCAGGCCTCATGTCAAAAGAGTAACTCGCAACGCGCGCTTTTATCTGAGTAGGCTCAACAGTATGCTGGGCCGACACAGTAAAATGTCCCTCCGCAACAAGCGAACCCTTTATAAGGTCTGTATACGACTAGTTATGACTTACCCATATTTGCTTACGCTAATTCCAAAATCATTAACGAACTCCAAATAGTTCAAAACCACTGCTGTCGTCGGGCTATGAACACACCCTGGTACGTCCGGAAAGCCGACCTTCATCGAGACTTAGAGCTCCCTACAATCCAGCAATTTCTAAAAACACTCTCTGAGAACTTCTTCAAAGCCTCAGAGTCTCACTCAAATCATCTCATTCGTGAGGCAGCTACTTATGCAGCCCCACTCTCCTCTCGCTATTGAGTCCGCAGGCCGAGAAACTTTCTCTCAGACCCCCCAAACAAGCTTTCGGCCGACCTGAACTGCCTCCTGGCGGCTCAGGCCAAATCTTCTCCCCGTCCTTAAGTTGCCTTAGTTAGGCTCATCTCTCAGCGGCTCCTCGCCGCCTGCGCCCCCATTTCCCAAAAGAGCGTCACTTCCGATTCGGCAGAAAGGCCACACAAGCCAATGCTAGTCTCACAGGTGGTGTTTAGTGGGTAGGCACTTAGGTTTCGCATTGAGTCCCACATAACTATGCAGCCAGCTGTCGTGGTATGCTTACAGCATTCACCACCTCCCTTCCTCGCTTCCCGGAGTGTAGCCCTTTCCATTGCTTACACAAGTACGCCTCAATTACTACACATAGACACAGAACAAGTCCATTACTAACATATTATTATAGTATTTCTAACCATCTTTTATCATCGTTTGTTAGTTGCTCAGGATACATGGCGGGCCCATTTCCATTTTAGTTCAATGAATCGACTACTACTACCCTTGTTATTCTGGAAACATTCTCGATATAGATTTTATTATTCTGTGACTCTAAAATAAGACAAATATAATAAACAATGAAAGACAACGTCTCTACTACGTAAGTAATCACTATTTATACTAATCGTATAATCGTATAATAAGCATTCTTTAAACATAAAAGAGACATCGATTTAACTATATAATTTATCGCCTTTATATTTACTTTATATTAATAAAATCAATTCATATTTAAGTATACTTAAAATACTATTAAAATGAGATTCATCACGTATCCGAAATAAAATTTCATTGTCGAGCGTACGATTGGATGGCTTTGCTACGTATATTTATATGTGTTAGTTTGAAAAATAATAGTTGCGAGTTTAGCGTAGATGCATAGAGCAACACGGGCCACCGGTAGATCGGACGGGAGTAGCCTTTCGGATCGGAAGAATTTTATGCGGGGGGAAATCTGCAAAACATTATACCAAATTTCACTTTATAAAGACACAAGTCTTTAATTAAGCACACTATAGAGCAATATCATAATTTTTAACGACTGTTTTCTAGAGCGGAGACAATCCCTCCATAGCGTTTTACGACAATATGCGTCGGAGTTATCTTTTACGAATACAACCATTATCATAAGCTAAAATTCTTTATTTTAAGCGCTATCACGTCATGATAGTATTGTTTGGTGACAGCGATAAGTCGCTTGACCGATCGGCATATTATATGAGGGCCAGCGGCCTGTGTCTATAAACAAATCCGAAACAACGTCGTTTCAGCCGCGCAACTAGATTTAGTCTAGTGAGTTAAAACTGTATTAATTCACTTGAAGCTAATCGGGAAAGTAAAAAACTTGAACGATGTGTACCTCATGAATTGAGTGAATTGAACTTCCAAACACGCGTCGACTGCTGTGTTACTTTGCTCAACCGACACAATAATGAAAGGATTTTAAATCGAATCATTACTTGTGATGAAAAGTAGATACTGTACGATAATTGGAAACGCTCGTCGCAATGGCTGAACCCTGGTGACCCAGCCAAATCCTGCCCTAAACGAAAATTGACTCAGAAAAAGTTACTTGTGAGTGTTTGGTGGACTAGCGCTGGTGTCGTTTCGCTTTCTAAAATCTGGCCAAACGATTACGGCAGATATCTATTGTCAGCAACTGCAAACCATGAAGGAAGAACTAGCTGCTAAACAACCGAGATTGGTCAATCGCTCTATGCCACTGCTGCTTGACGATAACGCAATACCACACACTGCACAACAAACACCCCTAAGTTAGATGAGCTACAATTGGAATGTCTGCGATATCCACCGTAATCCCCGGACCTTGCTATAACAGATTACCATTTTTTCCGGAATTTCGAGAACTTCTTACAAGGAAAAAATTCAACTTCGATGCGGCAGTCCATACCGCCTTCAAAGAGCTTATTGATTCTCGTCCCCATGGTTTTTTTAGTAAAGGGATCAATGAACTACCTATGAGATTGCACAAGTGCAAAGATAACAACGGTGCAAACTTTTATTAATTAAATATTTTTACAAAAAAAAATCACTTTATATTCCTCCCGTACAAAACGCCAATTTCATATGTAAGTACCCAATAAAACGTGGTAAAATGAATGAATTATCGCTAGGTAACGTAACTGTCTCGAGACTTAACGTTAAGATATACGTCATTGCTATTAATTTTTACAGTTTTTTATATCGTTAACAATCGTAGAAAGTCATCTTGGCTAACCCCGCTGGCAGGCTGAAGGACACGTGATAATAAGTACCTGTTTTATAGCAAAACTAGTTTGTAATTAGTCTGAGATTTAAATTAGAGTCTGTTTCAACGTAGTCCCGTGAAAAATATGCGAAATCAAATGTAAAGTATGAAGACTAACAGCAAACGTCAAATTTCGCGAATACTGTGGCGCCGCAGCTATAAGGACTTCTTCCGTGACAAAGACTCATCTTTTTACCCGTGCCTAGCAATAAATGACGTTTTGTACTAGTACCATAAATGTGTGTGTATGTGTGTGTGTGTCTGCATGCGTGTGTTTTTTTTGGTACTAATAATGATATATTTAATAAAATTGTAAGATCAGAAGCCGTGCAGCTACAAAATATGTATTATCGTTTTTCAAATCTTCTTAGCTCAAATGTATCATCTAAAGAGATTCGCAATATGGCAGGTTTGAAAGATGACCTTATCACAAAAATTGATAAGGACGTGCTTCGATGGTTTGGGCACGTTGAGCGAATGAGTGAAGACCGAATGGTGAAGAAAATATATAGTGCGAAAGTAAATATTAAAAGGTGTCGAGGTAGACCGAGACTAACTTTCGAAGACCATGTGAGCAAATCGCTCGAAGAGGGGAGGGTCAAGAGTACTCGGATACCTAGACGTGCATGTATGAAGAAGATAATGAATCAGAAAGAAGCGAAAGAGGTATGTAAGGATCGTGACACTTGGCGATCTCTCTGGCTACCCCGTCAGGGATTGTGCGTGAAGATAAGTAAGTAAGTAAATGATAGAATTCACAAACGTCTGTGTACACAACTTTTGTAATATTTTGTTATAATCAATTTTACTGATTACTTTCTGAACTGATTCTATTCTATGCTAGTTGTGTATGTTTGGGACATCTGATAGTACTAACGTATTGGAGAATACTAGTGTCTATTTTGCTAAAGTCTGTGCAATTTTATGCTGGTATTCTGCGAGAGTGTAGTCCTTTCCCGGTCATTTAATCAAAACCGTGCTGGAGTCGTTACACAGATGCAGTGCTGATCCACCACATAAATAGCTGTGAAATATTATTTTCCTACGTAAATGGCTTCTGAAAGTAAAGTAAATATTTTTGTAATAGTGAATGTGTGATGTAAGTTTCTGGCTCGTTAGAGCTGTCATTATTATCGGCTTGCTTGCGTCTACAGCAAGACTTGGCTTCTTAAAACGCGCCGTTGTCAAATTTACGTATCCAGCGCCTGCCAGCTGACTTGCGCAGATCATTACTACATCTATGAATATTAATGTCAAAGTAGTAGCATCAGTGCTTATTAAAAAGTTTGTAAAATGAAATGAGAGCGATACTTACATTTAGTCATGAATTGTAATAAATCATTATACTTTAAATCCAATTTAATCATCATTAAAACGATGTAAGGAAATGGAAATATTTAATAATTTATTTTTAATTTTAAAAATTAACTAAGTGATCCAATACAAACACAAAACTTATACTTACGGTTAAATCTATAGAAAATTGATATTTTTTGAAGTTTGTATATACTTTTTCAGTGCGGGATTTGAACCCGCGGCCATCAGTGCCGCAACTCAATACTAAGCCACTGCGCCACGGAGCCGTCAAAATAATTTTACTTACACGGAGGCGTTACTCTGGATCATTGAGTAAATATCAACTTTCAACAAAAGATTAGTGTATAGATTCTTCCGTAATATACTAAAAGCCATTTAGTCAGTCTGTACAAATACTATAGAATCGGTTACAATCTTATAAAGGCAATTTAGGTCCCATATAACACTGCCTTTTGAATGTTTTCGTATTCATATTTTAAATGGTTAATTTAAGAGAGGCTTAAAACTTGCAACGTAAATATGTTGAAGTCCCCATTAACTGACAAACATGGTTGAGAGCGATAAGAAACAAATGGCTACGGGAAGCAATTAAAATCCAGACAAAGTTTGTCTTAATCCATTAAAATATGGGATCATTATCACTCAGCAGCCTGAAGTGCCGATAATAATAAACGTTTGCATTAGCTGACATGGAGTATATAACCGAATACGTGGCAACTTTAATTAAATTAATTGTCTTTTATGCATTCAATTATTACAGGTTATAGATTGCCTAATAGGAGGGATACTTGCCAGAGTTGCCATACTTGATAAACAAGTTAGCAAACGCAGATTTTGAGTTGTTATCAGAAGGATACAGCTGCTCATCTCCTGTTTTATTTTCCTCTCTCGTCTATTACGAAACCCACGGGATGGTAGTGGATTCTATTGCGCCGCAACTACATGACGGCTAATAAAAAATGTATGGTATCATAACCTTAAAACGAACATTAATAATGTGAATATTTGTACTAACACAAATGCGTATAAACTCATTCGTTCAGTACTCTGAGCATAAGATTTTGACGGGTATCGTTTCGACACCGTATCGCCATCGAGTGACTTTGTACCAAAATATAATATAATATTTATGACCATGAATATATATATATATAGTATATAGCTAGCAATTAGAAAATCCCCATTTTATGTCTGAAGAGCAATCACAGTATCAATTTAAAATAAATTATGGGATTTCATTACATCATATCAAAGCACACCGCTGCACATAGGTCTCCCCTTAGATTGCCTCATATATATATATATATATATATATATATATATATATATATATATATATTATTTATTTAATAACACCCTTTTTACATAAACTCATTCATTCCCTAGCTATAAACTTAGGAATGAGGATATCCGCAGTAGAACCAGAGTGACCGACATAGCCCAACGGATTAGTAAGCTGAAGTGGCAGTGGGCCGGCCATATAGCTCGAAGAACCGACAACCGATGGGGAAGAAAGGTTCTCGAGTGGCAGCCTCGTACCGGTAGGCGAAGTGTAGGGCGTCCCCCCACGAGATGGAGTGACGACCTGGTAAGACATGCAGGAAGTCGATGGATGCAGGTGGCTCAGGACCGTGTTTTGTGGCATTCTTTGGGGGAGGCCTATGTTCAGCAGTGGACTTGTGAAGGGCTGTAATGATGATGATGATGTATAAGTTATTGTACAAAAAAATGCGGGGCAATGTAACTATAGTGTCTTTTCGTAAAAATACTTCTTGTTCTAGGGGTTGGGTGTTTGAAGGTCCTTTTCTTTGGAATTTCGATATATGATGCAGTTATACGATGGTATCTTTGTATAAATAAAAATTTTTCTTACGCTCAGTACTCGGGCTTTTTTATAAACTAGCTTAGTTGAATAACGAAATGGAAGTAATAGCATTACTTTTAAAATAAATAGTTGGGCACATTCAGTTTCGACAAGAGTTCTCTTACAAGCCCCGCCCCATCAACAGATACCGTAACTTATTAAAGATTCACAGAGAGTCCTGTAAGTTTGCAACAATAATTTTAGACTGGCTACAAGCCTTAGTAACTTAAAAACATAGACAAGCTTTCTTATCTTTTTACTAAGTGATATTATTTGATATTTCCACTGAAGCTTTTCATGAATTATAATTCCCAAATATTTTATTGTGTTAGTTTTAGTTATGCAAGGGCAGGTACAACATATTAGAACATCTTCAAGTTTGTTACATGGACTTGTATGAATCCTTAATTTAAATTTGTCATTTGGTTGACCTGCTAGAATTTTGCTGAAACAGATTAATGTTATTTTGGTTATATTTTGTGAAAGTTGATTATTTTCTAGCTAACAAGAAATTTCAAATATTTTTATTATTTTCTAGCTAAAAAAAAAGGCCAGTCCCGCCTCAGCAACTTGTTTCACAAGCTCCCAGCTCTTTGCATGAAACATTATTACTGTGTCGTCAGCATACATAGTTATTTGGCGGCGCTTAATTCAATTTTACTCATGACATTAACGTAAGTTAAAAATAATGTCGGCCCCAGAGTACTGCTCTGTGGGACACCGTATGTGCATCGCATGTCATTACTGAAATGTCTATCCACTCTAACGCACTGCTTTCTGTCACATAAATAACTTTGAAACCATTGCAGTGCAGTCCCTCTTATACCCAAGTTCTCCAACCTCCGCAAAGGAATCGATGTTGACACTGTCAAAAGCCTTTTGTAGGTCAATAAAAACACTTTTGACCTCACTAAGGGAGTCAGTTGGATTTTCTTTAATTCTTAATAGTTCCATTGATTTCGATTTTGATTTATTCAGATTACACAACTCTTTAATAGTTTTCCATGTTTCTTTGTTGTTTCCTGCGTATTTTTCAAGTTGAGATTGGTTATGTTTGCACTTTAATGTTTTTATAATCTTGTTACAAATATTTCTATACCGTATATAGTAGTTTTTAAGGTCTTCATCATTTTTATTATGTTTAAGTATTTTATGAATTTTATCTCGCTTTTGTATAGATCTCACAACACCAGTGGTGATCCAAGGTTTTAATGACCTATTTGTATAGGGACGTAGGCCAAAGAAAGCCATGATGCTTAATAGTCCATGGTGTAGCCTGTTAGATTATTTGACATAATATAAAGGTTAGTATCACCTGTGAAAACAATATACTTAGTTTTTACGTCACGCAATATGCAGTCGATGGGGTCTAGATAGGGACTAACATTTTTAAAACTTGATGGCCTATATGTACCAAAGACTGTGTATTGACGATCCACGCTTGGTCTTATGTTACCAACAGGCTGATGAAGGGTAGTCGATATTTTTACACCTAAAAAATTAAAAATATTAAAATTTATATTAATACTTAGGATAAACTATGCGATTGTTTAAGTAAGAAATACTTTTATAATGCCTCTCATCTCTCTAGAAATCAGTTATAATTATTTATTAAGCAAAACATGGATGTTTCTAGATCGATATGTATATAAAGATATGACTCGTACCATGTAATTAGTAAATATCGTATTTGCAATAGTGTGCAGTATGATATTTGATGAGAGTTTTTGCTTTATTATTAATTACCAGCTGTTCCCCGCGACTTCACCCGCGTGAAATTTATTACGATTGGATTTCAAGAGTTTTAAGTTTTTGAGCGGCACTCTAATTCTTTTTCTAAAGTAAAAGTAGCCTAAGTTACTCCTTATAAAATCTCTTATCTGTTAGTGAAAGTCCCATCAAAATCGGTCCAGCCGTTTCGGAGATTAGCCGGAATAAACAGACAAACAGACAAATATTTTAAAAATTGTGGCCCAAAAAGGCCGACCCACCGCAGACATCCTCCGCCCCTCAATGGTTGATGACCTTAATACGGTTTACTCCGCTATTAGGAACATCGACATTGGGGAGATCGCTATCTTTAAAGATTGTGATGCTCAGTAAAAGCGAGGAGACTGTACTGAGGGGACCTAGCAGGAAATTAATCTTAAAACTAAGGACATTAAAGGCCTTTCCATTCAAAAGTTTTATCTTCTTCGTAAAGACAAACCCGACCGCCAAGGCGGCGGTACGGCCATTTATTACAAGAAGACACTTCATTGCTCTCCCATTTCTACTCCGCAGCTTACCAACATGGAAGCCACGGTATGCAGGCTAGCTATGACTGGCAATAAGTCCATCGTCATAGCCTCCTGTTACATCCCCAGTGGAACCCTCCCCCTCAAAAAAGATTTTGAGTCTATTTTATCTCTCGGCAATTCAGTCATTATGGTTGGAGATTTTAACTCCAAGCATACTGAATGGACATGCCGTATTACCTCCCATAGTGGCAAGAAACTGCTTGATATCACGCAGTCTCTAGACCTCATCGTCCACAGTCCTCTCGGTGTTACTCACTATCCCGATAACATCGACCACGCTCCCGAAGTGCTAGACTTTGCACTAGTCAAAGGAGTTTCCCTCAACCTCAGGGCAATCGAGACACTAGACGATCTAGGATCCGACCACCAACCGGTCTCCCTCATACTTGGGCATCAGCCACCTCCCTCAACACCCTCCACGAAAACCTTCACTAACTGGAAGGGCTTCAAGGAGTCCCTAGCTAAATCTATGGACTCATAGTCTCCCCCATATCCCTTTCGTCGGACTTATACAGTCCCGATAAAATCGACACCGCGGTTGATTAACTCTCCACCCTTATTATATCCTCCCTTAAGGAGAATGAAAGGGTCGTCCCAGTTGCTAATAATGATGGGCTTCCCCTACATATTAGCAACCTAATGAAAGCCAAGAGGGCTGCTTGCCAGATAGCAGCAATCTATCCCACCCCCGAATATAGGCGTACGGTTAATCGTCTTAAACGAGAAGTCCGTTTCCGCCCCTCTGAACTTCGAGACCTCGAAATGAGTACGCTCATGGAGAATATCTCTCCCTCTCATACAGCGTACTATCAGATGGCTAGAGCCCTCCGCATAGACGCTATCACCCACACTCCCCCTCTCTCTCGTCAACGGTACGGTTGCCTTCGAGGACGAGAAAAAGGCTGAGTGCTTAGCAGACAGCATTGACGCACAATGCTCTCCTAGCTCTCAAACCGTCGATTCCTCACACATGCAGGCAGTGGAGGATAAGGTCCGCTGCCGGAACTCACCCCCTACAGCCTCTGACCCTATCACTGTGTCCCATGATGAAATTTCATCCCTCATCAAAGGACTTGAGCCCAAAAAGGCTCCGGGCGCGAATGGCATCTCCAACCAAGCCCTTTAACACTTTCCTGAGCAGGTGTTAACCATTTTAACTATTATATTCAACGCCTGCTTCAATCTTAGTTACTTTCCCACTAAGTTGAAAGAGGCAACTGTCATTGGTATTCCCAAGCCAGGAAAAAAACTCAAAAACTCCCCTCCAGTCATCGTCCCATTAGCTTCCTCAAGGCCATGGGCAAACTCTTCGAATGAGTCATTCTCACTGGCATGAGGCTCCATCAATTTCCCACAGACGGTGACCCTCTTGTCATTCCCCATAAATTTGGTTTCCGAGCGAAACATGCTTGTCCCCAACAAGTTCACCGCATTGTGGAATATATCCTCAGCGGTTTTTATCCTCGTCGTCATAAGACCATCGATGTCTTTTTCGACATTGCCAAAGTATTTGATAGAGTCTGGCATGAAGGCCTTATCTATAAACTTTACAGAATAGGTCTCCCCGACCGTCTAGTACGTCTCGTGGCCTCTTACCTGAAGTATCATACCTTTCGTTTTAGACACGAAGGCACGCTCTCTGCTCAGCGCTCCATCAAAGCTGGTGTCCCTCAGGGCTCAGTACTTGCTCCTCTCCTGTACATCCTGTTCACCAACGACATTCCCATCCCGTCGAATGGTGTTCAGCTCACCCTCTTCACAGACGACACTGCCCTCTACTGTAAAGGTACTTCGCTAACTTTCATACGGAACAAGATCCAAAAGTCAGTTGATGACCTAGGAGCTTGGTTCCAAAAATGGCGCATCGATGTGAACCCGAAGAAGAGCTCCTTCATTCACTTCGATTATAAACCACGCCGCCTCAAAAACACCCCTCTAATACGTATGCTAGGGACCCCTGTCCCCTGGCTTACGTCTGCCAAAAATTTAGGCGTCACCCTTGACACGAGGCTCACCTTCGGGCTCCATTTCAAAAGTGTAACCCGTCACGCACGATTTTATCTGAGTAGGTTCAATAGTATGCTGGGCCGACACACTAAAATGACCCTCCGTAACAAAAGAAAACACTTTATAAGGTCTGTATACGACCAGTCATTTCTTACGCGAGCCCACACGCTGCACTTTGCTCACGCTGACCGCAAAATTATTAATGAACTCCAAGTAGTCTAAACCTCTAAACCTCTTCTGTCGTCGAGCTACGAACGCATTTTGGTACGTCCGTAATGCCGACCTCCATCGGGACTTAGAGCTCCCTACAATGCAACAATTTCTAAAAACACTCTCTGAGAACTTCTTCAAAACCTCAGAGTCTCATTTCAATCATTTTATTCGTGAGGCAGCTACTTATGCAGCCCCACTGCCCTCTCGTTATCGAGTCCGCAGGCCGAGAAACTCTCTGTCGGACCCGCCAAATAAAATTTCAACCGACCTGAACTGCCTCCTGGCGGCTCAGGCCGATTCTTCTTAAATTCGCCCAAGTAGGCTTTCCCTCAGCGGCTCGTAGCCACCTGCGCCCTCTTTTCCCAAAAGAGGATCGCTTCTGTTTCGGCAGAGAGGCCTCAAAGGTTTCTGCCCATCCCTCAAAGTGGAGTTTAGCGTGTATCACTTAGGGTCCCGGTTAGGATAATCACAGTGAGTCCCACATAACCACGATAGACCGGTTGTCGTGGGATGCATAAAGCATTATCCACTTCCTCGCGTATCGGGGTAGCCCTTTCCAATTGCTTCTGGGCACAAAAAAAACATTGACTTGACATTGCTTTTTAGTTTTTTTTATTATCTGTCTTACAGTAAATATCTGTTCTTTATCATACAATGATTGTTTATCAGGACAACTATTTATTTATTACATTAGTACTGCTTTTTTGTTGTTTGATTAAAATTTGTTTACTTTTGATGTTGTTTATTTAAATACCACTGGTTCGAAAAAAAACTCTGTCCTGGGAAGAACCAACATGAAACCCAGCGGGACTTTTTTTTTAAATAACAGCTTACAATCATATATATTATATGATTAACAACACAAAACAAATTAGAAATAGCTTGGTAGCAATCACCTTATTCCGAGGGCTTATTATCATCCATAAATTCCTTAATATTATAATACCTCTTTTTATACAAACTTAGTTTAATAAAGTTCTTGCACTTTGAACAGGTCAAATTTTGTATATTTTCTCGGATTTTGTAGTAAAAGTACGCTTACGTGCGTATAAGTATTACGTACCTACATCGCCCTAAGAATGAATTACTGATTCGGTGGAGTCGAGTAACAGGTACAAATAGCTTGTGTCTGTTCCTAGTATTTACAGAATGAATATCACTTATTTTTGTAGTCAGTATGTATTACTCAGTATGTAGTATGAGCCTCGAAGCTTATACTTGTGCAAAGACATAAATAGTTGATTTTTGGGTTTGATGGTAATGCTGTATCTATGAAAATGCAATTTAGCTTAATCGAAATCCAATTATTGCATTATCACTAAATCGGACGCATTCACTTGTAGTGATTTAATATACTTATCTAGACTAAAAGACAGCGCTTTTCAGACAAGCGGTAAAGAATAAAAGCTTAGAACTGCTGCACGTATTCTCAGTAGCGGCTAGCGGCCCTGTGCTGGCAGCGCAAGAGAATTCACCACCCCATTTCGTCCCGTGGGTTTTTAAAAGGCGACTATGGGATGCTCCAGAATAATTTCATGGCTTCCTATATATACTGTTATAACCGTCTCATAAAATAGCCAGACCAGTTATGGGAAGCAGGTAAAAAGGCGCAAATCATTTTTGCAAAGAAAAGTTTTTTCTATTAGTGACAGTGTCATATACATGACAAAAGTTTTACGAAAATATATAAAATCCCCACACACGGAAGTGCTTTTAGAAACGTTTTATCGCTTTCCGTGTCAATTCACGCTGCACTGTCGCCTAGAAATAAAAATGTAGCACCGTCTTAGCCTAACTCTAGATATATAAATCTCAACCTTATGTACATTAATCTTTATTATTATTTATCTATTGTTCTAACAAAGCTTGTTTCCTCTAATGCTGAAGTACTTGCGTACAGCGGGGTGTGCGATATACCGTCATATTCACCATACAATAACAGAATGTGTTTGTCATGCACGCCGAAGCCCCACCTCATTCCACGCTAGTATAGTCACGACGCTTCTACATTAAGGCTAAGATATATTGGTCGTGTGGCGGCAAATCTATGACCACATTTCATCCCAAGGATGTCGTAAAGGCGAATATGAGAAAATCTTATGGCTTCCCATATAATATGACTCCATTCCACATCATATGCGCCATACCTAAAATCGAGATTCCAGACTGACGACGAGCAGCAGTGTCTAACGTGCCACGCGTATGATACTGAGATCGTCAATCTGCAAAACGTGACGATTAAAGCAAATTCTGTCGTCATAGATCCATGTCCAGCTGTAGACATAACCGGGCCAATGAAGGAGAAGAGGATGCTAAGATAACTTAAAATGTATTTACAAATGTATTATAGATAGACCATTCACTATGAATCGACAACCCCCTATCGATAACTATTATTGGATAACTTTAGAAGTTAGATTGTAAGGTCAGATCGGCCAACTCGTTAAAACTGCCGCTAAATGCAATCTAACCGAGAACTGGCGCCAACTTCAATTAATCCATAATGGGTGAACTTCAGAACTTCGGCTATTAATATTGTATTATTGAGTAAAATTTTCATGTTCACTTAATAAATAGTGTAAGTATGATTAGTATCCCGAATCAGAATTCCGAAACGAAATCCCGAAACGGAATTCTTTATGTACGTGATCTGCCTTAAATTATAAATAATTAAACAAATAAGTGTACGGGTTAAAGTCTAAGAGCATGTGGCGGGCCGTATGGCGTGGCTGCGCATATTTCATACAATTGGAGCGACCGAAGCTTTATAGAAATAATCTAACATTAAGCTGCTATTTTACGCTGGTATTCTTAGGGCGTGGTCCTCCTCCGGTCGAGTAGACCCATTCATGCTACAACCATAATATAGCTGCAGCTTGACTCTACCACGTATAAACATCGTGTATTTATCACGCTTACCGTGTAGTGGCGTAAGAATATCCACTACCCCATATCATCTCGTGGGTGTCGTAGGATGCGACAGAGGGAAATAAATCAGGAGATGGGCCACAGGGACTCAACTAATAACGATTAAAATAATAGAAACTGCGGTTGCAAATTCGCATGCCAAGCATGGCAACTATGGAAAATAACCCCACTATGAGGCTATCTACGGGGAGAACTATGTTCATCAGTGGACTTCAATAAGCTGTAACGGTAACGGTATTTATCATGGACGCCGCTGCACTCGTTACTCGCGTCAGTCGTCACTCGGCTTCTATCTCAGGCCAAATAAAGATCGAGGACGGACGCGTACATTTTAAGTGACCCCAAAATCATGCTCAACTTCTTGACACCCACTCATTATAAAAAAATATCTTTATTGTTTTCTTGGTATACCGCGGCGAATAGGAATGTATGACAATTTTAGTATTTAGTTTTAGTAATATTATTGTAAAGAATAATGTATATCATTATTATTCTGGGGTATCTATAAAGTTTTCTCATCTGGTTGGGCAGTATAAATATATAATTGTAAATGAAAATGGTAAACATACATAAATATGAATAAAATAAAATAAATACATAAAAAATACATAAATATATAAAAACCCAACCAGATGGAAGCCCTCGGCAGGGGAGACCAGACGGCCGAGGGTTAGGGGGAAAGGGAAAGAAACCGGCGGACGATGCGGGCGGTATCGAGGAGCACCGCCTTCTGCATTTGAGCCTGGAGCGGTCCGTCACGGAGTCCCAGTCGCCTCAGATGACCTGGGAGGCTGACTGGGATTAACCCGTTCGCAGAAACGACCACAGGAATAATTTCGGTCGGCAGACCACCCCACATGCCGGTAACCTCGTGAGCCAGGTCCAGATATTTTGTCACCTTATTATTATTATTATTATTATTATTATTTCCCTATAAATTACCATGAATGTGGAAAAACCGTAGCAGACTGGTTAAGAAAACCTACCCTCTCTCTCTTTCCTTGATTAAGCCTTTGTTCAAAAAAGACAAAAAAACAATTTTGGACAGTTACCGTCCTATTGCGCACGTACTAATTTTGTCAAAAGTATGTGAAAAAATTATACTTTGACAAGTAAATATTATTTCTTTGACAAGTATCATGTCCTGAATCCCAGTCAGTATGGGTTCCAGAGGGGTAAATCTACTGCACATGCTGTTTTCGATATGGTAAAGGATACTCTCACATGCCTAAATGCTAATAATTATACAACTGCTCTTTTCTTTGACATGTCGAAGGCCTTCGAGGTGGCATTAGAGGTACTGCTTTAAGTTGGATTAAAACCTACTTGCAAAATAGATGACAATCTGTTGAAATAAGCAGACCAGACTGCAATCGTGTGGTCACAAACTACATATCAGATTTTAAAGAAAACAAATATGGAGTTCCACAGGGCAGCGTTTTGGGACCACTGTTGTTCTTAGTCTATATAAATAATCTACCGGATGTAATTAAACACAAATGCATGTTATTCGCTGACGACATATCTGTAATAGTGAAAACAGATGGTAAACAATCTCTAAAAGACCATATTAATGACATTAATAGTACAGTAAAAACAATAATAGAATGGCTTAAAAATAATAATCTAATTATAAATCTTGACAAAATTTATTTTATAAATTTCAATGACATATTATACCAGACAATGAACATTAATTTCGAAGAACAAAACCTATAAAGTACAAATATGACAAAATTCCTAGGTTTATGGATAGATCAAAAACTAAATCGGAAAAGTCAAGCTGATAATGTTTGTAAAAAAATTAATGGAATGTCCTACGCACTTTACAAACTACCCAAAGTAGCCACAAAAAATACAGCACTTACTGCGTACTTTGCCTATGTGAAATACGTTTTGCGATACGGACTCATTATATGAGGTAATAGTACAGATGCAAAAAAGGCATTAATTGCCCAAAAAAAATGTATTAGAGCAATATATGGCACTGCACCTGATGAGCCTTGCAGGCCGTTATTTATATCTGTGAAAATACTACCCCTCTCATGCTTGTACATTTTTAAAATTGTAAAGTTTGTAAAACAAAACATGTATTATTTCAGACAAGCGCAAGAGTTTTATACACGAAATACCAGAAATGGCAATAGACTTGCTACTGAAATTATACCCAAGAGTTCTCGATTTAAAAAAACTGCTACTGGATGTGTATTCTAATATTTAATAAAATACCCCAAAATATAAAAGACTTACCCCTTAATAGATTTAAAGGCACCTTTTACAGATGAAGTGACAAAAAGAAAAGAAAAAAAAGAAAGACAAAACAAATTAATGTTGCAGAAGTGAACGGCAGGGTCGGGAAGGGATGCCCTAGACGAAGGTTTATCGTTAATTTAAGAGAGGCTTAAAACTCGCAACGTAAATATGTTAAAGTCCCCATTAACTGACAAACATGGTTGAGAGCGATAAGAAACAAATGGCTACGGGAAGCAATTAAAATCCAGACAAAGTTTGTCTTAATCCATTAAAATATGGGATCATTATCACTCAGCAGCCTGAATTGCCGGTAATAATAAACGTTTGCATTAGCTGACATGTAGTATATCTCGTAACCGAATACGTGGCAACTTTAATTAAATTAATTGTCTTTCATGCATTCAATTATTACAGCTAATAGATTGCCTAATAGGAGGGATACCAGCAAAAGTTGCCATACTTGATAAAAGAGTTGGCAAACGTAGCTTTTGAGTTGTTATCAGAAGGATACAGCTGCTCATCTCCTGTTTTATTTTCCTCTGTAGTCTATTACGAAACCCACGGGATGGTAGTGGATTCTCTTGTGCCGCAACTACACGAAGGACAATAAAAAATGTAGGTACCAATTGCGTCATAACCTTAAAACGAACATTAATAATGTGAATATTTGTACTAACACAAATGCGTATAAACTCATTCGTTCAGTACTCTGAGCATAAGATCTTGACGGGTACGTTTAGACACCGTATCGCCATCGAGTGACTTTGTACCAAAATATAATATAATATTTATGACCATTAATATATATATATATATAGTATATAGCTAGCAATTAGAAAATCCCCATTTTATGTCTGAAGAGCAATCACAGTATCAATTTAAAATAAATTATGGGATTTCATTACATCATATCAAAGCACACCGCTGCACATAGGTCTCCCCTTAGATTGCCTCATATATATATATATATATATATATATATATATATATATATATATATATATATATTTATTTATTTAATAACACCCTTTTTACATAAACTCATTCATTCCCTAGCTCAGGGAGCTAATGTAACTGTGTTTCACGAACCAGTTCCTCTCCTTAAAGTTAGCCTTGTCAAAAGGTCAATTTCTATATAATAATTTAGTTATTTAGTTAGTTTTAAACAAGTACAGAAATAAAAATAAGAAATTAAAAAAAAAGTTATTTTAAACACACACAAACACACACACACACAAACACACACAAAATTTATTTCTGTGTGTGTGTGTGTTTGTATGTTGGTGCGTATGTGAGTGGGTGTGTGTTGGAATATATGTGTGTGAGTATTGCGTGTGGTAAACCTACGGCTTAATTGCTTCTGTGCTGTCATAATCGAGATTCTCTAACCACACTCTGATCCTTGCCTTTATTTGGTGGTTACTGTAATTATTAAAGTTTAATTAAAACTCCGTGTATAAGTTATTGCACAAATGCGGGGCAATGTAACTATAGTGTCTTTTCGCAAAAATACTTCTTGTTCTAGGGGTTGGGTGTTTGAAGGTCCTTTTCTTTGGAATTTCGATATATGATGCAGCTATACGATGGTACCTTTGTATAGATAAAAAATTTTCTTACGCTGAGTACTCGGGTTTTTTATAAACTAGTGTAGTTGAATAAAGAAATTAAAATACATAATTGGGCACATTCAGTTTCGACAAAAGTTCTCTTACAAGCCCCGCCCCATCAACAGATACAGTAACTTATTAAAGATTCACAGAGAGTCCTGTAAGTTGGCAACAATAATTTTAGACTTGCTACAAGCCTTAGTAACTTAAAAACATAGCTACAACAGCTTTCTTATCTATTTACTAAGTGATATTATTTGATATTTCCACTGAAGCTTTTCATCCATTATAATTCCCAAACATTTTATTGTGTTAGTTTTAGTTTTGCAAGGGCAGGTACAAGATATTAGAACATCGTCAAGTTTGTTACATGGACTTGTATGAATCCTTAATTTAAATTTGTCATTTGGTTGACCTGCTAGAATTTTGCTGAAACAGATAAATGTTATTTTGGTTATATTTTGTGAAAGTTGATTATTTTCTAGCTTACAAGAAATTTAGGCCAGTCCCGCCTCAGCAGCTTGTTTCACAAGCTCCCAGCTCTTTGCTTGAAACATTATTACTATGTCGTCAGCATACATAGTTATTTTGGCGGCGCTTAACTCAATTTTACTCATGACATTTACGTAGGTTAAAAATAATGTCGGCCCAAGAGTAGTGCTCTGTGGGACACCGTATGTGCATCGCATGTCATTACTGAAATGTCTATCCACTCTAACGCACTGCTTTCTGTCACATAAATTACTTTGAAACCATTGCAGTGCAGTCCCTTTTATACCCAAGTTCTCCAACCTCCGCAAAGGAATCGATGTTCACACTGTGTCAAAAGCCTTTTGTAGGTCAATAAAAACACCTTTGACATCACTAAGGGAGTCAGTTGGATTTTCTTTAATTCTTAATAGTTCCATTGATTTCGATTTTGATTTATTCAGATTACACAACTCTTTAATAGTTTTCCATGTTTCTTTGTTATTTCCTGCGTATTTTTCAAGTTGAGATTGGTTATATTTGCACTTTAATGTTTTTATAATCTTGTTACAAATATTTCTATACCGTATATAGTAGTTTATAAGGTCTTCATCATTTTTATTATGTTTAAGTATTTTATGAATTTTATCTCGCTTTTGTATAGATCTCACAACACCAGTGGTGATCCAAGGTTTTAATGACCTATTTGTATAGGGACGTAGGCCAAAGAAAGCCATGATGCTTAATAGTCCATGGTGTAGCCTGTTAGATTATTTGACATAATATAAAGGTTAGTATCACCTGTGAAAACAATATACTTAGTTTTTACGTCACGCAATATGCAGTCGACGGGGTCTAGATAGGGACTAACATTTTTAAAACTTGATGGCCTATATGTACCAAGGACTGTGTATTGACGATCCACGCTTGGTCTTATGATACCAACAGGCTGATGAAGGGTAGTCGATGTTTTTACACCTAAAAAATTAAAAAAAATTAAATTTTAAATTAGTACTTAGGATAAATTATGCGATTGTTTAAGTAAGAAATACTTTTATAATGCCTCTCATCTCTCTAGAAATCAGTTATAATTATTTATTAAGCAAAACATGGATGTTTCTAGATCGATATGTATATAAAGATATGACTCGTACCATGTAATTAGTAAATATCGTATTTGCAAAAGTGTGCAGTATGATATTTGATGAGAGTTTTTGCTTTATTATTAATTACCAGCTGTTCCCCGCGACTTCACCCGCGTGAAATTTATTACGATTGGATTTCAAGAGTTTTAATTTTTTGCGCTGCACTCTTATTCTTTTTCTAAAGTAAAAGTAGCCTAAGTTACTCCTTATAAAATCTCTTACCTGTTAGTGAAAGTCCCGTCAAAATCGGTCCAGCCGTTTCGGAGATTAGCCGGAATAAACAAACAGACAGACAAATATTTTAAAAATTGTGGCCCAAAAAGGCCGACACACCGCAGACATCCTCCGCCCCTCAATGGTTGATGACCTTAATACGGTTTACTCCGCTATTAGGAACATCGACATTGGGGAGATCTCTATCTTTAAAGATTGTGATGCTCAGTAAAAGCGAGGAGACTGTACTGAGGGTACCTAGCAGGAAACTAATCTCAAAACTAAGGACATTAAAGGCCTTTCCATTCAAAAGTTTTATCTTCTTCGTAAAGACAAACCCGACCGCCAAGGCGGCGGTACGGCCATTTATTACAAGAAGACACTTCATTGCTCTCCCATTTCTACTCCGCAGCTTACCAACATGGAAGCCACGGTATGCAGGCTAGCTATGACTGGACATAAGTCCATCGTCATAGCCTCCTGTTACATCCCCAGTGGAACCCTCTCCCTCAAAAAAGATTTTGAGGCTATTTTATCTCTCGGCAATTCAGTCATTATGGTTGGAGAT
Source organism: Parnassius mnemosyne (assembly GCA_963668995.1). Taxonomy (NCBI): domain Eukaryota; kingdom Metazoa; phylum Arthropoda; class Insecta; order Lepidoptera; family Papilionidae; genus Parnassius; species Parnassius mnemosyne. Next base: position 38,171,888 of record CAVLGL010000115.1, read on the forward strand.
TTTAACTCCAAGCATACTGAATGGACATGCCGTATTACCTCCCATAGTGGCAAGAAACTGCTTGATATCACGCAGTCTCTAGACCTCATCGTCCACAGTCCTCTCGGTGTTACTCACTATCCCGATAACATCGACCACGCTCCCGAAGTGCTAGACTTTGCACTAGTCAAAGGAGTTTCCCTAAACCTCAGGGCAATCGAGACACTAGACGATCTAGGATCCGACCACCAACCGGTCTTCCTCATACTTGGCCTTCAGCCACCTCCCTCAACACCCTCCACGAAAACCTTCACTAACTGGAAGGGCTTCAAGGAGTCCCTAGCTAAATCTATGGACTCATAGGTCTCCCCCATATCCCTTTCGTTGGACTTAGACAGTCCCGATAAAATCGACACCGCGGTCGATTAACTCTCCACACTTATTATATCCTCCCTTAAGGAGAATGAAAGGGTCGTCCCAGTTGCTAATAATGATGGGCTTCCCCTACATATTAGCAACCTGATGAAAGCCAAGAGGGCTGCTTGCCGGATAGCAGCAATCTATCCCACCCCCGAATATAGGCGTACGGTCAATCGTCTTAAACGAGAAGTCCGTTTCCGCCTCTCTGAACTTCGAGACCTCGAAATGAGTAGGCTCATGGAGAATATCTCTCCCTCTCATACAGCGTACTATCAGATGGCTAGAGCCCTCCGCATAGACGCTATCACCCACACTCCCTCTCTCTCTCGTCAACGGTACGGTTGCCTTCGAGGACGAGAAAAAGGCTGAGTGCTTAGCAGACAGCATTGACGCACAATGCTCTCCTAGCTCTCAAACCGTCGATTCCTCACACATGCAGGCAGTGGAGGATAAGGTCCGCTGCCGGAACTCACCCCCTACAGCCTCTGACCCTATCACTGTCTCCCATGATGAAATTTCATCCCTCATCAAAGGACTTGAGCCCAAAAAGGCTCCGGGTGCCGGTGGCATCTCCAACCAAGCCCTTAAACACTTTTCTGAGCAGGTTATCTTATTATCTTCAACGCCTGCTTCAATCTTAGTTACTTTCCCACTAAGTGGAAAGAGGCAACTGTCATTGGTATTCCCAAGCCAGGAAAAAACTAAAAAACTCCCCTCCAGTCATCGTCCTATTAGCCTCCTCAAGGCCATGGGCAAACTCTTCGAAAGAGTCATCCTCACTGGCATGAGGCTCCATCAGTTTCCCACAGACGGTGACCCTCTTGTCATTCCCCATAAATTTGGTTTCCGAGCGACAAGTTTGAACATGCTTGTCCCCAACAAGTTTACCGCATTGTGGAATATATCCTCAGCGGTTTTTATCCTCGTCGTCATAAGACCATCGATGTCTTTTTCGACATTGCCAAAGTATTTGATAGAGTCTGGCATGAAGGCCTTATCTATAAACTTTACAGAATAGGTCTCCCCGACCGTCTAGTACGTCTCGTGGCCTCTTACCTGAAGTATCATACCTTTCGTTTTAGACACGAAGGCACGCTCTCTGCTCAGCGCTCCATCAAACCTGGTGTCACTCAGGACTCAGTACTTGCTCCTCTCCTGTACATCCTGTTCACCACCGACCACGACATTCCCATCCCGTCGAATGGTGTTCAGCTCACCCTCTTCACAGACGACACTTCCCTCTACTGTAAAGGTACTTCGCTACCTTTCATACGGAACAAGATCCAAAAGTCAGTTAGTGACCTAGGAGCTTTGTTCCAAAAATAGCGCATCGATGTGAACCCGGAGAACAGCTCCACCGTTCACTTCGATTATAAACCACGCCGCCTCAAAAACACCCCTCCAATACGTTTGCTAGGGACCCCTGTCCCCTGGCTTACGTCTGCCAAAAATTTAGGCGTCACCCTTGACACGAGGCTCAACTTCGGGCCCCATTTCAAAAGAGTAACCCGTCACGCACGATTTTATCTGAGTAGGCTCCACAGTATGCTGGCCCGACACAGTAAAATGTCCCTCCGTAACAAGCGAACCCTTTATAAGGTCTGTATACGACCAATCATGTCTTACGCGGGCCCTATTTTTGCTCACGCTGACCCTAAAATTATTAATGAACTCCTAGTAGTCTAAACCTCTAAACCTCTTCTGTCGTCGAGCTACAAACGCATTTTGGTACGTCCGTAATGCCGACCTCCATCGGGACTTAGAGCTCCCTACAATCCAACAAAACACTCTAAAACACTCTCTGAGAACTTCTTCAAAGCCTCAGAGTCTCATTTCAATCATTTTATTCGTGAGGCAGCTACTTATGCAGCCCCACTCCCCTCTCGTTATCGAGTCCGCAGGCCGAGAAACTCTCTCTCGGACCCGCCAAATAAAATTTCAACCGACCTGAACTGCCTCCTGGCGGCTCAGGCCGATTCTTCTTAAATTCGCCCAAGTAGGCTTTCCCTCAGCGGCTCGTAGCCACCTGCGCCCTCTTTTCCCAAAAGAGGATCGCTTCTGATTCGGCAGAGAGGCCTCAAAGGTTTCTGCCCATCCCTCAAAGTGGAGTTTAGCGGGTATCACTTAGGGTCCCGGTTAGGATAATCACAGTGAGTCCCGCATAACCACGATAGACCGGCTGTCGTGGTATGCATAAAGCATTATCCACTTCCTCGCGTATCGGGGTAGCCCTTTCCAATTGCTTCTGGGCACAAAAAAAACATTGACTTGACATTGCTTTTTAGTTTTTTTTTATTATCTGTCTTACAGTACATATCTATTCTTTATCATACAATGATTGTTTATCAGGACAACTATTTATTTATTACATTAGTACTGCTTTTTTGTTGTTTGATTAAAATTTGTTTACTTTTGATGTTATTTGTTTAATTACCACTGGTTCGAAAAAAAAACTCTGTCCTGGGAAGAACCAACATGAAAACCAGCGGGACTTTTTTTTAAATAACAGCTTACAATCATATATATTATATGATTTTTTCGGATTAATCCCAACCGCCAAATTTCACGAACGCACATCGCGGCAGAACTCCCGGTACCATCCACACCATCTGGATGATTGGCGGTCCACCACTGTGCGATTTAGAAGATGTTTTCTTCATCGCACGACCTCCTTGTGGAATCGATTACCATCAGCGATTTTTCCGGACCGATACGACTTAGGGACCTTCAAGAAAAGAGCGTACTCCTTTTTAAAAGGCCGGCAACGCATCTGCGATTCCCCTGGTGTTGCAGTTGTTCATGGGCGGCGGTAGTCACTTACCAACAGGTGAGCCGCATGCTCGTTTGCCCCCTCTCCTATAAAAAAAAATGATTAACAACACAAAACAAATTAGAAATAGCTTGGTAGCAATCACCTTATTCCGAGGGCTTATTATCATCCATAAATTCCTTAATATTATAATAACTCTTTTTATACAAACTTAAGTTCTTGCACTTTGAACAGGTCAAATTTTGTATATTTTCTCGGATTTTGTAGTAAAAGTACGCTTACGTGCGTATAAGTATTACGTACCTACATCGCCCTAAGAATGAATTACTGATTCGGTGGAGTCGAGTAACAGGTACAAATAGCTTGTTTCTAGTATTTACAGAATGAATATCACTTATTTTTGTAAAACTACTTTTATTTTTGTGTACGTACATTACATTTTCATAAATGTATTGAGAGGCCAAAGTTAATATTTTATTTCTTTAATTTTTTTTCGCAGCGACTCTTTAGGCTTTAAATTATAAATTGCTCTTATGGCCCTCTTCTGTAAAACAAATATAATTTCAGTATCAGCCCCGTGTCGCCATAGTAAATTACCATACAACATTATGCTATGGAAACAGCTAAAGTAAACTATCGTTAAAATACCTCGCAATTTTTATTTGTATATTTATATACTTATATCCTTGTGGGTTCTGAGTTTGAATCTTAGCCTCGATGCTTATATTTGTGCAAAGGCATAAATAGTTGATTTTTGGGTTTGATGGTAATGCTGTATCTATGACAATGCAATTTAGCTTAATTGAAATCCGATTATTGCATTATCACTATATCGGACGCATTTACTTGTAGTGATTTAATATACTTATCTAGACTAAAAGACAGCGCTTTTCAGACAAGCGGTTAAGAATAAAGGCTTAGAACTGCTGCACGTATTCTCACCAGCGGCTAGCGGCCCTGTGCTGGCAGCGCAAGAGAATTCACCACCCCATTTCGTCCCGTGGGTTTTTAAAAGGCGACTATGGGGTGCTCCAGAATGTTTTCATGGCTTCCGATATATATTGTTATAATCTTCTCATAAAATAGCCAGACCAGTTATGGGAGAAGCACGTAAAGAGGCGCAAATCATTTAATGCAAAGAAAAGTTTCTTGTATTAGTGACAGTGTAAAATGCATGACAAAAGTTTTACGAAAATATATAAAATCCCCACACATGGAAGTGCTTTTATCGCTTTCCGTGTCAATTCACGCTGCACTGTCGCCTAAAAATAAAAATGTAGCACCGTCTTAGCCTAACTCTAGATATATAAATCTCAACCTTCAGTACATTTATCATTATTATTATTATTTACCTATTATTTTAACAAAGCTTGTTTCCTCTAATGCTGAAGTACTTACGTACAGCGGGGTGTGCGATATACCGGCATATTCACCATAATATAACAGAATGTGCTTGTCATGCACGACGAAGCCCTACCTCACTCCACGCTAGTATAGTCACGACGCGTCTACACTAAGGCTAAGACACATTTTGGCCGTGTAGTTTATATATATTGGTCGTGTGGCGGCAAATCTATGACCACATTTCAATCCCATTCTCGTTGTAGTAACTTCGGTATACGGTACGGTTTCTTTACGTATGTAGTATTATTGCATGTATTGACATGAAACAAAAACTAGTGTAATATACGTAAAATAATACTAACAAAAATTGCATTTTATCGAAAACCAACAACACCAATAAAAAACAAATTTTGGTCAAAGAACAAAAAAAGCAGTACAAGTTATGTCGATTTTAAATTACGTAATAAATGAATGAGCATGACCAGTGGGTAAAAATTTGGCATTCATAATATCCTTGTGGGTTCTGAGTTTGAATCTTAGCCCCGAAGTTTACACTTGTGCAAAGGCACAAATGATTTTCGGGTCTGATATTATTATTAGTGCGCCTGCTATGACAATGCAATTTTGCATAATCTAAATGCGAGACGTTTATTGTTTCTTATATGAGTGGCAGTGAATTATACACGACAAAAGTTTTACGAAAATATTTAAAATTCCGACACGTGGAAATGCTTTTAAAAACGTTTTATCGCTTTCCGTGTTCTAATTCACTCTGCATGTATCGCCTAGGAATATAGATGTAGCACCGTGTTAGCCTAACTCTTGATATATAAATCTGAACCTTAAGTACATTTATCTTTCAATGAAAATGGTATTATGAGTTTTATTTAAGAAAGTTAAGTTTGTTTTTATAATTTGTAAGTGATAATAGATATAAGATGTATGCAATATTGTGAAGAATGGTAAACGAAAACATACCACATTCCATCCCAAGGATGTCGTAAAGGCGAATATTAGAAAATCTTATGGCTTCCCATATAATATGACTCCATTCCATATCATATGCGCCATACCTAAAATTGAGATTCCAGACTGACGACGAGCAGCAGTGTCTAACGTGCCAGGCGTCTGATACTGAGATCGTCAATCTGCAAAACGTGACGATTAAAGCAAATTCTGTCGTCATAGGTCCATGTCCAGCTGTAGACATAACCGGGCTAATGAAAGAGAAGAGGACGCTACGATAATTTAAAATGTATTTACAATTGTATTATAGATAGACCATTCACTATGAATCGACAACCCCCTATCGATGACTATTATTGGATAACTTTAGAAGTTAGATTGTAAGGTAAGATCGGCCAACTCGTTAAAACTGCCGCTAAATGCAATCTAACCGAGAACTGGCGCCAACTTCAATTAATCCATAATGGGTGAACTTCAGAACTTCAGCTATTAATATTGTATTATTGAGTAAAATTTTCATGTTCACTTAATAAATAGTGTAAGTTTGATTAGTATCCCGAATCGGAATACCAAAACGAAATCCCGAAACGGAATTCTTTATGTACGTGACCTGCCTTAAATTATAAATAATTAAACAAATAAGTGTACGGGTTAAAGTCTAAAAACGTGGCGAGCCGTATGGCGTGGCTGCGCATATTTCATTCAATTGGAGCGACCGAAGCTTTATATAAATATTCCAACATTAAGCTGCTATTTTACGCTGGTATTCTGAGGGCGTGGTCCTCCCCCGGTCGAGTCGACCCATTCATGCTACAACTACAATATAGCTGCAGCTTGACTCTACCACGTATAAACATCGTGTATTTATCACGCTTACCGTGTAGTTGGGTAAAAATATCCACTACCCCATATCATCTCGTGGGTGTCGTAAGAGGCGACAGAGGGAAATAAATCAGGAGATGGGCCACAGCGACTCAACTAATAACGATTAAAATAAGAAAAACTGCGGTTGCAAATTCACTTGCCAAGCGTGGCAACTATGGAAAATAACTCCACTATGAGGCAATCTACGGGGAGGCCTATGTTCAGCAGTGGACTTCAATAAGCTGTAACGGTAACGGTATTTATCATGGACGCCGTTGCACTCATTACTCGCGTCAGTCGTCACTCGGCTTCTATCTCAGGCCAAATAAAGATCGCGGACGGACGCGTACATTTTAAGTGACCCCAAAATCATGCTCAACTTCTTGACACCCACTCATTATAAAAAAATATCTTTATTGTTTCTTGGTATACCGCGGCGAGTAGGAATGTATGACAATTTTAGTATTTAGTTTTAGTATTATTATTATTGTAAAGAATAATGTATATCATTATTATTATTATTATTCCCTATAAATTATCATGACTGTGGAAAAACCGTAGCAGACTGGTTAAGAAAACCTACCCTCTCTCTCTCTTACTTTGATTAAGCCTTTGTTCAAAAAAGACAAAAAAACAATTTTGGACAGTTACCGTCCTATTGCGCACGTACTAATTTTGTCAAAAGTATATGAAAAAATTATAATTTGACAAGTAAATATTATTTCTTTGACAAGTATCATGTCCTGAATCCCAGTCAGTATGGGTTCCAGAGGGGTAAATCTACTGCACATGCTGTTTTCGATATGGTAAAGGAGACTCTCACATGCCTAAATGCTAATAATTATACAACTGCTCTTTTCTTTGACATGTTGAAGGCCTTCGATTTTGTATCACATAATTTACTATTGGAAAAATTGGTAAAATGTGGCATTAGAGGCACTGCTTTAAGTTGGCTTAAAACCTACTTGCAAAATAGACGACAATCTGTTGAAATAAGCAGACCAGACTGCAATCGTGTGGTCACAAACTACATATCAGACTTTAAAGAAAACAAATATGGAGTTCCACAGGGCAGCGTTTTGGGACCACTGTTGTTCTTAGTCTATATAAATAATCTACCGGATGTAATTAAACACAAATGCATTTTATTCGCTGACGACATATCTGTAATAGTGAAAACAGATGGTAAACAATCTCTAAAAGACCATATTAATGACATTAATAGTACAGTAAAAACAATAATAGAATGGCTTAAAAATAATAATCTAATTATAAATCTAGACAAAATTTATTTTATAAATTTCAATGACATATAATACCAGACAATGAACATTAATTTCGAAGAACAAAACCTATAAAGTACAAATATGACAAAATTCCTAGGTTTATGGATAGATCAAAAATTAAATTGGAAAAGTCAAGCTGAAAATGTTTGTCAAAAAATTAATAGATTGTCCTACGCACTTTACAAACTACCCAAAGTAGCCACAAAAAATACAGCATTTACTGCGTACTTTGCCTGTGTGAAATACGTTTTGCGATACGGACTCATTATATGGGGTAATAGCACAGATGCAAAAAAGGCATTAATTGCCCAAAAAAAATGTATTAGAGCAATATATGGCACTGCACCTGATGAGCCTTGCAGGCCGTTATTTATATCTGTGAAAATACCACCCCTCTCATGCTTGTACATTTTTAAAATTGTAAAGTTTGTAAAACAAAACATGTATTATTTCAGACAAGCGCAAGAGTTTTATACACGAAATACCAGAAATGGCAATAGACTTGCTACTGAAATTATACCTAAGAGTTCTCGATTTAAAAAAACTGCTACTGGATGTGTATTCTAATATTTAATAAAATACCCCAAAATATAAAAGACTTACCCCTTAATAGATTTAAAGGCACCTTTTAAAGATGAAGTGACAAAAAGAAAAGAAAAAAAAGAAAGACAAAACTAATTACTGTTGCAGAAGTGAACGGCAGTGTCGGGAAGGGATGCCCTAGACGAAGGTTTATCGACCAAATTGGCGATACATTAAAAATGGGCCAGATTAGGAGTACCCTTAACCAACGAGCGTGTATGCGTAGATATATGGATGTAAAGGAGGCGAGAGAGGTGTGTCAGGGTCGCGCCAAATGGAAGTCCGTAGTCTCTGCCTAACCCTCTGGGTGACAGGCGTGAGTGTTTGTATTGTATGTATTTTTACAGATGGCTAAATGAACATTGTTTTTATAATGTGAATGACTATCTAAATTTGACATGATGTGACACAACAGTAATTATATATCTTTAATTAAATTTTAATCTTAATTATTTTTAAATTCGTGTGTATTGGTATTGCTAATTTGTAAACAATGACATGAAGATAAATATTTTAATTGAATTTTATATTATAATATAATAAATTTAATTATAAAAATGTATTTGCATGCTATTATAGATGGCTGAAAAAGCTGAACTACTCTTTTAATAACCAGCTAAATGTACCTCTTTTACAAAGCAAATAAATCTTCATTTCATTTCATTTCCTATGAAGAAACTGAATCCCGTCTAGAAAACAGTGCCTTATAAATTTTCACAATTACAGACTTCTCACACTCATACATACACACACCCACACACACACACCCACAACCACGCAATTATACTTTACTGCAAGTTTTAAATTGTGTAGCTTTTTCTTTATTTAATTCTAATTTAATGTAGTAATATAATTGTACTACGGAAGAGCGGGTCCCTCTGCTACAGGTACTTAAAAGAGAGTACCCAACAGTATTGTAACAACTTACTACTTATTTTAAAGCAATAAATTATTATTATTATACTATGAAAATAAACCAAACAATATATGTTTTATATCTAAGTATATTTTTATGTTATATAAAACATGTTTAATATAAATTTCAAAGAAAGCATAAATTTTTAACCATCGTATTTTATAATATTCTTTATAAATTTTTAAAATTTCTTGAGAATTATACATTTTCCGTCCTTCCGATCCTTTTTCATACTCCACATAATTTCGGTGGAGAGGTAAGACCGCTGAAATAAATCAGAAAGTACGTTAATTAGTGGAAGGTAAGTGTTGCGAACCCGAACAATAGCTCCCAATTTAAGAGCGGTCTAACTTCACAAGCGAATGATCTTTTTGTATTAATTCTAACGAAATACGTAAGAAAGTGTTAGCTACGAGGCTGGCTGATATTGATTTTGGTTATATATTCAAGTAATTAGTAGGATTAATATTAGCGTTACAGGTACAGCTTATTATAGTCCACTGCGGAATATAGGTCTCCCCCATAGATTTACTCATGGGTAATTACCTAAGTTGCCACGCTTGACAAGCGGGTTGGCTACCGCAGTTCTTTACTTTTAGTCGTTATTAGGAAGACGCTGCTGCCCATCTCCTGATTTGTTTCCCTCCGTCGTCTTTTACGACATCCTCGCAATGATATGTTATATGATTGTAATTGCCACGCTTGCAGATTAAGTGCCCGGTTCAAGGAGTTCAAGGCCGATGACGATGACGATGACGATGACGAAAACGATTCTTGCTATCTTGTAACTTTCTACCTCTTTCCCTCAAATGACATCGCTGGTTTGGCTACGGAAGATCTGAAATATTCGAGTGTAATATTCCGCAAGTTGATAGATGCCGCAATATTTGCTTGGAGTATCCACTCTCAGAACTTGTTCAGGACAGGATGGGAAAATTAATTCACAAGGAACCAAAGTTATACGGTCGGGTCTCCTACCATCGTCTCTAAACATTCCCAAACCAAGGGAGTTGGGGATTCACTGCATTTTTAATGTGGCAGTCCCGGGAAGCATTTATTCATGCTACGCCACTATTTTAAAATGTGCATTATTGGAGTGATAGATGAGACAAGCGAGCTCGCTTTCCACGTGTTAATAATTGTCCACAGCCGATCATGGAAATTAGCCAGTTTAAAAAAGCAGCATTAGCTTTGACACACCTGTTATAACGATAGTTTCGTTTTCTACATTTTTGCTTTTACATTTTCATCATCATCATCATTACAGCCCTTCACAAGTCCACTGCTGAACATAGGCCTCCCGCAAAGAATGCCACAAAGCACGGTCCTGAGCCACCTGCATCCATCGACTTCCTGCATGTCTCACCAGATCGTCACGCCATCTAGTGGGGGGTCGCCCTACACTTCGCCTACCGGTACGAGGCTGCCACTCGAGAACCTTTCTTCCCCATCGGTTGTCGGTTCTTCGAGCTATGTGGCTGGCCCACTGCCACTTCAGCGTACTAATCCGTTGGGCTATGTCGGTTACTCTGGTTCTACTGGGGATATCTTCATTTCTAAGTTTATCACGCAGAGACACGCCGAGCACAGCCCTCTCCATAGCTCGCTGAGCGACCTTAAGCTTCCTCATACGGCCAGCAGTGAAGGACCACGTCTCAGATCCGTAAGTTATCACTGGCAACACAAGCTGGTTGTACAATTTCGTTTTCAGGTTTTGAGGTATGTCTAACGAGAAGATGTGTCGTAGTTTCCCGAACGCTGCCCAGCCGAGTTTAATCCGTCGATTGAGCTCTCGGTCGAAGTTGGACTTACCTAGTCGGACTATTTGTCCCAAGTAAACATACTCATCAACAATTTCGAGCTTAGTGCTCCCAACAACTACCGACATAGGTGTGACATGGACATTAAACATGATTTTTGTTTTGTCCATGTTCATCTTAAGATCCCAACGGATAGGTTAAGACCTATCCCTTGGGAGACAATATTGAGGTCATTGAGAATAGTGTTTCGGTCCTCCATGATTCTGCCATAAGGACTATATCGTCGGCAAATCGAAGGTGAGTAATGTACTCGCCATTGATGTTAATACTGCATCCTTTCCATACCAGTAGCTTGAAAACGTCTTCCAATGCAGCAGTGAAGAGTTTCGAGGAAATAAACGTCACCCTGTCTTACATCTCTCTGCAGTTGGATAGGTTTCGTATTCTGATTCTGTACTCGGATAGCCATGGTAGTTCTACTGTACAAACACTTCAGCACTTCGATATATCGACAGTCGACTTGGAACCGCTGAAGGGACTGCAGCACCACCCAAATTTCGACGGAATCAAAGGCTTTCTCATAGTCCAAATACGCCAGACATAGTGGCAAATTATACTCTTCGGAATTCTTTAAAATTTGCCGAAGGGTATGTATGTGGTCTACGGTGCTAAAGTTCTTTCGGAAACCGATTTGTTCGGGAGGAGTCTGCGCGCCAGACGATTCGTAAGGACTCTCGAAAACAGCACATAGACGCGGCTCAGAAGGGAAATCGGTCTGTAGTTCTTCAAGAAAGCGTTGTCGCCTTTCTTGAAGAACAAGACCACCGCACTTCTGCTCCACGCCTCCGGTGTAATACCACCATGGAGGACGGAATTAAAGAGCTTCTTCAAGTACCGGTCTTCCACCCGCTTTCAGAAGCTCCGCTGTAATTCCATCCTCGCCCGGTGACTTGCCGTTTTTAGGGTGTTGGAGAGCATTTCTAATCTCGCTTAGAATAGTGTCGGATTAGTTTAGTTCTTCGGAATTGTGTCGGATAAGACTCGCTCTTGGATCGTTACTCACACTTGCGTGTGGCTCCAACGATGACGTGTACAGCTGCCCATAGAACCTCTCAATCTCACTCAAAATCTCAAGTGTCCCGGAAACGATGCTGCCACACTCGGTCTTCAGCTTGGACAGTTGACAGTTAGCTCCTTCTGGCAGACAGATCTCTGGCAAAGACTTTGAAGCCTTGGTTCCGCTCGATCGCTTCTTCAATACGAGCTGTATTGAAGTTGCGTAAGTCCCGCCGCATGCATTTGGAGATCTGTCTGTTCAGATGCCTGTATGCTGTCAAGTCTGTTGAAGAATGTAGCTTCATCTCCCGTCTAACAGCCATGAGATTAAGAATGTGATCGGAGAGTTTTTGTGTTCTTCTGCGGCGGGTCTTGCAGAACTTAATTCCAACCGCATGAACAGTTTACACGAGCTTGTCATTCATATCGTCCACTTCATTGCAGTCTTCTAGTCACGGTAAACGGTTTTGTAACTCGAGCTGAAAGGTTTCGGGACTTTGGAACAGAGCAGGAGGGGGACGAAGCATTGACTTCATTAGACGAGACCTCTCCAACTTAACGGATTCAGTGTGCCTCTAACCATTCGGTGATCGCTACCAGTTTTCACCCTCGCGATCACGGAATCATCACTGAACAGTTGTCGTCTGGTCGTCATAATGAAGTCAATCTCAATTTTGTCGAACCGTCGGGGCTCGACCAGGTCCACTTCCTGTGGGGCCGCTTCTGGAAGAAAGAGTTTTTAGGAACTGACTCCATATGCGTCTCTACGGGTGACCATAATGAAAGATTGCATAACTTTATGACATATTTATTGTAGAGGAGCGTGTAATACAGTTGACGGGCAACTAGCTACTGTCTGACTGAATGAAAATCTTAGTACTAAGTAGAGAGGTACAATATTATTAAGTATACATATACGAGTATATGGTAGCTTGGTACAACATTACTAATCATAGATGTGTGTGCACCTACAAGTTCATCATAAAGAGTCCCTCTTTCTCCATGAAGTTGGCCAGCTGCTGGCCCCTTGGGTTCCGTTGCCCTATTCCAAATTTCCCTATCTTCAGCTCATCGTTCTCTCTTGTGCCTAGTTTTGCATTGAAGTCTCCCATTAACACCGTATAGTCGGTTTTGGAGGAATGCATGGCTCTAGAGATATCCTCATACATTTTCTCCTCCTGATCGGGGTGTGCCGAGGTTGGTGCGTAAACCTGTATGACTGATTCTGAGTATAAGGTACGCAACCCTCGTCGACACACCCTCAATCTTTACAACGTTGTTAACAAGAGACTTGAGGATGATAAATCCGACACCTCCTTGAGACAGATGGTGGCCCTCCCTGTGATAGAACAAGTTGCCGGATTCGAGGATTACCGTGTCCTCCCCCTCTCTTCGGACTTCGGATAGTCCTATAGTATGTCAGCGTAACTTGTCTATCTCTTCTTCCAGCTCCACGATCTTCTCGTCAGTCCTCAGGGTGCGTGCGTTATATGTTGCCAGGTCGAGTCGTTTTAGGTGGCAACCGAACCTCCACCGGATATTCTTAGCACCGCCTGCCCCGCCGTTACCATGGTCGCCACCGTAGCCAGGAATAGCGGGGCCGCCGGGGACTGGGGGCCGTCTCTTTGTTGCTCTCATTATTGGGGGGTATTTGCCATAGTTGCCACGCTTGGCGAGCGGGTTGGCAACCGCTGTTTTTTTAGTGTACTTTTGTTGTTATCAGGAATATGCTGCTGCCCTCTCCTGCCTGTTTCCCTTTGTCGCCTTTTACGACACCCACGGGAAGATATGGGGTAATGGTTTTTCTTAACCGCCACTACACGGCAATTACATTTTCCAATATTCTATAAATTTAACAATATTTCACTTACATACATTACATTTAAATCCTAGGTCTCTACACTGGAGCAAATACTTTAGGGAAAAGATCTTTTAAACTTACTTAGTTTTATAGCTCTTAGCTTAAATCCCGCTTATTTATTTGTAAGACTTTAATTCTAAAATCTGTAAAGTATCGGTAAGCAAATAAAAGATTGCCTTACCAATAAAAACTACTTTAATTTTTTGTAAGTGCGCATCGATTATCATATTTTTAGGTTTTAATTTATTGAATCTTATAAAAACATCAGCGTATCCAGGGAACTTAAGGGACTAGTCTCCCCCCTCCCAGCAAAGCCAGATCCACCTCTGATATACCTCGTATTAAACTTGACATTATCCAGCTTTCTTACACCTACACCTACACTACAACTTTCATTACTTAATCCACATTAATAGATGTAGGCAGTGTGTATTCAAATGTTATATTTACGAGTTTTAATCACGGCCCAATTTCTTCCTTGAGATACGAGTACGAGTGTTTCAAATTTGTAATTTTTTATTAGGTTGAGTTAGTTGATTATTCGGTTGGCGTGGTGCGGGTAGCAGTTGACTGGTACTAGAAGGTAAGCAACGGAAACCGTGGGATGTTCCGTTGGTGCGGAGTGTGCAGAAATATTTGTTTCATAATTTCCACAGTATACAAGATCACGTCCACCTTCTAGCTATTTCGACTAAGGAATCTAGTTACGAATACTCGCCTTACCATCAAATAATCTCGGCACATACACAATACTTGATGGGGAAAGGTTACGCATAGCCATATGAACCTGACTAGGTGCGTCGATTTGTCAACCTCATCAGTGAACTTCGACGAGTTTGGGCTCCACGGACATTTATGTAAAAACAGTATTCGTAAGGTTGTCCCATCACGGTTCTTTGAACGCAAATATGAGTCATATACTCATATGCTCATATGATCAGAATATGAGCATTAGAGTCGTGGACTTTTCCAAGCTTTTATTTCAATTCTTTTTATAGGATAAGGGTGACAAACGAGCACACAGTCCACCCAATGGCAAGTGGCTGCTGTGGGCTATAGACATCTACATTTATCCTCGATTACGAATCAAAATGTAGATGCACTGTCACCCGTGAGGACTAAGATTGAATGCGTTGTTTCCAGTAAAAAGGGTCCCATTCGTGTTACAACTATACCAGACATAAAGCTGCAGCATGGCTCTACTACGTTTAAAATTTCATGAAGTTTGAAATAAAATATCGGAAAATTGGAAGTATAGTAATATTTATGAATATATATAATAGTTAAACTACTTTAAAAATTGACGTATAATCACGTGATATATAAACTTTAGCGCGCTTAATGTATGCACACTTGGATTTACAAATAGTTGAATTGATTTTATTTTCTGATTTCTTAGAACATTACGAGTATGATAGTTGTAAACATTAGCTTTAAAAGTGCCACACATTTGTTGTTCGATAAATTTAACTCTAATATCTAATTTTTATTTACGATGTAATCAAATAGTATACAGACGAGTATATGGACCACATCTTGTAGTTGCCAGATCTTAACTCCAATAATAGCCACAGACCACAAAAATAAAAATTTACCTGCAAACACTTAGCTTTTAAGCGGCGTTTTCGAAGAATATTTAAAAGAAATTCGCAAACTTTTAAGATCTACATAATATTATGCTACGATTCCAAAACATTTCGTTGATTAAATAGAAGAATTGATAAATAAATTCCTTGATGAGATTTTTTAGTTCCTAACTAATTAAAATGAAATTCTCTATTTACTTTACATTTGCACATACTAATATAACAGCTCTTAAGTTTAAAATTTAAATCCGATTCAATCTAAACAAACAAGCTTTGGGGCAAGGATCTCTCAAACTTACTCAGTTTCTAAGCTTTCTCACAAAACCCTCAGTACTCGCTTATTCCTTTACAAAACTTTGACTCTTCAGATTGTGAAGTATCAGCTTGGGTTGGAATATGGATTATGATAAAACTAGCTGTTCCCCGCGACTTTGTCTACGTGGAATTTACAACGATTGGATTATATGGGTTTTAATTTCTTTGCGCGAAACCCTAATTCCTTTTTCAAAATAAAAGCATTAGCTATCTGCCAGTGAAAGTCCCGTTAAAATCAGTTCAACTGTTTTGGAGATTAGACGGAACAGACAGACAGACAAAAATTTTAAAAATTGTATTTTTGTTATAAGTACTGTATATACTTTCATATGCATTTAGTAAAAAGCTGTTATTTTGACATTACAAACAGACACTTCAATTTTATTTATCTGGATAGATATAGATGTAAAGATTAGTTTGTAATAAAATTAGATAACTGTTGTTAAAAGTGCATGTACAAATAAATGGCGTTAAATTTTATAATGAGATATGAGATGAAATATTTTATTTCATACTAGCGATCAGCCCCGACTTCGCACGGGTGACTTCTGGATGTCGACAGCAGCGCCACCTACCAGGTCCAATTGTGAATCTAAACCATTCAGGGGCGCTCTCAAACGCACACAAAAAAATTCATTAAAATCGTTCAAGCCATTTTTAAGTTTTAGCGAGACTAACGGACAGCAATTTTTTTTGTATACAGATAGATGGTCAATCAATCTAGGTGGTAGGACTCCTCGTCTGCCTGAGAGTCCGTCTGGCTCTGGGTCTGGCTCCCTCTTGGTTATTTGTGCCACCAAATAGCAGAGCCTGCACTGCTATGTTCCGCTATCAAGGATCCCGTCACCTATCTATTATAGCGTATCGGACTGCCTCGTTGCTCTAGTGGTTTTAGTAGTGCGACTGCTAATCATGAAGTTCCGGGTTCGAATTCCTGGTCTCGCCGAAAAAAATCAGTTAGTATGTTTTTCTGTTTTTTGTTGAAAGTAAGTAAATCTGTTGGATGATCTCCCTACGGCCATGTCGGACCTATTATCGTCCTATCGGAATAGAAGCGTAAGGAAATAAAGAGTGCACATACTCGGGCACTATAATTCTGTCTCAGATAGGTCTCCGTTAGGACGCCACCGCGACTGAAATTGTCTAAGAAATACTTATAAATAAAATAAATAAGATGTTTTGGGCTCTATGAGCTATTAGGCATTTTAGTTAAATTTCTCCTTCTACTTAGCCGACGAAAAGCTTTTAGGTGTTTCGCAAGCACATTACATTTGAGGGCTGAGTGTTAAATCGATGCGATATCGTGCTTATAATAACGTACGTACGTTAAACATTTACTTGACATTGCTTATTAGTTTTTTACTATCTGTCTTAGAGTACATGTCTGTTCTGTATCATACAATGATTGTTGTATCAGGACAACTATTTATTGGAACGAAGTTCCTTATCGGACGGTACGAGTTTGGCGGATGGGAGCTAGGCGACAAAAAGTGTAAGATTTTTTCGTCACTACTCCTTGTTTCATAGTGTTTTTTTTTTAATGACGGTTCATTTTAATAGACGCTAGTAATACATTTATTTGTGTTTGTTAATCAATAATATAATACATTTATCAATAATAAGGAACTTCGTTCCAACCAAGTGTTTCACTAAACTCACGCAGGTTTTTTTTTATTTATTACTTTAGTACCGTTTATTTGTGGTTTGATTTAAAATTAGTTTACTTTTTACGTTGTTGGTTTTCGAAACACAAACAGAACCTTTTTTTATTCAATATAAATTATAAATAATATTAAAAAAAATACCTCTGTCCTGGGAAGAACCAGCAAAAACCCAGCGGGACTTTTTTTTTAGAATAACAGCTTACAATCGTGCTGGTTACATAATTAACAACACAAAACAAATTAGAAATAGCTTGGTAGTGATCACCTCATTCCCAGGGGCTATTATCATCTATAAATTCCTTAATATTATAATAACCCTTTTTATACAAACTAAGTTTAATAAGGTTTTTGAACTTTGAGCAGGTCAAATTTTGTATATTTTCTGGGATATTGTTGTAAGAGCGTATACAATGAGTTATGGGTTTTGTTGTAAAAACGGTATCGCCCCAAGAATAAATTACTGACTCGATGGAGTCGAGTAACTGGTACTACTAGCTAGTGTCTGTTCCTAGTATTTACAGAATGAATATCACTTATTTTTGTATAACTACTTTTATTTTTGTATATTATTTTTTAAATTTATTTACCAACATACATTACATTACAAAAACATATCATTATTTTATAACTTGGCCAAACTGTAAAAACAGTTTGTTGGCGAATAAATGCACTCTTATATCCTATTACATAATTAAATAAGTAAAACACCTACATAATATTGCAAACAAATAGAAATCCTAAATATAAACACTGTTATTTCTATATTCTAATAATTCTAATATAACATCCCACCCACATAACGTTGCAACCAAATAGAGATTATAAATATTACCCATATATATTTTTCAAATAATACAAACGAATATCAATTTTACAAATTGTCATATACATACGCTATCATGTATCTTCTATTTTATCTAAAAAATAATTCTTAAGCTTCTTTTTATTTGTAAATTTACACTCAGTTCTACCTTGCCTTACCCAGTCTATTTCATTAAAAAGCCTTGGTATTAAATATTTTGTACATCTTTTACCATAGTAGTTTTTAACATTAGGCTAAACTAATTTCCCTTCTCTAACTTTCCTGGTTTTATATTTATTATCCACTTTTTCTATATAATGATTTTATTAACGTTTTTCAAAACTAATAACATGTTAACTTTGTGTTCTACGGGTAAAATTTTACAAATAGAGAATAACTTATTATAATCTTTCTTACAATTTTCTTTAACTTTTTCATTTACAAGATATTTTAGAAATCTTGTCTGTAAATTTTTTAATGTTATTTATATAAGAAGCAAAAGTGTGACCGTACACACCTAGTCCATAACTTATGAGGCAATCCACCAAAGGATAGTATAGAAGGTACATAGATTTTTTGTTGAAAATGTAATTTAAAAAATAGAATTTTCCTAATATCGCTGACAGCCTTGTACATACATCAGATATTTGAGGTTTCCAATTAAAGTTTTGATCAATTACCAGTTCTAAATACTTAAACTTATCGACAAATTCAATTTCTTACATTTACAATTCATTTTATTACTATGTAAGCACTCATAACAGTGGCCCACAACAGCCATCTCATTTAATGTGATGTTTTTCGCTGCAGCATTATATGGAGAGTGTATATGCATGCATTTTGTTTTATTAAAATTAAGGATTATGCCATTATCATGGGCCCACTTTGTTATATTCTCAAAGTCACTCTGTATATTATTTTGCAATTCTTTTGTTTCTTTAGAGGCAAATAGCAAGCACATGTCATCCGCATACATATACACTTGACAATTTTTAATTACATTAGATACACTATTTACATGCATAATATAACCGACAGGACCGTAAACAGAACCAGTCGGTACACCCAAGCTAATACGGGCCTCCTCTTCCACAACACCGTCCACTACAGTACGGAACGTCCTATTAGATAGATAGCTACGAAAAAAGTTATTTGTAGGGCCCCTGATTTGACACTTCTCCATCGCTTGCAATAGTATATTATGGTCCAAAGTGTCAAAGGCTTTTTTATAATCAATAAACAAAACCATAACCTGTTTTCATCATTTAAATATTCATTAATTGTATCTGAAACTAGTGTAAGTGCAGAAGTTGTGCTACGATTTTTTCGAAATCCATGTTGTGCCTCTGATAATATACTATGCTGTTCCAAAAAGTCGGTTATTTGGCCAACAACTCCTTTTCGACAATCTTATTGACCGATGATAAAATGGCAATTGGCCGGTAATTACTGAAATCTAAATGACTTCCGTGTTTAAATATGGGACGAACAATTGATTTCTTTAGTAAATCAGGGTAAACACCTTTTGATAAGCACATATTAACGAAATGGGCTAGTATTGGACTTATTTTTTTCTTTACTAACTTTAAATCTTTCACCCTAATCCCGTCCAAACCTGGTGCTTTTTTATGATGCAATTTATCAATTAGTTTTTCTATATCACATAATTTCACTTTCTTAAACCTAAAAGACACTTCGCTCTGTTTAACGTACATGTTTCTATCTAAAAAATTTAAATTACAAGTATGCTTAATGTCTAATATTTCATTAGTAAATGTATTACAAAATTTTGTGCAATGTTATATAAACTATAATTTTTACCCAAGTACTTCTTAATTACTAAATCCAAATCTGCCTTAGTTCTCCCTAACCATGTATTAATATTTGACCATATTTTTCTGCTATCACCATTACAATCCTTTATTTGTTTTTGTCTATACTTGTTTCTGGCGTCATTTATAATTTTATTTACTCTATTTCTAAATCTCGTGTATTCTAACCGCTTATTCATATTTTTTGGTGACTCTAAATAAAGAATCCCTTTTTAATATTAAATTATTCAACTTACCGTCAACCCATGGCTGCGTTAATCGTTTACTACTTACTGCAATATTGACCTTACTTTCATTATAAATATTTTCAAACACTAAACGTAACTTCTCATACAATAACATTGGGCAAGGTAAATATAAAAGTTGGGACCAATTATATTCGTCCAACTTTACACTACACAATTTATCTATCGTTTTTATTTATTATTTTATGTATTTAATTTATTTACCGTTTTTACCACATTCACTTGATCCTGGATGGATTTGATTGAATCCTGAGACACCTAACGTAAAGCCAAAAATATGATGATCGGATACGTGACAGTGGATTACGTAGGTAACAGATGTAGTGTCAGCCGGTCTCACTCGCACCCACAGATGGTCAAGGCATGACCGCTCGTGTCGTCCGTTGACTACCGCTTCTCGTGTTATCTCCGAACTAGGCACTGCACAGTATAGGCCGCGTTCACACAAAGTTAGTTTATAATTTGAAATAATTTGATTACACTTATTGTTATAAATATCAATGTTCATGTCTCCTATGAGAATAATATCTTCTTGAGGCGATGTTCTTTCCTTTATTAGTGTATTTAGGCACTCAATAAAACCATATTTATTTTTCGCAGGTGATTATCACTAAATCGGACGCATTCGCCTGTAGTAATTTAATATACTTATCTAGACTAAAAGACAGCACTTTTTAGACAAACGGTAAAGAACAAAGGCATAGAACTGTTGCACGTATACTCACTAGCGGCTAGCGGCCGTGTGCTGACAGCGAATGAATATTTAAAATGAATATTTAAAATCCCGACACATGGAAGTGCTTTTAGAAACGTTTTATCGCTTTCCGTGTCAATTCACGCTGCACTGTCGCCTACGAATAAAAATGTAGCATCGTCTTAGCCTAACTCTTGATATATAAATCTGAACCTTAAGTACATTAATCTTTTAATGAAAATGTTATTATGAGTATACAGTTTAAGAAAGTTAAAATTATTTTTATAATTTGTGAGCGATAATAGATATAAGATGTATGCAATATTGTGAAGAATGGTTAACGAAAACGTAATTTTAAACGAGCAGTGCAGAGCACATTTTGTTTTAATATTTCTAACGATTTGAAAGAAATTTTACATTTATACCATATTTTTTTAACGCGGAGCAAAACTTGGACACGCAGATATTATTTTTATTGTTTGGGGTTTCTATAAAGTTTTCTCATCTGGTTGGGCTGTATAAATATATAATTGTAAATGAAAATGGTAAACATACATAAATATCAATAAAATAAAATAAATGCATAAAAAATACATAAGTATATAAAAACCCAACCAGATGGAAGCCCTCGGCAGGGAAGACCAGACGGCCGAGGGTTAGGGGGAAAGGGAAAGAAACCGGCGGACGATGCGGGCGGTATCGAGGAACACCGCCTTCTGCATTTGAGCCTGGAGCGGTCCGTCACGGAGTCCCAGTCGCCTCAGATGACCCGAGAGGCCGACTGGGATTAACTCGTTCGCAGAAACGACCACAGGAACAATTTCGGTCGGCAGACCACCCCACATGCCGGTAACCTCGTGATTCAGGTCCAGATATTTTGTCAGCTTATCTGTTTCGGCTTTCACGAGGTTCTCGTCATAAGGAATGGTAATGTCGACCAAAATTATCCTTGACTGTGCCCGGTATATCAGCACAATATCAGGCTTATTCGCAAGAATAGTCCTGTCTGTAATGATGGCCCGGTCCCAGTAGAGCCTGACGCGGTCATTTTCGAGCACGGCTTCCGGCAAGTACTTATAATACGGCAGTTTCCGATCCACGAGGCCGTATTTCAGAGCGAGCTCCTGGTGAAGAATCCTGGCTACTAGATTGTGTCTGTGCAAAAGAGTTAGAAAGCGCCGAACAACCGGAGATGACATGCCTAAGTGACTCACCGGGATGGCGACAAGCTCGACAGAAGTCGACGGCGCCATCCTTTAGGATGTATCTCCGATCATTGTTGGTCTTAATAACCTGATCCTGTATCGCACAGACAAAACCCTCGGTTTCCCCAAAGAGGTCATCGAAACGTAGCCAGCGAAGGGAGGCGACTGTGTCTACGAAAGTCTCATGTAGAGTCTTGTAGAACCCCCCGTGGAGCTCCTTCTCCTTCCATACGGTCTCCCGGTCGGAAATGCACTGTACTGCTGGGTCTTGCTATTGCTCGTTGGCTAAGGATAGAGGAGTGAGCCCTTTATCACACGAAATGACGTCCCTATAGAATGGATCACCCGATCTCACCAGAAAGTAGTTACGGAGGCTGCACACTTCACGATTATGCATGGTGAGAGCGCTCAAAAAGCCGCGACCACCATGTTTCCGCGGCAGGTACAGCCTCATTACTGACGATCTCGGGTGATGCATCCTATGAGACGTCATAACAGTGCAGACTTTTCTATCCAGAGCGTTTGTCGTTGTTCGGTCTGAGACCACCTGAGTATGCCGAAGGTATATATGAGGACAGGCATGACCCACCCGTTATATGCGTGTGTCTTATTCACACCCGACAAAAGACTGTTGAGCACTTTTCTCAAGCGTGCACAAAACACATCGCCAACTGACTGTTTCATGTCCGCCTCATCGATACCTATGTTCTGTGACATACCCAGGTATCGGTATGTTTCAGCCTCGGATAGGGTCTTTATGTTGATGGGCATAGATAAGTCTATGCCCTCAGAGTTAGCAACCCTACCCCTTTCGACATGGAGGACCGCACACTTCTCCATTCTTATGGAACTGCTAAAATGACAAGTGATGTTCAGCAATTCCATTCCATTATTTTTATTATTATTAACCTATTATTTTTATAAAGTTTGTTTCCTCTAATGCTGAAGTACTTGCGTACAGCGTGGCATGCAATATACCGGCATATGCACCATACAATTTAAGCAGTCGCCCTCAAGACACTAATATAACAGCATGTGCTTGTCATGCACGCCGAAGCCCCACCCCACTGCACGCTATTATAGTCACGACGTTTCTACACTTAGGCTAAAACATATTTTGGCCGTGGTTTTTAATTGGCCGTGTGGCGGCAAATCCATGACCACATTTCATCCCAAGGGTGTCGCAATAGGCGAATATGAGAAAATCTTATGACTTCCCATATAATGAATAAATTATGTAGGCGTAAATTATGTAGGATGACTCCATCCTACATCATTTACGCCATACGTAAAATCGAGAATCCAGATTAACGACGGGCAGCAGTGTGTAACGTGGCAGGCGTCTGGTACTGCCATCGCCATTCAGCAAAACGTGACGATTAAAGCAAATTCTCTCGTCATAGGTTCATGTCCAGCTGTAGACTTAACCGGGCTGATGAGTAGAAGAAGTTAAAATCTATTCACAATTGTACTTTAGATAGACGATTCACAATGAATCGACAACCCCCTATCGATGACTATTATTGGATAACTGGATGCAATCTAACCGAGAACTGGCGCCAACTTCAATTAATCCATAATGGGTGAACTTAAGAACTTCAGCTAATAATATTGTATTGTTGAGTAACATTTTTACGTTCACTTAATGAATACAATAAGTTTGATTAGTGATCGATAATAATTTTATGGTGCCGTTTATTCTGACACTTATTGTTATTTCCTGAAAAATATAAAATAATTTTTATTTGAATCATAAACAAATTACTTGGAACGTGAAGATTTTTAATATTTCTTATAGAAGTACGACAAACAAGCACACCGTCCACCAGATGTCTAAGAGATGTTGTGCCCATAGAGACCTACATCTTTTGAATAAAATATATTAAATAATTACCTACATCTGTCTCTGATTAACTATATCTAACAAATCAGTATTATGCTGTTATTTTACGCTGGTTTTCCATGCAAAAGTTGTCTTCCCTCAGCCAAAAAAATGGCGTGGCCAGCCGCTGCGTACCATGTAGTGTAAAAAATGTACGCGTGAAAATATTCGTAATGCAAGCTTAAAAAAATGGATTAAGCACTATTGGAATAAGCACCCTAGTGGTTAAAAAAACCTACTGTGAAAAGTTCACTGAAAGGAGAAAAACTCCAACAATAGCCCCTATGTCACTTCCACAACTAAGACGAATTTAACGACAACACATATGTCAAAATCAATCAAGTTGCTAAGGCTACAGACCGTACGAAAGAAATAGAATACGTACGAGTACATACACTCATACCCATACACGCATATTCTGGTGCAGTCGGGTAAAAATATTTCTTTACTAAATGGAATGATTTAGACATACGTAATTAATGCATATTCTCTATTTTTGCTATTCTCACAGCGCTCAGTTCGCAAAGCACTTCTCTCCCTGGACATCCAGAAGTCGGGTGGGCCTGACGGAATCGCCCCAATTGTGCTGAGGACGTGTGCTCCGGAGTTGGCACCGGCCCTAACGCGTCTTTTCCGGTACTCCTACTTCCAAGGCGTAGTCCCGAACTCATGGAAGATAGCTTTTGTCCACCCGATCCCTAAAAATGGCGACCGCTTAGACCCGTCCAACTATAGGCCTATCGCGATCACCTCCTTGTTCTCCAAAATAATGGAATCCATTATTAACTGCCAGCTCATCCGGTACCTTCAGGATCACCAGCTGATTAGTGACCGCCAATATGGTTTTCGTCGGTGTCGATCAGCTGGTGATCTTCTGGTCTACCTGACCCATAGATGGGCGGAGGCAGTTGAGTCCAAGGGGGAGGTGTTGGTCGTTAGTCTGGACATTGCGAAGGCCTTCGATCGGGTTTGGCACAAAGCGCTTCTTTCGAAGCTCCCTTCCTATGGGCTTCCCGGGAAATTGTGCAATTGGATCACCAGCTTTCTTGCAGATCGGATCATCAAGGTCGTTGTAGACGGTGCATGTTCTGACTACAAGCCTATTAACGTTGGTGTTCCACAAGGCTGTGTGCTATCACCAACGCTGTTTCTTCTGCATATCAATGATATGTTGCTAACTGGTAACATTCATTGCTATGCGGATGACAGCACTGGTGATGCTCTATACACCGGCCGGGCCAATATTTCTCGGGAAAACGTCGCCGAGTACCGGAACAAACTTGTGTCTGAAGTCGAGTCTTTACTGGACAAAGTCTCGGATTGGGGGCGACTAAATCTAGTCCAGTTTAATCCTCAGAAGACACAAGTTTGCGCGTTTACCGCTAAAAAGAACCCCTTTGTCGTATCTCCTTAGTTTCAAGGCACTCCCCTTCTTGCCTCAGCCAGTGTCGGTATCCTCGGAGTCGACATATCGAGTGACGTGCAGTTTTGTGGTCACTTGGAAGAGAAGGCCAGATTGGTCTCTAAAAAGCTTGGCGTGCTCAGCAGAGCGGGACAGTATTTCATGCCGGCACACCGCCTGCAACTTTACAAGGCGCAGGTTCGGCCTCACATGGAATACTGTTCCCATCTCTGGGCTGGGGCTCCCCAGTGCCAGCTTCTTCCACTTGACCGCATCCAGCGCAGAGCGGCTCGAATCGTCGACGACCGAGCCCTTTCCGATCGGCTCGATTCATTGGCACTGCGAAGAGATGTTGCACCTTTTTTCATTTTCTTTCGCATCTACCATGGGGAGTGCTCTGAGGAATTGTTCGGATTAATCCCAGCCGCCAAATTTCATGAACGCACATCGCGTCAGAACTCTCGATACCATCCACATCATCTGGATGATTGGCGGTCCACCACTGTGCGATTTAGAAGATGTTTTCTTCCTCGCACGACTTCCTTGTGGAATCGATTACCATCAGCGATTTTTCTGGACCGATACGACTTAGGGAACTTCAAGAAAAAAGCCTACTCCTTTTTAAAAGGCCGGCAACGCATCTGCAATTCCCCTGGTGTTGCGGTTGTTCATGGGCGGCGGTAGTCACTTACCATCAGGTGAGCCGCATGCTCGTTTGCCCCCTCTCCTATAAAAAAAAATTCTATTCGAATAGATAAAAATTTAATTGCTTATGTTAGTTTGTCCAAGGTCTGAATCTGATCTTTCATCGATCTCACATTTAAGTACTATAACTATAGGCGCTAAGCCGGAAGCCAAAATTTAAAACCAAAGAATATCCGTTGGTTTTGAAATGTTAGAAACTATTTTAATGAGACAACGAGTCCAATAATCGTCATGGACAAAGTTATTGAATCCCCATTAAAATAATAACCTGTTAATACATCTACCACATGTTTATAAGACTGAGTTGTTCTTAAAAAAATTTACAACACAAAGCCTTCGAAATTTCGCACAAGTTGCGCGGAAACTTAAGGATTGAAGCTAAAATCTGAAAGGAAAAATGTTTGAGTGCCCTTCGCTACGGTCTTCGTTCGTTTCGACTGGGGTAGGGTTCAATTGCTTCTACTCCTCTTTTTCCTTCCTAGCCTTTTAGATAATAATATTAATTTTATAAAATATAGGTGCCGACTGTTATATCCTACCTAAATTTTATTATCTAAAGTTATCTGTGAAGTTATTTTTCGCCGTTTCTTCTTTAGTAAAAGAAACATCATATTTTGACACGACGGTGTAAATATTTAACCGAGTTCAAAAACGAGGATCTTTATTTGACGCGTATGTTTGTTTGTATAATTTTACCGAATTTTCGGCAAAGACTGAACCGATGAAATGATCCTTTTTAATTAATTAAATTAAAAAGCTAAATTAGGTGTTTCGAGAGTGGCTCAATATAATCAAGTAGATAATATAATCAAATCAATCAATACAGCATATCAATGTTCATTGCTGAACAAAGGCTTCCCCAATAAATTGTCTCATAAGCGAGATATTTGCCATTGTTGCCACGCTTGGCAGGCTGGTTGGCAACCGCATATTTTTCTTGTTCTGATTTTTGTAGTTGTAATTAGGAAGACGCTGCTGCGTATTTCCGATTTATTTTCAACACCCACGGTACGTCATGGGGTAGTGTGTATTCTTACACCGCCACTACTTCCCCTTCACCATACAAATATGAAAATTCATCCATAAGGGTAGAAAAATATCAAATGATAATTTTATTGTAACTGTAATGTGAAGAGTATAAAACGTTTAGACGACATTTGAGTTTTTACTTTGAACTTGCGACATTCCGTAGAACCTATAAATTAAGCTTTTAATGAAAAGTACTTACTTGTAACAAATAAAGTTTTGTCGAAAGCAAAAACAAACTTACTATAATAAGTAAAGAAGAAAAAAAAACTTATACTACTATTACTACTTTTTCTTTATTAAATAATTTTTATTTAGATTTTCCATGACCTAGGGGTTAAGCGCTACTAAATAATTGTAAATTCCAATTTTAACTGCTAATTTACCACGTGCTCGGCGTTGAAGGAAAACATCGTGAACATAACAATGCAGCGAACTGATTGCTCCATAACTTCTCAGAAATGGGAGGACGCCTGTGCCCAGGACGTAATTTTACTTTTAAATTATAAATAATTAAAAAATAAGTGTGTGGGTTTAAGTCTAAGAGCATGCGGCGGGCAGTGCAGCGTGGCTGCGCATTTCCCATACAAATAGAGAGGCCGAAACTTAGGACATCAGATTGCGTTTTTATCAGCGTGTATTTATCATGCTTAACGCGTAGCGGCGATGTGATGTAAGAGGTGATAGAAGGCAAAAAATCAGGATATATAACAACGGCTTCCTCATAACGACGTAAAACAAAAAACTGCGATTGCCAACCTGCTTGCTAAGTGTGGTAACTATGCCAAATATCCCCACCATAAGGCAATCAACGGGGGAGGCCTATGTTCAGCAGTGGACTTTAATAGGCTGTAACGGTAACTGTATTTATC
Organism: Parnassius mnemosyne; assembly: GCA_963668995.1. Taxonomy (NCBI): domain Eukaryota; kingdom Metazoa; phylum Arthropoda; class Insecta; order Lepidoptera; family Papilionidae; genus Parnassius; species Parnassius mnemosyne. The sequence goes on from CAVLGL010000115.1 coordinate 38,199,922, forward strand.
ATGGACGCCGCTGCACTCTAGTTACTCGGCGTCAATCAGTCGTCACTCGACTTCTATCTCAGACCAAATAAAGATGGACAGACGCGTACATGTCAAATGACGCCAAAATGCTCAACTTCTAAATCTCTAACATAAATATGTTAAATTTCTGTATTTTTATGTTACACAAAAAATGTTTAATGTAAATCACAAAAAAAAACTAACGCATTTTTAACCATCCAATTTTATAATATTCTTTTGAAATTTTTAAAATTTCTTGAGAATTATACATTTTCCGTCCTTCCGATCCTTTTTCATACTCTACATAATTTCGGTGGAAAGGTAAGACCGCTGAAATAAATCAGAAAGTACGTCAATTAGTGGAAGGTGAGTGTTGCGAACCCGAACAATAGCTCCCAATTTAAGAGCGGTCTAACACTTCACAAGCGAATGATCTTTTTGTAATAATTCTAACGAAATACAAGAGCAAATTTGTTGGCTGGGGCAAAAAGGTCAAATTATGCCGAACTAGTAAAACGAGATGCTAAAAAGTGTAAGCTACGAGGCTGGCTGATATTGATTTAGGTGATGATTTCTGGTAATTAGTACGATTAATATTAGCGTTACCGGTATAGCTTATTACAGTCCACAGCTGAATATAGGCCTTCCCCACAGATTGCATCATAGGGGGCATATCAGCTATAGTTGTCACGCTTGGCAAGCGGGTTGGCAAGCGCAGTTTTTTACTTTTAGTAGTTATTAGGAAGACGCTGCTGCCCATCTCCTGATTTGTTTCCCTCTATCGTCTTTTACGACACACACGCGATGATATGGGGTAGTGGATATTCTTCCAGCGCCTTTATCCCCACGCTTGGAGATTGAGTGCCAGGTTCAAGGAGTTCAAGGTCGAAGACGATGACAACGACGAAAACCATGTTTACTTTTTTGTAAATTTCTATCTCTTTCCCTCAAATGACATCGCTGGTCTTGCTATGAAAGATCTTAAATATTCGAATGTAATATTCGGCAAATATCCACTCTCAGAACTTGTTCAGGACGGGAAGGGAAGATGAATTCACAAGGGACAAAAGTCAGGTGGAATAACTTTGGTCCCTTGAGACACAAGTGCGCCCTAGGTTGCGTTGTCACTTTGGCAGTATCTCATATCAGGGGTACCTCGCTTAGAGCCTGAACTATGTATTTAACGATTAATATTAGCGTTACCGGTATAGCTTTTTACAGTCCACAGCTGAATATAGGCCTCCTCCGTAGATTGCCTCATAGGGGGGATATTTGCCATAGTTGCCACGCTTGGCAAGCGGGTTGGCAACAGCAGTTCTTTTCTTTTAGTCGTTATTAGGAAGACGCTGCTGCCCATCTCCTGATTTGTCTCCCTCTGTCGTCTTTTACGACTCCCACGCGATTATATGGAGTAATGGCGCGCGTCTTACAGCGCCTTAATCGCGACGCTTGGAGATTGAGTGCCAGGTTCAAGGAGTTCAAGGTCGATGACGATGACGATGACGAAAACGAATTCTTGCTTTCTTGTGACTTTCTATCTCTTTCCCTCAAATGACGTCGCTGGTCTGGCTACGGAAGGTCTGAAATATTCGAGTGTAATATTCCGCAAGTTGATAGATGCTGAAATATTTGCTTGAAACATACACTCTCAGAACTTGTTCAGGACGGGATGGGAAGATGAATACACAAGGGGCGAAAGTCATTTTTAATGTGGCAATCCCGAGAATCATCTATTTATGCTATGCCACTGTTTTAAAGTGTGTATTATTGATAAATCAGACAAACAGGCTCGCTTTCCACGTCTTAACAATTGTCCACAGCAGATCATTGAAACCAGACAGTTTATAAAAGCAACATTTGCTTTGACACGTCTGTTATAATGACAGTTTCGTTTTCTACATTTTAACTTTTACAGTTTCCAGTATTCAATAAATTTAGCAATATTTCACTTAGATATATTACATTTAAATCTTAGGTCTGTACACTGAAGCAAATACTTTAGAGAAAAGATCTTTCAAACTTAGGTACTTAGTTTTAAAGCTCTTAGTTTAAATCCCGCGGCCTTGCTTATTTCTTTGTAAAACTTTAAATTCTGTAAAGTATCGGTAAGCAAATAAAAGATCGCCTTCCCAATAAAAACTACTTTCATTTATTTGTAAGTGTGCATCGATTATCATATTTTTAGTTTTTAATTTATAATTTTTTTAATCTTACAAAAACATAAGTGGATCAAGGGGATTTAAGAGACTCAACTGTCCCCCCCCCCCCTCCCCCCCTCCCCTCAATGCAATGATCCTGCTGACATATCTCATATTGAACTTGATATTATCCTACTTTCTTACACCTACACCTACAGTAAATTTTTTCATTACTTAATCCACATTAAATAGACGCACGTAGTAAGTTTTCAAATGTTATATTTACGAGTTTTAATGACAGCCCAATTTCTTCCTTGAGATACGAGTACGAGTGTTTCAAATTTGTAAATTTTTATTAGGTTGAGTTCGTTGATCATTCGGTTGGCGTGGTGCGGGTAGCAGTTGACTGGTACTAAAAGTTAAGCAACAGAAATCGTGGGATGTTGGTGCGGAGTGTACAGAAATATTTGTTTCATAATTTCCATCGTATACATCAGGTCCGCCTCTAGCTATTTCGACTAAGGAATCTAGTTACGATTACACGCCTTACCATCAAGTAATCTTGGCACATACACAATACTTGACGGGGAAAGCTTGCGCATAGCCATAGGAATCTGACTAGGAGCGGCGATTTGTCAACCTCATCAGTGCCCATGTGGTAGGAGCGTTGACGAGTTGGAATCTACAGACTTTTATATAAAAAAGGACGGGTAGATTGTCTCATCACGGTTCTTTGAACGATGATATATGTATGATGCTCTCGATTCTATATTTGTTTGTAAGGCAAGAGACCCGGTGGTATGAATTTGGTCACTTGGGACACAGGTGGTTCCTAGTGTCGGATCCTACTTGCGTTGACACTTTGGAAGTCACTCAGAGACACCTCGTTTAGAGTTTAGAGTAAATGGAGCAAATATGAGTCCCTAAGTGATGATTACATATTTGTGTCATTTGCTGATACGTGCGGTCCACGTGCGGTGAAGTTCTTAAGCGTCGTTGCTGCTGGTGATAAGAGGGCTGCTTCTTTTCTCGCTTAATGGCTAAGTATAACTATTAAGCGAGGAAACGCAGCCAGAGTTCTTGGCACAATACTGCGGGGTATGTGTATGATAATTTAGGTTTAATTTTAGTTTTTTATAATGTGTTACATATTTTATATATTTGTATGTTATGTACATAAATGATTTTTAATACCATAAAGTAACAATCATCAGATTTTATCGATTTTGACTTTTTTCTAAGCTAGCTTTTTTTCTCACGGCCGCCTCCGCCGCAGTGGATTTCAAATTTTTATACCGCATTATTTATATACAACCGGTTAATAATCTTATAAAAGGTTAAGCCCTTAAAGTATTATTGGCAATCCTGGTAAAGAAGGTAGTTCCAAAGATACAGTTTAGTCGTTGGAAAGTTGTGGATGTGGTTTGCTATGATTCTATGCTTGGAGTAAAACTTGAAGTGTTATTTTTTTTTGCTGTTGTTACATGGTTGTTACCGAGCCGGAAGACCGGTGGTTAGAACATCCACTGCTTGCGCTAAAATCGTTGTTCAAAAATTTTAAAATTCTTTTACAAATTATGATAAATGTAGATGTCTAAGGGCCTCATTATCCAGTTACCATCACTCATCGTCGTTATATTGATTCCATAAAAAAATTGTTTGTGTTGTGTGCTTTTCTAATGTTTTAGTGTTTCTTGATACATCAGCTGAGTCAAGCCCCTCCCAAACCAATATCAGTTAAAAAGTTTAATTTGCAACATATATACGTCCCACTGCTGGGCACAGGCCTCCTCTAATTTCTGAGAGGGGTTTGGGGCAAGGAAATGTCCGCCGCGCTGCACCAATGCGTGTTGGCGAACTTCACATATCTTCGAAAAAATTTGTTTCTTATTTCTTTCGCCGCCAAGCTCGTGGTAAATAAGCACTTGAATAATTACAATTAACAATGTCATTGGTGCCGGAAGAAATCGAACCCAGGTTGCTCGCGTACTGTGAAATTCACTTAGCCCCTGAGCTACCACAGCACTCACATTTCAGAATAAGCCAATATTATTTCCTTTATCTTCATCTTTTTGATCAATCCGCAAAAGTTCAATGTTTAACATGGGCAACTGTTTGGCGGATTTTTTAAATTAAAAACCTGAAGTGACTAACGTGAACCTACAGTCTTCTTGGTGGCAATAGGCTACTTTAGTCGGTGGACATCTGCAGCCAAGTACAAATAAAGAAAAAGAAAGCTATATATTATGCTTTGTCACTTAGGAGTAAGATGGAGTATCTCACTCACTCTAATTATAGGTACTGGAATATAGCCGACAAACATTTGTATATGGAGGTAGAAAAGTGTGGTACCGGACCTCCAGGCAGAACAGGAGTCCTACCACCTAGTTATGATTATTAAATTCTTAATGCCTTTACAATACTTATTACTCGTAATTACTATTAATTTTAATAAGTGCATGAATGATCAATCTAGGCAAGGAATATTAGACCTTATCACAAATTTGACAAAGTCTATATCTACTATTGGAGTCTTGTTTAGGGAAGAAACACGTATCGCATTATCGACGGTGGTGTGTTTTTCCTAGTGTAGTGGATTTGATGATAGTGGCGGTAAACGTGGTAGAGCCATGCTGCAGCTATATAGTTGTAACACGAATGGGTCAGCTCGCCGGGGTAAGGACCATGCTCTCACAGAACACCAGAGTAAAATATCAGGTTAATGCTGCTGTGTTTCGTACGGTGGGTGTGGGGAACTGAAGAACCTTTTTACCGGAAACAAAGTATTCTATCTAAGGCCTCAGAGGTGAGAACACATCTGCATTTTGATTCTTAATCGAGGATAGATATAGGTCTATGGGCCACAGCATCCACTTACCTATCAGGTGGACTGTGTGCTCGTTTGTCACCTTTACTTTATAAGACAAACCTTTGTGCTATTAAGTGTTTCGTGGTAGTGGTAGCAGTGACGGTGCACATAATTGTGGAAGGGAAGGCTTCTTCTGACTATGTAATACACAACATTTTATTTTCCACACGGATCTTAGTATCCATTAAAATAATTAGATTTCTCTGGATAATGTGACGTTAATTAAGTTCGGTTGAATAATTATTATTATGATGTAGTGTAACTTAAGAGAATTTATTTAATGTGTTTACGTCTACTTAAACAAAAAGCTTTTCGGTGTTCACAGACTTACCGTAATTGGGGCTTGAGTGCCGAAATAATTCGATTTTATGCCTGTAATAACATACACTTCATGATCACTTGCTTTAAATAAAAGTGACGTTTTTATTAAATGTTGAGTAGAAGCAAACAACAACAATTGTCATTTTAGTTAAATTTACATATTTGTTATGCTTATAGCAAAGGAGTGAAATAATTTGCCAGCGTCTGTCTTCAATCCGAAAACAAGGTGGGTCCGAACTCACGACAAAGGGGAAAGAAACAGGAGATCAGTAGTAGCATCATACTGATGACAACATATCATCAAAATAATAAAAAACTGCAGTTGCAACCCACCTCCCAAGAGTGACAACTATTGCACAGGCAAGTGTGCAGTAAAATCTGTTAAAATAGTGCATTACCAGGCATATTGAATTTAAACGATTAAAAGTACAGATTAATTGAGATTTTTTTTAACTAATTTTTTTCAGTTATTGAATTTTTATGTGAAGAAATTCTCAGTAGCTATCCGTAGTTAGGATGTTGGCGGTGTCTCACCCCCGTGCCTCGGAAGCGCGTAAATCCATTGGTCTTGCGCCTAATCTCCCTCTGGTCGTGTCAGCTTACCGTCCATTGGGACTACGAGAGTCATGGAATAGAGAGTGCACCTGTGCTTGCGTATACACACTTGGGTACTATAATCCTGTCCTACGCTGATGGCTAGTATCTGTTGAGGCTGGCCGCCGTGACCGAAATTCGGTCTGGAAGACATTTTGTATACTTTGCTATTTTATTACGGGCCTGCAAACGTCCCATACCACATTTTTATAGAATAAGGGTGACAAACGAGCACACAGTCCACCTGATGGTAAGCAAATACTGTGGTCTGTAGACATCTACATTAATACTCAATTAAGAATCAAAATGAAAATTGCCTCTTTTCCAATAAAAAGAGTCTCCGGTTCTAAACCATCATCATACGAAACACAGCAGCATGAAGCTGCTATTTTACGCTGGTATTCTGTGAGAGCGTAGTCCTACCCCGATCGAGCCGACATAGATAACTTGAACTTGAACTTGAAAAATATAAATTTCTCGTTAAATTAAAGACTATTCACACATAAATTAGTTTTTTTTAATTACTTAATTGTAACGGGTAATAAAATACATATTAACTAATTAAATATTATTTTTTATCTCGGTGGAATTCCATTACGCAAAGAACTAATTTTTTGAAAAAGACCTTAATACAACAGAATGTGCTTGTCATGCACGCCGAAGCCCTACCTCACTGCAGGCTATTATAGTCACGACGTTTCTACACTTAGGATAAGACGTATTTTGGCCGTGGTTATTAATTAGCCGTGTGGCGGGAAAATCCATGACCACATTTCATCTCAAGGCTGTCGTAATAGGCGAATATGAGAAAATCATATGGCTTCCCATATAATATGACTCCATTCTACATCATTTGCGCCATACGTAAAATCGAGAATTCAGACTGATTACGGGCAGCAGTGTCTAAAGTGCCAGACGTCTGGTACTGAGATCGTCAATCTGCAAAACGTGACGATTAAAGCAAATTCTCTCGTCATAGGTCCATGTGCAGCTGTAGACTTAACCGGGCTGATGAAGGAGAAGCAGAACCTAAGATAATTTAAAATGTATTTACAATTGTACTATAGATAGACCATTCAGAATGAATCGAAAACTGTTATTCTTATATCGATTACTGTTATTGGATAACTATAGAAGTTACATTGTAAGGTCATATCGACCAACTCGGTATCGGCAAAACTGCCCCTAAATGCAATCTAACCAAGACCTGGCGCCAACTTCGATTGATCCATAATGGGTGAACTTCATAACTTCAGCTAATAACTTTGTATTATTGAATAAAATTTTCGCGGTCACTTAATAAATAGTGTAAGTTTGATTAGTATCCCGAATCGGAATTCCGAAACGGAATTCTGTATGTATGTGACCTGCCTTAAATTATAAATAATTAAAAACAAATGTATGAGTTCAAGTCTAAAAGCATGCGGCGAGGCGTGCAGCGTGATTGCGCATTTTTCATACAATTGGAGCGACCGAAGCTTTATAGAAATTTTTGTTTCATAGAATAAGGGTGACAAACAAACACACAGTCTACCTGATGGTAAGTAGATGCTGTGCCCCATAGACATCTATATTTATTTATCCTCGATTAGAAATCAAAGTTTAGATGCGTTGTCATACCTGAGGACTAAGGTGGAATGCCGCATTTCCAGTAGAAAGGGTCTCCGGTTCTCTACACTCACCACACGAAATACTCTAGCATTAAGCTCCTATTTTACGCTGGTATTCTGTGAGAGCGTGGTCCTCCCCCGTTCGAGTTGATCCATTCATGCTACAAACATAATATAGCTGCAGCTTGACTCTACCACATGTAAACATCGTGTATTTATCACGCTTACCGTGTAGTGGTGGTGTAAGAATATCCACTACCCCATATCATCTCGTAGCGACACACACGAACCACGAACCACGAAGAGGCGACAGAGGGAAACAAATCAGGAGATGGGCCATAGCAACTCCCTAATAAAGATTAAAAACAAAAGAAACTGCGGTTGCCAATTCGCTTGCCAAGCGTGGCAACTATGGCAAATAACCCCACTATGAGGCAATCTACAAGGAGGTCTATGTTCTGCAGTGGACTTCAATAAGCTATAAGATAACGATATTTATCATGGACGCCGCTGCACTCAAGTTAATCGGCGTCAGTCGTCACTCGGCTTCTATCTCAGGCCAAATAAAGATCACGGACGGGCGCGTATATGTAAAGTGACCACGAAGTCATGCAAAACTTCTTGACACCCACTCACAAACATATCTTTCTTTTTTGTGGTATACCGCGGCGAGTAGGAATGTATGACAATTTTAGTATTTAGTTTTAGTATTATCATTGTAAAAAATAATGTATATTATTTTATACTAGGTGATTATATTATGAAAATAAATCAATTAATATATGTTTTATTTCTATATATTTATATTATATAAAACATGTTTAATATAAATTCCAAAAAAAGCGTGAATTTTTAACCACCGTATTTTATAATATTCTTTAGAAATTTTTAAAATTTCTTGAGAATTATACATTTTCCGTCCTTCCGATCCTTTTTCATACTCTACATAATTTCGGTGGAAAGGTAAGACCGCTGAAATAAATCATAAAGTACGTTAATTAGTGGAAGGTGAGTGTTGCGAACTCGAACAATAGCTCCCAATTTAGAAGCGGTCTAACACTTCACAAGCGAATGATCTTTTAGTATTAATTCTAACGAAATACAAGAGCAAAATTGTTGGCTGGGGCAAAAAGGTCAAATTATACCGAACTATCTCTTTCCTCAAATGACATCGCTGGTCTTGCTACGAAAGACCTTAAATATTCGAGTGTAATATTCCACAAGTTGATAGATGCCGCAATATTTTCTTGAAATATCCACTCTCAGAACTTGTTCAGGACGGGAAGGGAAGATGAATTCACAAGGGACCAAAGTCAATATATGTGTGTGTCAATAGGTGGAATAACTTTGATCCCTTGAGACACAAGTGGGCCATAGGTTGCGTTGACACTTTGGCAGTATCTCATATCAGGGGTACATCGCTTAGAGCCTGAACTATGTAAATGGCGCAAATATGAGTCTCTATGAGATGACTAAATATTTGTGTCATTTGCTGATACGAGGGGTCCACGTGCGGTGAAGTTCATAAAGGAACTGTATCCGCGAGTGGTCGTCGCTACTGGTGATAAGAGGCCTGCTTCTTTTCTCGCTTTAAGGCTAAGTATAGCTATTCAGTGCAGGAAACGCAGCCAGAGTTTTTGGCACAATACTGCGGGGTATGTGTATGATAATTTAAGTTTTAGATTTAGTTATTTATGGTGTATAACATATTGTATATATTTGAATGTTTTGTACATAAATTATTTTAATACTTTAAAATATCTGTCATAAGGTTTGTTCGATTTTGACTTTTTTCAAGCTAGCTTTTTTCTCACGGCTGCCTCCGCCGTCGCAATTTTTGTAAATTTTTATACCGCATTATTTACCTAAATACGATTAATAATCTTATAAAAGGTTAAACTTAAAGTATTATTGGCAATCCTGGTAAATTAGGTAGTTCCAAAGATATAGTTTAGTCATTGGAATGTTGTGGATGTGGTTTTGTATGATACTCTGCCTCGAGTACAACTGGTAGTGTTTTTTTGTTGTTACCGAGCCGGAACGAATACGAGTGGTCATTAGTACATTCACTGCTTGTATTGAAAATCTTTTTCCCCAAATTTAAATTATTTTATAAAATGTCGCTTAATCCACTTGTAATTTGGAGCCCCAACTTTTCTTCGCACAATCTAATAAAATCATACATTCGTATGCCGGGTTTGAGGAGTGCCACGCATTACTGTTATTGTCTGACTATATTTAGATTAAAATTATAATTTTCGCTTCTATCCAATTAAAATGAAACGAAGGGCCGGGAAATAACGTCGGGAATAGGCAATAAATCGAAGATAGGGACTGGGCTGGAAACAAAAGCTGAAAGGTATTTATAGAAAGTAACTCCTCAGAGGAATTTAAGATAAGACATAAAAAAAATTCTGCTAGTCATTCATTTTATTATTTATAGCATCAGAAATCAAAATTTAAAATGAATGGGTAATGTTTGATTTGTGTCATAAAATATAAACGATCTTAGAAACCTGATGATGTCATCATGTCGTTTTTCTTAATAAAACACTTAATTTGATTAAGCCATAGGTTTTAGAAAGTTCATTACTCGTAATAATTCCTTGTAATGCGAATACTCAAATGGCTATTACTGTTATTATGAATTTCATTTGCGTTTAATTTACAAATTTTTAGATTTTCCAGATGCCTATATATTTCTTACAATTGAAATACGTCCGTTGCTTACTGTGTACAAACGTTAGTTAAAGTTACAACCTATACACGTCCCACTGCTGGGCCTAGACCTCCTCTCATTTCTTAGAGGGTTTCAGGACAAGGAAATGTCCGCGTCGCTGTTCCAATACGCGTTGGCGAACTTCATATGTCTTCGAAATTTTTTTTTCTTATTTTTCACACATGCAGTTTTCCTCGCGATGTTTTCCTTTACCGCCGAACAAGTGGCAAATCAGCACTTAAAATTGCAATAAACAATTTCATTGCTGTAGGCGTTGATCGAACCAAGGTTGTTTGTGTACTGTTAAATTTACAGCGAGCGCTTAACCATTGAGATATCTGCATCGTAAGACATGAGTTACTTATTAAACGAGTTTGGTGGTAAAGCGACACATTGTGATGAAACCTGCATGTCGCGGATATTTAAAAAATATTTCTAGGGCATATAAAGGAATATCAGCATAAAAAAGCGTAAAACTACTGTTTTGTATGGTGAGTGTAGAGAACCGGGGACCCTTTTTAATGAAAATGAGGCATTCCATCTTAGTCCCCAGGGGTGACGACTCATCTGATTTTAATGTAAAAGTACATATTTTATTCCACGGCATCCACTTACCATTAGGTAGAATGTGTGCTCGTTTGTGTCCCTTATTATATATAAAAAAATGTTTAGAAAATTTTAAAGCAAGCGTCGTTCATGACGCACACTTGAACCGCTACGTAAGTAAGCACATACCAATTATGTAAATTACTTTCCTTCATATGAAAGTTTAATCTCACTCGATCGGGGCTACGTAACGCAAAAAGTTTTACATTAGTTGTGCGATGTAGATAGTAGACACAATTTTCTTTAAATTACCGGTTTTTTTAAGGGTTTCATTTTTAAATGTTAAAAATACTATTAAAAATCAAGCTGCTCCCCGCGTCTTCGTCTTGGAATTTATTACAATTAAATATCATGGGGCTTAATTTTTTTTGCGGAATCTTAATACATTTTCTGAATAAAAGTAGCCTAAATTACTCTTTATAACATCAGCTATCTGCCAGCGAAGGTCTTGTCAAAATCGGTCCAGTCATTTCGGAGATTAGTCGGAATAAACAGACAGACAGAAATTTAAAAATAGTTATTTTGTTATAAATCGTATATAATTTCATATGCATTAAGTAAAAAAAAAAACTGTTATATTAAAAAAACTGTTACATTAAAAACAGACACTTCAATTTTATTTATTTGTATATTTGAACTTTTTTTCAAATATCAAACTCATCTAGCTAAAAATTAGGCTTTGGACAACGACAAATGTTGGAAAATCTATTGAATATTCTAAATAAAATCCAGAGTAATGAGTACATGTAGCTTAATCTTTCCTTTTCCATGCTAGAATGTACTTTCTAAGAAAGATGTGTACGCATCTGACTGTGGATTTAAATTCGTAATAATGATAACATTAACAGGTGATTATAACTACAATATTTATTAGTAAGTTCACTGCTGAACTAAGACCTCACCCGTTGATTGCCACACAGGTGTATATTAGTCGTAGTTGCCACGCTTGGCAAGCGGGTTGGCCATTGCAGTATTTATTTTCATTAAGCTGTTGTGTATTAACAGTACTCCTTAGAAACCTGTGGCACACTTCAAACAAAGACACTTGTAGATGCGGTGTCGTCGTTAAGGCCAAATGTGAAATACCCCACACCCTACAATTCTACAGGCCCTTATACACTTTAGAGTGGATAAATATAATAATACGTTGTTGTATTATTATGTTTATCCACTTGTAACATAGCAATCTATACGTTACTCGTAGAGAAAAAAAATAACAGCCTGTGGTACAAACTAATCTACCCGTAGTCGTTGTAATTCATAAATAATAACATCACAACCGAATTTGTTACTGAGTTACATTGATTTCATACGTTCAATAATTACAGCCTACTAATATGCATTTTAACCGAGCTCATATCACTTACTGTCTTATTTATGTATCATACTATTATGCCCTTTGAAGTGGCCGTACCGCAGCCTACTGTCGCAAATATTACTAGGTGGTTGCTTTCACATGTATGGTATGGCCAAACATAAGTGGACAAATCGACAAACGTTGACACTACTATGATGTTGCCAGTATTGGTTATGTTATGAAATGAAATGATCGATCACTCCATGATCTGATTAATTCGACAATCTGCCCGCGACATAATACAAACGTACACGGATCAAAGATTAATTTAAATATAAAGATGTGAATTTAACATAATAACAAATAAACCAATTTTGACTCAATTTTCATAGTAAATCCTTTAAAATAATGGAATCCGGTATGTATAGCAAAAACAGAATTAAAAAAAATGGACTAAGGGGGTACAACGGACATTATTCGTGAGTTCGTGACCATAGTTGAATAAAGGCCGCCGCATTTCCCGGCCTTTCAAGTGTCAGTTGCAGTAAGCGTCCCTTGCGTAGCGTAAAACAAATACATTTTTCGTTTGAAAGCACCAGTACCAGAAACAAAAGTAAATATTACTAAATCAAGTAGGATTAAGCGCTGTTTTAACTTTGTATAGATACTAGTAACATTTAATTGTTTTTAACGTAGAAAACATATGACTATATGATGAAATATGAGAAAATAAATTTATTCATTCATTCATTCACTATATACAACAAAATATGACCATAAACATATGACTATATAACTTTTATACGTGGTAGAGCCATGCTGCAGTTATATTAGTAGCTCGAATGGGTCGGCTCGACCGGGGAAGGACCACGCCCTCACAGAATACCAGTGTAAAATGGCAGTTTGACACTGCTGTGTTTCGTATGGTGAGTGTAGAGAACCGGACACCCATTTTACTGAAAAAGAGGCATTCCGTCTTAGTCCTCACGGTGGACGACGCATCTGCATTTCGATACTTTGTTGAGGATAAATGTTGATGCCTATGGGTCACAGCAACCACTTACCATCAGGTGGACTGTGTACTCGTTTATCACCCTATCCTATGAAAAAAACATTCAAAAATAATTTTGTGATTTGAATTTGAACGATTAAAAATCAAATTTAAAACTTCATAAGTGTTCACTCAAATCCAAAAACCTCAATCAGATTATCGACTTTTGTTTACATCTCTTAAGCAATAAATTTAATTATATAGATTTGTAAAAAGAAAATTCGAATAAATCTCTTTTTGTGTCCTGAACGAATCCATTGACTGTATAATAATCCTAAGACTGTATTTATTACGCTCAAAAAAAATAAAAGGACGTCTCTTTTATATTTCCTTCCCTTCTCTCAGTTACGGAAACCTTTTCAGAGCAATTCCCACACGACGGTGCTTATTTTAATCTAGCATAAGAAATTTCTTTTTAAAGATATTTTACTTAAAACTCAACAGTACAAAAGAATTAGCGAAAGAAGCATCATCATCATCATCATTACAGCCCCAACCCACGTCATAGAAACAAAGAAGGCTCCAGATTGTGCTACCTCAAAGCAAGGAAAGTCAAGGGTTATAATACCTGACGAACTCCCGGGCAGAGAAGAACAGAGAAGAAGAATACCTGGCAAACTTATTATATGTATATAAATTATTATACGTATAAATTATTACGTATTTTATTTAACTTAAAGCTTATCTATAGATCTATGCACACAAATAAAATTCAGGTGTCTGTCTGTAATATAATTTCAATATTACAGACAGACGGCTGAATTTCATGCCTTATATAGAGCTGAGGCGATTCTTTGCGTGCCATTAGTACATAAATAATTAGTTTTAAAATTTTTGTCTGTCTGTCTGTCTGGGCTAAGCTTCGGAATGGCTAAGCCGATTATAATGAAACTTTATGAAAGATTAAAAGCAATGCCGGGCCAGGTCGCCAAGACGCGGACAGACGCGTATCTACACTACTATTATAAAGAGGAAAGATTTGTTTGTTTGTTTGAATTGAATAGGCTCCGAAACTGTTAGACCGATTTGAAAAATTCTGTCACCTTTAGAATCCTACATTATCCCTGATGAACATAGGCTATGTAATATTTTCAAAAAAGTTAGAGATCCGTATGAAAACTTCGTTAATGTAACCCAAGGTGTGAAAAAAATACCAAAAAGAATCCTTATATCGCGTACGCTTCGGAAACTATTGATAATAGAGCAAAGTAGTGTACTTCACTTTTATAGAGGATATTAATCTCTACAAAAAAACTGCGATACCATATGTTTAACTATTACAGTTATGTCACAATAACTACTTTTTCATATTAAAATGTGAAATAGTAACGCCGGTACAAATACTACTAATACGAGTACGTACTGATACGAATAATGTGGTCTAGACATTATTCGTATCAGTACCTGTATCATGCATCTACATCTACATCTACACTACTATACTATTATAAAGAGGAAATATTTGTTTGTTTGTTTGAATTGAATAGGCTCCGAAACTACTGGACCGATTTGAAAAATTCTTTCACCATTAGAATCCTACATTATCCCTGATAAACATAGGCTATGTAATATTTTCAAAAAGTTAGGGATCCGTATGAAAACTTCGTTAATGTAACCCAAGGTGTGAAATAAATACCAAAAAGAATCCTTATATCGCGTACGCTTCGGAAACTATTGATAATAGAGCAAAGTAATGTACTTCACTTTTATAGAGGATATTAATCTCTACAAAAAAAACTGCGATACCATATGTTTAACTATTACAGTTATGTCACAATAACTACTTTTTCATGTTAAAATGTGAAATAGTAACGCCGGTACAAATACTACTAATACGAGTACGTACTGATACGAATAATGTGGCCTAGACATTATTCGTATCAGTACCTGTATCATGCATCTACACTTCTACATCTACATCTACACTACTATTATAAAGAGGAAAGATTTGTTTGTTTGTTTGTTTGAATTGAATAGGCTCCGAAACTATTAGACCGATTTGAAAAATTCTTTCACCTTTAGAATCCTACATTATCCCTGATGAACATAGGCTATGTAATATTTTCAAAAAGTTAGGGATCCGTATGAAAACTTCGTTAATGTAACCCAAGGTGTGAAAAAAATACCAAAAAGAATCCTTATATCGCGTACGCTTCGGAAACTATTGATAATAGAGCAAAGTAATGTACTTCACTTTTATAGAGGATATTAATCTCTACAAAAAAAACTGCGATACCATATGTTTAACTATTACAGTTATGTCACAATAACTACTTTTTCATGTTAAAATGTGAAATAGTAACGCCGGTACAAATACTACTAATACGAGTACGTACTGATACGAATAATGTGGCCTAGACATTATTCGTATCAGTACCTGTATCATGCATAACCACCAATTACGTTAACCATGTAATTTTATTAACATATTGCACTTTTTAAATCTTTGTTAATTCAGCAACCGTCCGTCGTGATGTCTCTCTCGAAGTTCGCATGTCGCAAGGCGCAGATGCTTGATATACGCGGGTGAAACCGCGGGGCACAGCTAGTATGTAAAGTATACCGCGGCGAGTAGGAATGTATGACAATTTTAGTATTTAGTTTTAGTATTATCATTGTAAAAAATAATGTATATTATTTTATACTAGGTGATAATATTATGAAAATAAATCAATTAATATATGTTTTATTTCTATATTTTTATGTTATATAAAACATGTTTAATATAAATTCCAAAAAAAGCGTGAATTTTGAACTATCGTATTTTATAATATTCTTTAGAAATTTTTAAAATTTCTTGACAATTATACATTTTCCGTCCTTCCGATCCTTTTTCATACTCTACATGATTTCGGTGGAAAGGTAAGACCGCTGAAATAAATCAGAAAGTACGTTAATTAGTGGAAGGTGAGTGTTGCGAACCCGAACAATAGCTTCCAATTTAAGAGCGGTCTAACACTTCACAAGCGAATGATCTTTTAGTATTAATTCTAACGAAATACAAGAGCAATATTGTTGGCTGGAACAAAAAGGTCAAATTATACCGAACTAGTAAAATGAGACGCTAAAAAGTGTAAGCGACGAGGCTGGCTGATATTGAATTAGGTGATGATTTCTGGTAAATAGTAGGATTAATATTAGCGTTACCGGTACAGCTTATTACAGGCCACTGCTAAACATAGGCTTTCCCCATAGATTGCCTCATAATGGGGATATTTGCCATAGTTGCCACGCTTGGCAAGTGGGTTGGCAACCGCAGTTTTTTACTTTTAGTCGTTATCAGGAAGACTCTGTTGCCCATCTCCTGATTTGTTTCCCTCTGTCGTCTTTTACGACACACACGTGATGATATGGGGTAGTGGATAGTCTTCCAGCGCCTTTATCCCCATGCTTGGAGATTGAGTGCCAGGTTCAAGGATTTCAAGGTCGATGACGATGACAATGACGAAAACGATGCTTGCTTTTTTGTAACTTTATATCTCTTTCCCTCAAATGACATCGCTGGTCTTGCTACGAAAGACCTTAAATATTCGAGTGTAATATTCGGCAAGTTGATAGATGCCGCAATATTTTCTTGAAATATCCACTCTCAGAACTTGTTCAGGACGGGAAGGGAAGATGAATTCACAAGGGACTAAAGTCAGGTGGAATAACTTTGGTCCCCTGAGACACAAGTGGGCTGGGTGGGTTGCGTTGACAATTTGGCTTAGAGCCTGAACTATGTAAATGGCGCAAATATGAGTCTCTATGAGATGACTACATATTTGTGTCATTTGCTGATACGAGGGGTCCACGTGCGGTGAAGTTCTTAAAGGAACTGTATCCGCGAGTGGTCGTCGCTACTGGTGATAAGAGGCCTGCTTCTTTTCTCGCTTAAAGGCTAAGTATAGCTATTCAGCGAGGAAACGCAGCCAGAGTTTTTGGCACAATACTGTGGGGTATGTGTATGATAATTTAAGTTTTAGATTTAGTTATTTATGGTGTATTACATATTGTATATATTTGAATGTTTTGCAAATAAATGATTTTAATACTTTAAAATATCTATCATCAGATTTGTTCGATTTTGACTTTTTTCAAGCTAGCTTTTTTCTCACGGCTGCCTCCGCCGTCGCAATTTTTGTAAATTTTTATACCGCATTATTTACCTAAATACGATTCATAATCTTATAAAAGGTTAACCTTAAAGTATTATTGGCAATCCTGGTAAATTAGGTAGTTCCAAAGATATAGTTTAGTCGTCGGAATGTTGTAGATGTGGTTTTGTATGATACTCTGCCTCGAGTACAACTGGTAGTGTTTTTTGTTGTTACCGAGCCGGAACGGAGACGAGTGGTTATTAGTACACACTTATAAAATGTCGCTTAATCCACTTGTAATTTGGAGCCCCAGCTTTTCTTCGCACAATCTAATAAAATCATACATTCGTATGCCGGGTTTGAGGAGTGCCACGCATTACTGTTATTGTCTGACTGTATTTAGATTAAAATTATAATTTTCGCTTCCATCCAATTCAAATGAAACGAAGGGCCGGGACATAACGTCGGGAATAGGCAATAAATTGAAGATAGGGACTGGGTTGAAAACAAAAGCTGAAAGGTATTTATATAAAGTAACTCCTCAGAGGAATTTAAGACAAGACATAAAAAAAATCTGCTAGTCATTCATTTTATTATTTAAAGCATCATAAATAAAAATTTAAAATGAATGGGTAATATTTGATTTGTTTCATAAAATATAAACGATCTTAGAAACCTGATGATGTCATCATGACGTTTTTCTTAATAAAACAATTTGATTAAGCCATAGGTTTTAGAAAGTTCGATACTCGTAATAATTCCTTGTAATGCGAATACTCAAATGGCTAATACTGTTATTATGAATTTCATTTGCGTTTAATTTACAAATTTTTGATTTTCCAGATGCCTATATATTTCTTACAATTGAAATACGTCCGTTGCTTATTGTGTACAAACGTTAGTTAAAGTTACAACCTATACACGTCCCACTGCTGGGAGACCTACTCTCATTTCTTAGAGGGGTTCAGGACAAGGAAATGTCCGCCTTGCTGCTCCAATACGCGTTGGCGAACTTCATATGTCTTCGAAATATTTTTTTTTCTTATTTCTCACACATGCAGTTTTCCTCACGATGTTTTCATTTGCCGCCGAACAAGTGGCAAATCAGCACTTAAAATTTCAATAAACAATCTCATTTCTGCCCGCGTTGATCGAACCAAGGTTGCTTGTGTACTGTTAAATTTACAGCGAGCGCTTAACCATTGAGATATCTGCATCGTAAGACATGAGTTACTTATTAAACGAGTTTGGTGGTGAAGCGACACATTGTGATGAAACCTGCATGTCGCGGATATTTAAACAATATTTCCATACCATACCAGCATAAAAAAGCGTAATACTACTGTTCTGTATGGTGAGTGTAGAGAACCGGAGACGCTTTTTAATGGAAATGAGGCATTCCATCTTAGTCCCCAGGGGTGACGACTCATCTGATTTTTATGTATAAGTACATATTTTATTCCACGGCATCCACTTACCATTAGGTAGAATGTGTGCTCGTTTGTGTCCCTTATTATATATAAAAAAATGTTTAGAAAATTTTAAAGCAAGCGTCGTTCATGACGCATACTTGAACCGCTACGTAAGTAAGCACATACCAATTATGTAAATTACTTTCCTTCATATGAAAGTTTAATCTCACGCGATCGGGGCTACGTAACGCAAAAAGTTTTACATTAGTTGTGCGATGTAGATAGTAGACACAATTTTCTTTAAATTACCGGTTTTTTTAAAGCTTTTCATTTTTAAATGTTAAAAATACTATTAAAAATCAAGCTGCTCCCCGCGTCTTCGTCTTGGAATTTATTACAATTAAATATCATGGGGCTTAATTTTTTTTGCGGAATCTTAATACATTTTCTGAATAAAAGTAGCCTAAATTACTCTTTATAACATCAGCTATCTGCCAGCGAAGGTCTTGTCAAAATCGGTCCAGTCATTTCGGAGATTAGTCGGAATAAACAGACAGACAGAAATTTAAAAATAGTTATTTTGTTATAAATCGTATATAATTTCATATGCATTAAGTAAAAAAAAAAAACTGTTATATTAAAAAAACTGTTACATTAAAAACAGACACTTCAATTTTATTTATTTGTATATTTGAACTTTTTTTCAAATATCAAACTCATCTAGCTAAAAATTAGGCTTTGGACAACGACAAATGTTGGAAAATCTATTGAATATTCTAAATAAAATCCAGAGTAATGAGTACATGTAGCTTAATCTTTCCTTTTCCATGCTAGAATGTACTTTCTAAGAAAGATGTGTACGCATCTGACTGTGGATTTAAATTCGTAATAATGATAACATTAACAGGTGATTATAACTACAATATTTATTAGTAAGTTCACTGCTGAACTAAGACCTCACCCGTTGATTGCCACACAGGTGTATATTAGTCGTAGTTGCCACGCTTGGCAAGCGGGTTGGCCATTGCAGTATTTATTTTCATTAAGCTGTTGTGTATTAACAGTACTCCTTAGAAACCTGTGGCACACTTCAAACAAAGACACTTGTAGATGCGGTGTCGTCGTTAAGGCCAAATGTGAAATACCCCACACCCTACAATTCTACAGGCCCTTATACACTTTAGAGTGGATAAATATAATAATACGTTGTTGTATTATTATGTTTATCCACTTGTAACATAGCAATCTATACGTTACTCGTAGAGAAAAAAAATAACAGCCTGTGGTACAAACTAATCTACCCGTAGTCGTTGTAATTCATAAATAATAACATCACAACCGAATTTGTTACTGAGTTACATTGATTTCATACGTTCAATAATTACAGCCTACTAATATGCATTTTAACCGAGCTCATATCACTTACTGTCTTATTTATGTATCATACTATTATGCCCTTTGAAGTGGCGGTACCTCAGCCTACTGTCGCAAATATTACTAGGTGGTTGCTTTCACATGTATGGTATGGCCAAACATAAGTGGACAAATCGACAAACGTTGACACTACTATGATGTTGCCAGTATTGGTTATGTTATGAAATGAAATGATCGATCACTCCATGATCTGATTAATTCGACAATCTGCCCGCGACATAATACAAACGTACACGGATCAAAGATTAATTTAAATATAAAGATGTGAATTTAACATAATAACAAATAAACCAATTTTGACTCAATTTTCATAGTAAATCCTTTAAAATAATGGAATCCGGTATGTATAGCAAAAACAGAATTAAAAAAAAATGGACTAAGGGGGTACAACGGACATTATTCGTGAGTTCGTGACCATAGTTGAATAAAGGCCGCCGCATTTCCCGGCCTTTCAAGTGTCAGTTGCAGTAAGCGTCCCTTGCGTAGCGTAAAACAAATACATTTTTCGTTTGAAAGCACCAGTACCAGAAACAAAAGTAAATATTACTAAATCAAGTAGGATTAAGCGCTGTTTTAACTTTGTATAGATACTAGTAACATTAAATTGTTTTTAACGTAGAAAACATATGACTATATGATGAAATATGAGAAAATAAATTTATTCATTCATTCATTCACTATATACAACAAAATATGACCATAAACATATGACTATATAACTTTTATACGTGGTAGAGCCATGCTGCAGTTATATTAGTAGCTCGAATGGGTCGGCTCGACCGGGGAAGGACCACGCCCTCACAGAATACCAGTGTAAAATGGCAGTTTGACACTGCTGTGTTTCGTATGGTGAGTGTAGAGAACCGGACACCCATTTTACTGAAAAAGAGGCATTCCGTCTTAGTCCTCACGGTGGACGACGCATCTGCATTTCGATACTTTGTTGAGGGTAAATGTTGATGCCTATGGGTCACAGCAACCACTTACCATCAGGTGGACTGTGTACTCGTTTATCACCCTATCCTATGAAAAAAACATTCAAAAATAATTTTGTGATTTGAATTTGAACGATTAAAAATCAAATTTAAAACTTCATAAGTGTTCACTCAAATCCAAAAACCTCAATCAGATTATCGACTTTTGTTTACATCTCTTAAGCAATAAATTTAATTATATAGATTTGTAAAAAGAAAATTCGAATAAATCTCTTTTTGTGTCCTGAACGAATCCATTGACTGTATAATAATCCTAAGACTGTATTTATTACGCTCAAAAAAAATAAAAGGACGTCTCTTTTATATTTCCTTCCCTTCTCTCAGTTACGGAAACCTTTTCAGAGCAATTCCCACACGACGGTGCTTATTTTAATCTAGCATAAGAAATTTCTTTTTAAAGATATTTTACTTAAAACTCAACAGTACAAAAGAATTAGCGAAAGAAGCATCATCATCATCATCATTACAGCCCCAACCCACGTCATAGAAACAAAGAAGGCTCCAGATTGTGCTACCTCAAAGCAAGGAAAGTCAAGGGTTATAATACCTGACGAACTCCCGGGCAGAGAAGAACAGAGAAGAAGAATACCTGGCAAACTTATTATATGTATATAAATTATTATACGTATAAATTATTACGTATTTTATTTAACTTAAAGCTTATCTATAGATCTATGCACACAAATAAAATTCAGGTGTCTGTCTGTAATATAATTTCAATATTACAGACAGACGGCTGAATTTCATGCCTTATATAGAGCTGAGGCGATTCTTTGCGTGCCATTAGTACATAAATAATTAGTTTTAAAATTTTTGTCTGTCTGTCTGTCTGGGCTAAGCTTCGGAATGGCTAAGCCGATTATAATGAAACTTTATGAAAGATTGAAAGCAATGCCGGGGCAGGTCGCCAAGACGCGGACAGACGCGTATCTACACTACTATTATAAAGAGGAAAGATTTGTTTGTTTGTTTGAATTGAATAGGCTCCGAAACTGTTAGACCGATTTGAAAAATTCTGTCACCTTTAGAATCCTACATTATCCCTGATGAACATAGGCTATGTAATATTTTCAAAAAAGTTAGAGATCCGTATGAAAACTTCGTTAATGTAACCCAAGGTGTGAAAAAAATACCAAAAAGAATCCTTATATCGCGTACGCTTCGGAAACTATTGATAATAGAGCAAAGTAGTGTACTTCACTTTTATAGAGGATATTAATCTCTACAAAAAAGTCTGCGATACCATATGTTTAACTATTACAGTTATGTCACAATAACTACTTTTTCATGTTAAAATGTGAAATAGTAACGCCGGTACAAATACTACTAATACGAGTACGTACTGATACGAATAATGTGGTCTAGACATTATTCGTATCAGTACCTGTATCATGCATCTACATCTACATCTACACTACTATACTATTATAAAGAGGAAATATTTGTTTGTTTGTTTGAATTGAATAGGCTCCGAAACTACTGGACCGATTTGAAAAATTCTTTCACCATTAGAATCCTACATTATCCCTGATAAACATAGGCTATGTAATATTTTCAAAAAAGTTAGGGATCCGTATGAAAACTTCGTTAATGTAACCCAAGGTGTGAAATAAATACCAAAAAGAATCCTTATATCGCGTACGCTTCGGAAACTATTGATAATAGAGCAAAGTAATGTACTTCACTTTTATAGAGGATATTAATCTCTACAAAAAAACTGCGATACCATATGTTTAACTATTACAGTTATGTCACAATAACTACTTTTTCATATTAAAATGTGAAATAGTAACGCCGGTACAAATACTACTAATACGAGTACGTACTGATACGAATAATGTGGCCTAGACATTATTCGTATCAGTACCTGTATCATGCATCTACACTTCTACATCTACATCTACACTACTATTATAAAGAGGAAAGATTTGTTTGTTTGTTTGTTTGAATTGATTAGGCTCCGAAACTATTAGACCGATTTGAAAAATTCTTTCACCTTTAGAATCCTACATTATCCCTGAGGAACATAGGCTATGTAATATTTTCAAAAAGTTAGGGATCCGTATGAAAACTTCGTTAATGTAACCCAAGGTGTGAAAAAAATACCAAAAAGAATCCTTATATCGCGTACGCTTCGGAAACTATTGATAATAGAGCAAAGTAATGTACTTCACTTTTATAGAGGATATTAATCTCTACAAAAAAAACTGCGATACCATATGTTTAACTATTACAGTTATGTCACAATAACTACTTTTTCATGTTAAAATGTGAAATAGTAACGCCGGTACAAATACTACTAATACGAGTACGTACTGATACGAATAATGTGGCCTAGACATTATTCGTATCAGTACCTGTATCATGCATAACCACCAATTACGTTAACCATGTAATTTTATTAACATATTGCACTTTTTAAATCTTTGTTAATTCAGCAACCGTCCGTCGTGATGTCTCTCTCGAAGTTCGCATGTCGCAAGGCGCAGATGCTTGATATACGCGGGTGAAACCGCGGGGCACAGCTAGTATGTAAAGTATACCGCGGCGAGTAGGAATGTATGACAATTTTAGTATTTAGTTTTAGTATTATCATTGTAAAAAATAATGTATATTATTTTATACTAGGTGATAATATTATGAAAATAGGTAAATCAATTAATATATGTTTTATTTCTATATTTTTATGTTATATAAAACATGTTTAATATAAATTCCAAAAAAAGCGTGAATTTTGAACTATCGTATTTTATAATATTCTTTAGAAATGTTTAAAATTTCTTGACAATTATACATTTTCCGTCCTTCCGATCCTTTTTCATACTCTACATGATTTCGGTGGAAAGGTAAGACCACTGAAATAAATCAGAAAGTACGTTAATTAGTGGAAGGTGAGTGTTGCGAACCCGAACAATAGCTTCCAATTTAAGAGCGGTCTAACACTTCACAAGCGAATGATCTTTTAGTATTAATTCTAACGAAATACAAGAGCAATATTGTTGGCTGGAACAAAAAGGTCAAATTATACCGAACTAGTAAAATGAGACGCTAAAAAGTGTAAGCGACGAGGCTGGCTGATATTGAATTAGGTGATGATTTCTGGTAAATAGTAGGATTAATATTAGCGTTACCGGTACAGCTTATTACAGGCCACTGCTAAACATAGGCTTTCCCCATAGATTGCCTCATAATGGGGATATTTGCCATAGTTGCCACGCTTGGCAAGTGGGTTGGCAACCGCAGTTTTTTACTTTTAGTCGTTATCAGGAAGACTCTGTTGCCCATCTCCTGATTTGTTTCCCTCTGTCGTCTTTTACGACACACACGTGATGATATGGGGTAGTGGATAGTCTTCCAGCGCCTTTATCCCCATGCTTGGAGATTGAGTGCCAGGTTCAAGGATTTCAAGGTCGATGACGATGACAATGACGAAAACGATGCTTGCTTTTTTGTAACTTTATATCTCTTTCCCTCAAATGACATCGCTGGTCTTGCTACGAAAGACCTTAAATATTCGAGTGTAATATTCGGCAAGTTGATAGATGCCGCAATATTTTCTTGAAATATCCACTCTCAGAACTTGTTCAGGACGGGAAGGGAAGATGAATTCACAAGGGACTAAAGTCAGGTGGAATAACTTTGGTCCCCTGAGACACAAGTGGGCTGGGTGGGTTGCGTTGACAATTTGGCTTAGAGCCTGAACTATGTAAATGGCGCAAATATGAGTCTCTATGAGATGACTACATATTTGTGTCATTTGCTGATACGAGGGGTCCACGTGCGGTGAAGTTCTTAAAGGAACTGTATCCGCGAGTGGTCGTCGCTACTGGTGATAAGAGGCCTGCTTCTTTTCTCGCTTAAAGGCTAAGTATAGCTATTCAGCGAGGAAACGCAGCCAGAGTTTTTGGCACAATACTGTGGGGTATGTGTATGATAATTTAAGTTTTAGATTTAGTTATTTATGGTGTATTACATATTGTATATATTTGAATGTTTTGCAAATAAATGATTTTAATACTTTAAAATATCTATCATCAGATTTGTTCGATTTTGACTTTTTTCAAGCTAGCTTTTTTCTCACGGCTGCCTCCGCCGTCGCAATTTTTGTAAATTTTTATACCGCA
Source organism: Parnassius mnemosyne (assembly GCA_963668995.1). Lineage (NCBI taxonomy): Eukaryota > Metazoa > Arthropoda > Insecta > Lepidoptera > Papilionidae > Parnassius > Parnassius mnemosyne. Next base: position 38,225,171 of record CAVLGL010000115.1, read on the forward strand.
TTATTTACCTAAATACGATTCATAATCTTATAAAAGGTTAACCTTAAAGTATTATTGGCAATCCTGGTAAATTAGGTAGTTCCAAAGATATAGTTTAGTCGTCGGAATGTTGTAGATGTGGTTTTGTATGATACTCTGCCTCGAGTACAACTGGTAGTGTTTTTTGTTGTTTCCGAGCCGGAACGAAGACGAGTGGTTATTAGTACATTCACTGCTTGTATTGAAAATCTTTTTCCCTAAATTTAAATTCGTTTATAAAATGTCGCTTAATCCACTTGTAATTTGGAGCCCCAACTTTTCTTCGCACAATCTAATAAAATCATACATTCGTATGCCGGGTTTGAGGAGTGCCACGCATTACTGTTATTGTCTGACTATATTTAGATTAAAATTATAATTTTCGCTTCTATCCAATTAAAATGAAACGAAGGGCCGGGAAATAACGTCGGGAATAGGCAATAAATCGAAGATAGGGACTGGGCTGGAAACAAAAGCTGAAAGGTATTTATAGAAAGTAACTCCTCAGAGGAATTTAAGATAAGACATAAAAAAAATTCTGCTAGTCATTCATTTTATTATTTATAGCTTCAGAAATCAAAATTTAAAATGAATGGGTAATGTTTGATTTGTGTCATAAAATATAAACGATCTTAGAAACCTGATGATGTCATCATGTCGTTTTTCTTAATAAAACACTTAATTTGATTAAGCCATAGGTTTTAGAAAGTTCATTACTCGTAATAATTCCTTGTAATGCGAATACTCAAATGGCTATTACTGTTATTATGAATTTCATTTGCGTTTAATTTACAAATTTTTAGATTTTCCAGATGCCTATATATTTCTTACAATTGAAATACGTCCGTTGCTTACTGTGTACAAACGTTAGTTAAAGTTACAACCTATACACGTCCCACTGCTGGGCCTAGACCTCCTCTCATTTCTTAGAGGGTTTCAGGACAAGGAAATGTCCGCGTCGCTGTTCCAATACGCGTTGGCGAACTTCATATGTCTTCGAAATTTTTTTTTCTTATTTTTCACACATGCAGTTTTCCTCGCGATGTTTTCCTTTACCGCCGAACAAGTGGCAAATCAGCACTTAAAATTGCAATAAACAATTTCATTGCTGCAGGCGTTGATCGAACCAAGGTTGTTTGTGTACTGTTAAATTTACAGCGAGCGCTTAACCATTGAGATATCTGCATCGTAAGACATGAGTTACTTATTAAACGAGTTTGGTGGTAAAGCGACACATTGTGATGAAACCTGCATGTCGCGGATATTTAAAAAATATTTCTAGGGCATATAAAGGAATATCAGCATAAAAAAGCGTAAAACTACTGTTTTGTATGGTGAGTGTAGAGAACCGGGGACCCTTTTTAATGAAAATGAGGCATTCCATCTTAGTCCCCAGGGGTGACGACTCATCTGATTTTAATGTAAAAGTACATATTTTATTCCACGGCATCCACTTACCATTAGGTAGAATGTGTGCTCGTTTGTGTCCCTTATTATATATAAAAAAATGTTTAGAAAATTTTAAAGCAAGCGTCGTTCATGACGCACACTTGAACCGCTACGTAAGTAAGCACATACCAATTATGTAAATTACTTTCCTTCATATGAAAGTTTAATCTCACTCGATCGGGGCTACGTAACGCAAAAAGTTTTACATTAGTTGTGCGATGTAGATAGTAGACACAATTTTCTTTAAATTACCGGTTTTTTTAAAGGGTTTCATTTTTAAATGTTAAAAATACTATTAAAAATCAAGCTGCTCCCCGCGTCTTCGTCTTGGAATTTATTACAATTAGATATCATGGGGCTTAATTTTTTTTTGCGGAATCTTAATACATTTTGTAAATAAAAGTAGCCTAAATTACTCTTAATAACACCAGCTATCTGCCAGCGAAGGTCTTGTCAAAATCGGTCTAGTCATTTCGAAGATTAGTCGGAATAAACAGACAGACAGAAATTTAAAAATAGTTTTTTGTTATAATTACCGTATATAATTTCATATGCATTAAGTAAAAAAAAAACTGTTATTTTGACATTACAAACAGACACTTCAATTTTATTTATTTGTATATGTGAACTTTTTTTCAAATATCAAACTCATCTAGCTAAAAAACTAGGCTTTGGAGAACGACAAATGTTGGAAAATCTATTGAAAATTTGAATAAAAATACAGTGTAATGAGTACATGTAGCTTAATCTTTCCTTCTCCGTGCTAGCAGGTACTTTCTAAGAAAGACGTGTACGCGCCTGACTGTGGATTTAAATTCGTAGAGGAAATAGGGACCGAATATGGAATACTTAAACAAATTTTTTAAAAAATCAGTACAAAAGTTTTATTTTAATCAGTCTCATTGGTTACAATAAAATGTAGTCATTATCACTCCCTAAAAATAATATTTAAATCAATAAATCATAAACACTTTCCGTAATGTTATTAACTAAAATAAATCAACAAAAAATATGCTTCTCAAAAATTTGACCTTATTATGGAATAGGGTATTCCATAATAGGGTCACGTCTCCTTAATCAAAAGAAAATAATAAAATTAACCCTGCAAACTAAACCCTTGGGTGTCTTCAATTAAACAATGCTAAGCCCAGTCTCGTCGTAGATCATAGTTGGTTGAAATTTAAAAAGCCCAAATTCGTTTTCCAGTAAATCGAAGAAGAATTTAACATTTTCTTTCGTGAAGCCTTTAACCCGAGCAAATGATGTACCAGTAGGTTGGACCGGAGAAAGTTCTTTATGCCTCGAAAAAAACCCTTTTAACCATTTACGTCCAGCTGTTCTATTATTAAAAAGATGTTTTAAATTAATTTTTACCGCCAACTTATATGCCATTCTCTTCACATCATTTCGTGTTAGCCCAAAATACCGTTTCTTTTTAATTTGCTTGACATACTGTACTAACATATGTTCAATGTCAGGTCCCAAAACTGTTTTATGACCAAGGCGGTAGTCTATATTTGGTTCGTATCATGACTGAACCGGAGGAGGGTAGTCCGAGGTACATTAAAAACCTGTGCAGCTTTCTTATTTTTCGCTTTCGCATTTTTTTAGTTTTCGCTTTTTTACTGGTGAAGTCATTTTGATCACAATTATATCTGCAAAAGAGAGAAATAGTAATCAGACATCATATTAAAAACTTGCTTTCGTTGAGGTTCTAATATATAATACTATTCCATATTAGGATCTCAACGGTATACCATATTACGAACAATATGATGGCGGGAGGAAAATAAAAGTAACTTTTTAATATTTTTAAAAATTCGTACAATAACAATACCATTTAAAAATTACATACTTTGTTCAGATACTTATCAACTTATTTTGAGATATTCGTGTACGAACAATAAGCGAATATATACGTAAAACTTACCTAAATATCCGATAGATGTTGCGTCAACAGTGTCGCGCACTCTCATTTGCGTGTATTGCCGCCGAACGCCGCACTCACCCTGGCCGTTGAATGTGGGTAGCGGCAGGAGTAACATGGTACAAGTTTGGAATATTCGTGGTGCTTAGTTTTAGAAATATTACGGTATTCCATATTAAGGACGTTTTCCATAATTGGTACCTTTCCTCTAATAATAATAACATTAAAAGGCGATTATAACTACAAGATTTATTAGTAAGCAAACTGACTTTCTAAAGTTTACTGCTGAACTAAGGCCTCACCCGTAGTTTGCCACACAGGGGGGATATTGGGCATAGTTGCCACGCTTGGCAAGCGGGTTGGCCGTTGCAGTATTTATCTTCATTAAGCTGCTGTGTATTAACAGTACTCCTTAGAAACCTGTGGCGCACTTCAAACAAAGACACTTGTAGATGCGGTGTCGTCGTTAAGGCCAAATGTTAAATACCCACAGAAATCTAAATAATAAGACATATTATTTAAATTTCTGTGGAAATACCCCACACCCTACAATTCTACAAGCCCTTATGCACTTTAGAGTGGATAAATATAATAATACGTTGTTGTATTATTATGTTTATCCACTTGCAACATAGCAATCTATACGTTACTCGTAGAGAAAAAAAAATTATAACAGCCTGTTGTACAAACTAATCTACCCGTAGTCGTTGTAATTCATAAATAATAACATCACAACCGAATTTGTTACTGAGTTACATTGATTTCATACGTTCAATAATTACAGCCTACTAATATGCATTTTTAACAGAGATCATATCACTTTATGCCCTATTTATGTATCATATAATTATGCCCTTTGAAGTGGCCGTACCTCAGCCTACTGTCGCAAATATTACTAGGTGGTTGCTTTCGCATGTATGGTATTGCCAAACGTGAGTGGACAAATCGACAAACGTTGACACTACTATGATGTTGCCAGTATTGGTTATGTTATGAAATGAAATGATCGATCACTCCATGATCTGATTAATTCGACATTCTGCCCGCGACATAATACAAACGTACACGGATCATAGATTAATTTAAATATAAAGATGTGAATTTAACATTAAATAAACCAATTTTGAATCAATTTTCATAGTAAATCCTTTAAAATAATGGAATCCGTTATGTATATCAAAAACAGAACTCAAAAAAATGGACTAAGGGGGTACAACGGACATTATTCGTGAGCTCTTGACCATAGTTGAATAAAGGCCGCCGCATTTCCCCGGCCTTTCAAGTGTCAGTTGCAGTAAGCGTCCTTAGCGTAGCGTAAAACAAAGACATTTTCCGTTTGAAAGCGCCAGTATCAGAAACGAAAGTAAATATTACTAAATCAAGTAGGATTAAGCGCTGTTTTAACTTTATATAGATACTAATAACATTAAATTGTTTTTAACGTAGAAAACATATGACTAAATATGAGAAAATAAATTTATTCATTCATTCATTCACTATATACAACAAAATATTACTATAAACATATGACTATATAACTTTTATACGTGGTAGAGCCATGCTGCAGTTATATTAGTAGCTCGAATGGGTCGGCTCGACCGGGGAAGGACCACGCCCTCACAGAATACCAGTGTAAAATGGCAGTTTGACACTGCTGTGTTTCGTATGGTGAGTGTAGAAAACCGGACACCCATTTTACTGAAAAAGAGGCATTCCGTCTTAGTCCTCGTGGTGTCTGCCTATGGGTCACAGCAACCACTTACCATCAGGTGGACTGTGTACTCGTTTATCACCCTATCCTATGAAAAAAACATTCAAAAATAATTTTGTGATTTCAATTTGAACGATTAAAAATCAAAGGACAATGTCCAAAACCGCCCTGTGTAATAAAAGCATCGGACATACACTATAATTAATATTCTATTTTATTATATTAGTTGCAAATACTTTTATAACACGGACTAGCTGCATGCAAAAATGAACATTAAAAAGTATTATATTCGACTAATAACATTAATCGCCGCCATCTTCACCAAACATCATGTAGTGTCGAAAAATAATTAGTGATGCCCAATCGATTGCAATCGACTATTGAATTTTTAATAAACTGTTGCATATTTTTTAATCTGAATTACATTTTAATTTATTTCGGATAAAGTTGCTAAAAGAAGCTACAATAAAAATATAATATTACCATTTCGTTATATTCTTTTATATTATTCCCTACAAGTATAATTTTAAAAACCTACTATAACTATTGAATGTCATATTCGATTTTGAATAAATAGTTAGAACAATGCTGAAGAAAAATATTCGTAAAGATAATTATTCAGGATTTTCTAATGATCGTTTAGACAGGAGTATATTTTACGTCTTACTAAACGATAACTTACGAGTTTACGACAATTAATAAAAAAAAACTGTTATCGTTACTGCATTAATTATAAATGTGTTTTTTTTTTAAAAAGAGCAATATTGCAGACTAGATACAGATAGTATTATTAATATTGTTACAAGTATGGAAGAAGTACAGACGTACGTGTTATTATAAGTAAAGTAGGACAGTGTTATGGTGTTAATATTATCGTATGACAAAAGATGATATATACTATATAGATGGTATACTGTTTGTAACGTACGGCTATAATAAATCTTAGGAAATATTCATAAGTCGTATCGTATTTGGCGCTCCTATTTTTGATGTCACTAAATGGTCACTTGTCAGTCTCTCATGAAAAAAATAAGATCTCCAAATCGATGCAAATCGAACATACTAGAATCGATTTTCGATTAAATCAAGCATTAACAGATCTATTTTTGATCAATCGCGACATTTTCAAACATGCCTAATATAGACACAGAACATTATTGACGATAACTTACCGTAAATACAAGTAACTGTATAGAAAAATCATTAAATTAATAAACATAACATTACGCCAGTATTTTCCAGAAGGAGTAGGTAGAGGTGTGTAAGTACTGTTATGTTATACATCCCATGTAATAGGGGATGCGCGTATTGCCAAACACCGGACACAAATCCAGACTCCGTGCTACTCCTGGGAACTTCAAGTTATTAAAACCCAATAATAATTTGCTCGACCCTGGGATCGAACCCAGAATAGAACAGTTTTTTCTGTCTGTCACAAGGAACAGATGTTCCAACTATGCAAAAGTATTTCTTGAATCGTTTGAAATATAGCTAGTTCTTGAATAAGTCCGATTCGAGAGGTTTCTGTATCGACATCGGACAAGGATTCTTCAGTTCTATATCGATCTGGAAAATCGATTCTGTTTCTATAAACAATCGATTAAACGATTTCAAATGGACATGCCTACTTTGTACCGTCATCTCTAATTCTGTCAAAGTTACATTAGTTGGCGTCGTTTGCAATTGTAATTGTCTTTGTACATAATTGTATCGGTGTTGTGGTGACTTTCGGGACTATATATTGAACATTACGACTTGGCTATTTTAACGGACTCTGATTGCTTTCAAGAACGACTTACCTTGCTGTGATTTTTTGGAACTGTGTACCGCTCAAACGATAACCTAGCATTCATAAACGGACTTACGCATACGCAATGGAAAGTGTATTTTGTGTAAATAGCGGGTCTGCTAGTGGTACAATATTGTTTAAAGATGAACAGAAAAGCAATCGTGCAATATTGCTGTAATTGCATCGTTGTACGCAGAACCATCGGTTGCTGCGCCCATGTTATGACCATTATTTGGTACTTGAGCTTTACGAGACATCAAAATAATATCGACATCCTGCACAGTTTTAGACAATATTCTTATTTCCAATTTAGAAAATGAACAATAAACATGAAATTAATCTGTGTTTATTTCAAGTTAATGTACGTGTAACAACAACTTATACTACCAATTGGGTACTAAGTCCGTAGGGCTGGTTTCATAGTGACGCGTTTGAACAGCGCCGTCCTGACGCACACGCTTGCAAATGTACTAGATAGTAGTCTATAATGTTCACGCTGTTCATGCGCGCGCTGTTGAAACTTGGTTGAAACCGTGGTTGATACGCTCGCTGTTCGACGGCATGTCTAGCGGCGTGACTGACAGCCTAAATCCTTATACATTTAGGTACTAGGTATCTTACCGTACCGTATATGCTAATGACAACATCTAAATGCTAACAGCCATTATATACATATATTTTTATTTTTAGATTAATACACACAAACATTATCTCTCATTTCAAAACCAATGCTCAGAAAGCAGGTTTGTTAACTACATTCTATGCATTTATACGTTGCACTTACATACACTTAGGCTTTAGAACAAAAATTGCATACCTAATTATGTAGATAGGTACTAGAAATAGCTATGTTTATATATATATATATATGTTTTAGGACATCGTTTTTCAGTTTTTTAAAAATCACTCGGATCTATGAAAAACCGTAATATTCATGGTTCGATTATAACCTCAAAATCTGATACTTTTTTTGAAATATATCTATTATGCAGCTAGTCCGCTATAAAAATAAGATCAAATAGGAATTTACTAATGATCAACAATAAAATACATAATTTTCCGATGCTCTTGGTTCCAGGGCGAACAATGTATGGGCGCAGAGCAATGTCCTTTAAAAACTTCATAAGTGTTGACTCAAATCCAAAAACCTCAATCAGATTATCGACTTTTGTTTATATCTCTTAAGCAATAAACATTTTATTAATGAATTTCAATAGGATTAGTCTAGATGATAGTAATTTTAAGTTAGATAGTTAACCTACCTAACTTAGTTATCTAACTTACTTGGTTAATTAATTAAGTCATTTGTAATCATGTTAACAAGCCACAGACTAATGGTCGGAAGAGTAAATAATAACTTAATCGCATTTTTCTACACTTACATAAAAGTAACCGAGTGTGTAATATCGAAGAGCATGTATGCGTAGATGAGAAGAAAGTGAAAGGAGTGTGTTATGATCGTGCTAAATGAAGTTCCATAGTTTCTACCCATCCCTCTGGGTGACAGGCGTATATGTATGCATATATGTTTTAGTCAATCTAAGAATTAATGAAGTAGAAATTAGAATTAAATAACAATTTCTAGTTTATAAAATGCTCTTACTAACCATTACATTAACAGGCACATGGATTTGTAAAAAAAAAATTAGAATAAAACTCTTTTTTGTGTCCTGAACGTATCCATTGACTGTATAATAATCCTAAGAATGTATTTATTACGCTCAAAAAATAAATAAAAGGACGTCTCTTTTATATTTCCTTCCCTTCTCTCAGTTACGGAAACCTTTTCAGAGCAATTCCCACACGACGGTGCTTATTTTAATCTAGCATAAGAAATTTATTTTTAAAGATATTTTACTTAAAACTCAACAGTACAAAAGAATTAGCGAAAGAAGCATCATCATCATCATCATTACAGCCCCAACCCACGTCATAGAAACAAAGAAGGCTCCAGATTGTGCTACCTCAAAGCAAGGAAAGTCAAGGGTTATAATACCTGACGAACTCCCGGGCAGAGAAGAACAGAGAAGAAAAATACCTGGCAAACTTATTATATGTATATAAATTATTATACGTATAAATTATTACGTATTTTATTTAACTTAAAACTTATCTATACATCTATGCACACAAATAAAATTCAGGTGTCTGTCTGTAATATAATTTCAATATTACAGACAGACGGCTGAATTTCATGCCTTATATAGAGCTGAGGGGATTATTTGCGTGCCATTAATACATGAATAATTAGTTTTAAAATATTTGTCTCTCTGTCTGTCTGTCTGGGCTAAGCTTCGGAATGGCTAAGCCGATTATAATGAAACTTTATGAAAGATTGAAAGCAATGCCGGGGCGGGTCGCTAGTATAATATATAACTATAATAGCTGACTCGGTAGACGCTGTTCTGCACTTTCCTGTGTAGGTGTCGCGATGGGTTTCACTTCGAATTCACTGTGGACTTTATACAGCGTTAATATATAATTTATGAATTACTCGATCACAGTACCGCCCATCGAGTACAGATTTCGTGATTTTGTTTGCGTATTCCTACTGGAGAGCTTCCCAGGGACACATTGTGTCTGACTCAGAATCTACATAAGTGCATTCGGCAATATTAGCTAGTGCGGCCTTTGATATTCTAGAAATAACTGTTGCTACGCGAAACGGTAGTGACCTTTGATCCGGAAACTCCGTGTCCGTTTTGTGCGTTAACCTTATACCCAGCGAGAGTTAGTGGCTTCTGTAAGTTAGTTAATCGTACGATAGAGTTAATTGACTGTCATCGTGACGAACGAGGAAAATGACTGTGGACAACGCCGCGGAAGGTTCCCTCAATTTGGAGTGGTGTCGACGCCCGGGCCACTGCCGACGGCCAAGGTCTAAGGTCAATCACCATCAGTCACACCTTATTTCCCTTGCACTACACAACCACATGCGACCTGACTGACTCCGGAGGGACCAGTCGCCTTGGATATAGGTAAGTAAGCTCCGTCTAATATCCTCCCGATCGACTGGCCGTAGTATAGAACGCTCCCCCATATAGTTTATTGTAATTAGAGAAATTCCACGTGGCCACATTGAAGCCCGACCTACGTCTGCTTGGGAAGTCTTCTGCTCATGAGCCCCAGAGGATTGGACCCTTTAAGGGAGCAGCCGTAGGCCGTAACAATCTGGTAGCAGAGCGTGGTTCCGGGTTCGATTCCCCGGTCGATCCCGACCATAGTGTTTGATAAAAATTTAAAAAAAAACTGGTAGCAGAGCGTGGTTCCGGGTTCGATTCCCCGGGCGATCCCGACCATAGTGTTTGATAAAAATTAAACAAGTCTGGTGGCAGGGAGCGTTGGTTTGATTGGTTTAATTTGTATCTACAATCACGCCCGTCGGTAATACGTAAAAATATTTGTTTGTACGTAATAATAAAATTATTTTCCTTTGTTGCTTTGTTGCTTGCCTTTTTTTTGGTTAGTGGGTAGATTGAAAAGCCGCGCCCTAAGTTGCGCAAGCGGGAGTTTTTCTAGAGATATACGTCATGTAGGTAGATGGTTATTTTTACGTAATCGGTTAATTATCGTTGTCGGATAGTTGTAGTGGATTACTTATCGAAGGGTCGATTTCCGAGGTAGGCATTTTTTGTTGATCGACCGTGATGTGTATCTTCGTTTGTATTGTAATTTGTATTTGAACTAAAGAGTAGTAATTGTATTTGTGCAATTTGAATTTAACTTGATTTGATCGCACTAGTATTTGTTATTTGTTAATTTGATTTGTGTCTTTTCTTTTGTACTAACTTGTATTTGGTTGATACGTAGTAATTCGTATTTGTGTAATTTCTATTCAACGCGATTTGATAGGAACTGCATTTATTAACTGTTAATTTTTTGTTGTATGTTTTATTTGTTATCTTTGTAATTTGTGCTCGAGCCGCGTCGTAATTTGTATTTAGTAGTGATGTCATCGCCCAAGCTACTAATCCGTTGCCTGCGGACTGAGTTACGCTGGGCCGCAAGCGCCCATGCTTTGATAGGTCGACCGGATAGAGTCCATAACTTGATGAAGCGGTTCGAGCAGGTGGATGCTCGAAGGGCCACATTGGAGGAGGCTTACGCTGAGCTCAAGAATTCGGATGTGGAGAAGGGAGTCCTGGACTCCTGCTTCGCGGACTATGAGCAGTTATTTTTGCTTACAGACGAGTTGATCGAGGCTGAAGGCAGGTATGCCGAGGAGGCGCATGAAGTTCGGATGAGTGACCTGCCCGAGTCCTCTCGGAAGCAGCTTCAGCCGGAGCTGTTGGGACAACTCCCAACTCTGGACCTGCCAAAGTTCTCCGGGGTCCTCTCCGAATGGCTGACCATCGTTGGTCTTTTCGACAGCCTAGTGGACGCCCGGAGTGACTTGACCCCGAGCCAAAAGATGGCGTACCTCCTGGCCTCACTGGAGGGGGAGGCCCTGGGCGTCGTTGGCCACTTGAGATTGTCGGACGACGTCTACCAGACTGCCCGGGACCTCCTAGCCAGAAGATACGCCAACGTCCGGCGAATTGCGGACGAACATGTTAAGCAGCTTCTAAGCCTCCCGCTGCTTAGTGACCGGGCCAGACTACGTCCGGACCTATTGGATCCAGTCTTGGTGGCCTGTAATACGTTGAGGCGGCTGGATTTACCAGTGGGCGAATGGTCTTTTTTGTTGCTCCGCATCGTAATGTCCCGTCTACCTCTCGACCTTCGAATCCATTTTGAGGAGAGGTACGGCGGGGACGAGGTCTCCTATATTCCGCCCTTCTATGACCTGCTGCGGTTTTGGAGAAGCAGTGCCGGCAGATCGAGAACGCGACGGGCACTGTTGACGACTTACGAGCCGTGCCCAGTGAGAGGCTGAATCCGCCAGGCAAGTCGTCGTCAACCCCCCCTGCTCCTATTGTCGAGCATCTGATCACCGGGTAACGTCGTGCCCGAAATTATTAGGTAAGCTGGTTCCGGCGAGGCGAACTATCGCCAAGGAGTGCCGCTGGTGCTGTTCATGTTTGGGAGGGCACCTCCAGCGAGACTGTCCGCATCGACGGCCCTGTCTGCATTGCCAGGGCAATCACCATGCAGTTTTGTGCCTGGGTGCGAACGGCGTCTCCTCTCGGGGCTCTGCCAGGCCCTCGGCCCCACGGGCGGGGGCGCTCAGCCACGCCCTCTGCCGGGCGACTCTCGGCGCCCACCGGCCAGCCACCAGGCCCCTAAGTTTGAAAGGGGTCCCTCCCCCGACCAGTCGGGGGGTAATTCCCCCAGGGGCGGGGGTGTCATCAACCCGCCTCAGCGTGTGGTGAGGAACTTCACGGCCACTCATCTGTCCGATGGACCCTTCTCACTCCCGTTAGCTGAGTGGCCGCGACTGTTGTACCACTGTTCCCCATTTGATGGATGCGGCCCTGGCTAGCTGCCGCTTTAGCTCCCACCACGGCCGCCTCCACTGAGCCGTAAGCCGTCAACAGTCCACTTGTCAAAATGTTCTGTTGCCGACGGCCTCAGTGAAGGCGTACAACCTGAGTGGCGACTGTTAGCGGTTCGCGCTCTATTGGTCTCGGGTTCACGCCGTGTGGCCTCCCCTTGGTGGTGGGAAGATTAGGGCCCCCCTGGAGCGTTGAATCACAGATTTGGTTTGGTCGAGCGAGTTAAAAATTCTTTGAATTAAAATTTAAAAAATGCTTTGGGCTTTCCGCGAAATTTTCCTATTTGTAGCGGTTGTGATTAAAAGAATTAAATTTAATCTACGCCTTTAAATGCTGCTGCATATGTTTTGTAAATATATTTAATCACTGCATTTGATTGTTGCGCCTGGTTGCTGAAAAGAAAATTTGAATTCATTTGAAATTGAATGTCGCGCTATTTGGAAAATTATGTATATGTTTTGTGATAGTGATTAATCATTTTGCTTTGTGAAGAGGAAGGCTGAAATTAGATAATCCTATTTGTGCCGAGGTAAATAAAAGTCAATTCTCCTTTGGTTTACATTTTGTTGGCACTGTCTAAGTTACGTAAATGAGAAATAGGGCTGTCTCTTACGTTATTGTTTCGTTTAATTTGTCAAGTTGACCTATGTGCATCGGTGATTAATTTGGTTGAATTGATTCTGTAGTTGAACATTAATGCTTTGAAAAATTAGTTGAAATATGAGCATAGGACTGCTTGTCTAACAGGCTAGCTAGTTTTGGAGATTATCAGATTGAAATCAGCTGCCGCACTATTTTAGTAAATGATAATATGGTGGGTGGCCTGGCTAGGCCTACTTGTTGAAAATTCATACTAGGGACTATCTGTGCGCTTCGTTTGGCTCTCCACAGACGACGTTCATGTGGAATTTGTGGGTGCTCTCGGCACTGAAGCTTGGGAGGCCGCTCTGGGCCGCTTCGTGTCGCGTCGCTGTTTGCAGACCTGATCTGGTCGGATTGCGGAACTAATCGTAGGGGCACAAATAGGTGTTTGAAAGAGGTCGTCGGACTTCTGTCCAGAATAGGACTTATTTATGGGCTGCGATGTCCAGGAAGGGCATCCGGTTCAAACCTCCAGCTTGCCCACGTTGGGGCGGTAATTTAAGGCGTTGGTTAGGGTTGCACGATCTGATGGGGTGCCTAAGGTGGCCTAGTTTGGTTGTAGATTCGGTCTTGCATCGGATCCCAGATGTGGAAGACCATGTACCTTTCCTGTTGGACCTTCTGTTGACCTCTCATCCGGACGGATATCAGGTCTCCGTCAATGCCCCTCTAGACTCTTCAGACCATTATCTGATCCGAAATAAAGTGCCACTCATGCTCCAATCGCAGTTGCGATCTGCAGCTTGCCGCCGTGTTTGGCACTATAGGTCGGCCTATTGAGACGGGATGCGGTCTTTTTTTGCATCCTACCCTTAGGGGCAGGTTTGCTTCTCGCCGGAAGATCCCAGCGTTGTTGTCGATTCTGTTGCTAATGTGGTACTTCAAGTTATGCAACTTTTTATTCCATCCTCTGTGGTGCCCATCGGAGGCAGATCCAAGCCATGGTTTGGTCGCTCCTGTGAAATAGCATCACGCTATAAGCAGGAGTGCTACCAGGCCTGGGCTGACGCATCAACGCCCCGGGGCGTAAACACATGCGCTCTTAAAAAGAAGTATAATTCCGCCTCCAGGTCCTTCAAAAGTGTCATTGCCAAGGCAAAGTCAGAGCACATCGGCAGAATTGGCGAGAAACTAGTTCGCCTCCTTTCGGAACACGTGCATTCTGGTCTCCCGCCAAGGCTGTCCAAGGGAACTTCTGTCAGCCATCTCTGCCGTCTCTGCACAGGGTGGACGAATCACTGGCCCATACCGCAAAGGAGAAAGCCGATCTGATAGGCTCTCTTTTTGAGTCCAACTCGACTCTAGATGACGGGGGGAACACACCGCATACCATCCCGCGGTGTGAGTGCTCCATGCGTGAAGTGCTGTCTACACAACGCTTGGTGCGTAAAGCACTCCTCTCCCTGGATGAAAACAATTCGAGTGGGCCTGATGGAGTCCTACCTATTGTGCTGAAGACGCGTGCTCCGCAGTTGGCACCGGTTTTAACGCGTCTTTTTCGGTACTCCTACTCCCTAGGCTTAGTCCCGAAATCATGGAAGACAGCTTTGGTGCACCCGATCCCAAAAAAAGGCGACCGCTCAGATCCGTCCAACTACAGGTCTATCACTATCGACTCCTTGTTCTCCAAAATAATGCAATCCATTATTAACTGCCAGCTCATGCGGTACCTTGAGGATCACCAGCTGATTAGTGACCGCCAGTACGGTTTCCGTGGAGGTCGCTCAGCTGGTGATCTTCTAGGTTACCTAACTCATAGATGGGCGGAGGCACTGGAGTCCAAGGGGGAGGCGTTGACCGTTAGTTTCGACATTGCGAAGTCTTTTGATCGGGTTTGGCACAAAGCGTTTCTTTCGAAGCTGCCTTCCTATGGGCTTCCCGAGAAATTGTGCAATTGGATCATCAGTTTTCTTTCAGATCGGAGCATCAAGGTCGTAGTAGACGGTGCATGCTCCGATTACAAGCCCATTAACGCTGGTGTTCCACAAGGCTGCGTGCTATCACCAACGCTGTTCCTTCTGCATATCAATTATATGTTGCAAAGCAGTAACATTCATTGTTATGCAGTCGACAGCACTGGTGATGCTCTATACACTGGCCGTGCCAATATTTCTCGGGAAAACGACGCCGAGTACCGGAACAAACTTGTGTCTGAAGTCGAGACTTTGTTTAACAAAGTCTTAGACTGGGGGCGACTAAATCTAGTCCAGTTCAATCTCCAGAAGACACAAGTTTACGCGGTTACCGCTAAAAAGAATCCCTTTGTGGTATCTCCTCAGTTTCAAGGTACTCCCCTTGTTGCTTCAGCCAGTATCGGTATCCTCGGTGTCGACATATCGAGTGACGTGCAGTTTCGTGGTCACTTGGAAGAGAAGGCCAAACTGGCCTCTAAAAATCTTGGCGTGCTCTGCTGAGCGGGACAGTATTTCATGCGGGCACACCGCTTGCAACTTTACAAGGCGCAGGTTCGGCCTCACATAGAATACTGTTCCTATCTCTGGGCAGGAGCTCCCCAGTGCCAGCTCCTTCCACTTGACCGCATCCAGCGCAGAGCGGTTCGAATCGTCGACGACCGAATTTTTTCTGATCGGCATGACTCATTGGCACTGCGTAGAGATGTTGCATCTCTTTGCGTATTTTATCGCATCTACCACGGGAAGTGCTCTGAGGAATTGTTCGGACTAATTCCAGCCGCTCAATTTCACCATCGCACATCGCGACAAAACTCGCGATCCATATCATCTGGATGACTGGCGGTCCACCACTGTGCGATTTAAAAGAAGTTTTCTCCCTCGTACAACTTCCTTGTGGAATGGATTACCACCAGCCATTTTTCTGGACCGATACGACTTAGGGACCTTCAAGAAAAGAGCCTACTCCTTTTTAAAAGCCGGCAACGGATCTGCGATTCCCCTGGTGTTGCAGTTGTTCATGGGCGGCGGTAGTCATTTACCATCAGGTGAGCCGCATGCTCATTTGCCTCCTCTCCTATAAAAAACGTACATATTAAAAGCGCAACCAAATGTGGGCACTCATTCGGTAAGGACATTCTTGTCACTGATTGTGTATCTAGTTTTTTATTAGTGATCGATGGCGGTGACATAAAAAACAAAAAGATCGCTTTTGAATTTTTTCTATACGGTTACGTAAAACCAGCGAGTTTTTAATTATTATAATAATTAAAAACTCGCTGGTTTTACGCTATTATCAAAACGGACATGGTAGATATAGACTTAAATAAAAAGTATTATCAAAGTATATGCCGCATATAATCAGGAGGTGGGCAGCAGTGTCATCCTAATAACGAATAAAAATCAAAAGCTGCGATTGCCAACCCGCTTGCCAAGCGTGACAACTATGGAAAATATCCCTTCTATGAAGAAATCTATGGGGGAGGCCTATTTTTGGTTGTAGACTTTAATAGGCTGTAAGGGTAACGGTAATCTTGCTCCGTTCATGAGAGGTTTTGACAGGCGGACAGACGGACGGATCGGCAACAAACCTTAAATAAATTAAATTTACAGCTCATATACGCCTTACAGGTAAACACATGCCTCTTCTTATGCCTTAGAGGTTTATGAAAAAATTCGATGACTTCCCTCGAGAACGTAGTGAAAATCACACAAGCGTAAACTGTATTAAACTATTTATAATATTGTTGGGAATGAGGGTAAAAAAATAAAGGGAAATACGAACAAATGAAGGTAGATGTTCGCGCCAAACGCTGTTGTCGGAATCAAAATCTAGGGGGCGCAACGCTCGGTGCCATACCGGTTTTGACGTCGCTCGAGCGGTGAGGTTGAGAACGCGTAAAGGTGCAGTGGAGTCGTCTGTAAGCGGTGCTAACGTTAGCACGCTGTCATTTTTGTCGGGAACTCGAAATAATTAGGCGCGGACAGTAAATATACGGTCTAGGATTTGTGGCGCGTATTCCTACTGGAGAGCTTCCCAGGGACACATTGTGTCTGACTCAGAATCTACATAAGTGCATTCGGCAATATTAGCTAGTGCGGCCTTTGATATTCTAGAAATAACTGTTGCTACGCGAAACGGTAGTGACCTTTGATCCGGAAACTCCGTGTCCGTTTTGTGCGTTAACCTTATACCCAGCAAGAGTTAGTGGCTTCTGTAAGTTAATTAATCGTACGATAGAGTTAATTGACTGTCATCGTGACGAACGAGGAAAGTGACTGTGAACAACGCCGCGGAAGGTTCCCTCAATTTGGAGCGGTGTTGACGCCCGGGCTGCTGCCGACGGCCAAGGTCTAGGGTCAATCACCATCAGTCACACCCAGATACACATCACATCACCTTATTTCCCTTGCACTACACAACCACATGTGACCTGACCGACTCCGGAGGGACCAGTCGCCTTGGATATAGGTAAGTAAGCTCCGTCTTATATCCTCCCGGTCGACTGGCCGTAGTATAGAACGCTCCCCCATATAGTTTAGTGTAATTAGAGAAATTCCACGTGGCCACATTGAGGCCCGACCTACGTCTGCTCGGGAAGTCTTCTGCTCATGGGCCCCAGAGGATTTGACCCTTTAAGGGAGCAGCCGTAGGACGTAACAGTAGAATCGTAATCTTCCACTTGTTTTAGCAGTATAAAGTATCGCACAGGTGACTAAGTGGCGTCACTTAGGTAATTCTACGAGTCTCACTGTTGTTACTATGCCCGTTGGGGTATTCTTCTAGTATAGTCAAGGAAGATAATGTTGCTGAGAGGCTGCCCTTGTTTTGCATACTTTGGTGTTATCATGTAATTGGGTCCTGATAGTAAGCAAGGTTTGTTACCGAGTAGTGTTCTTTTATTTAATTAATTTTGAGAATAATTTTAATCATCAGAAGTGGAATAATTTCTTACAATTTCATAAGTCTCATACAATATCATAGACTTAGAATATATACGCCAGTATATTATAAGTCTATGGTCTCAATAATCTTACGTTTCAAGTGAAACGGAGATAATACCTTGGAAGGAAAGATTAGGTTCGGCTACTACTTAATCCTTACATACACATAACAAAAGTGATTTAGTAACTAACAAAAAATATGTAAATTTAACAATATGTTTGTGTTGAGTCTCCTTCGGATTATTTTCCGTTAAAAGAAAAAATATTACTCCGAGTCTTGTAATTAATAATATTAAATCCTAAGACACTGCTCAATTATTTTGTGTAGATCGTATCAAAAATAAAGAATAAATTCTGAAGCCTGTCCGGGTCAAAAATGACATCAAGATGTTCAACACCGCATGTGCGGCTTACTTCGTTAATTAATTACTTTCAAGTACTGTTTAACCCGAAACTATTAATCTTAGGACTGTTCAGGTCGAAACGTCAGAAATATAAAAAAAATGGTGAATATAACCTTTACCGACGTTAAAATAAAACTTATTAATGTTAATAATTATATTTCTGTCGTATTTATTTTTATAATTATTTATTTATTATTTTTGAATAAAAAATATTTTTAGTAAGACATGCGGTAAGTCGATGGATGCAGGTGCTTTGTGGTTTTACTTGGGGGAGGCCTTTGTCCAGCAGTAGTTTTGTGAAAGATTGTAATGATGCTGATGAATTAATATTTTTACTTATGAATAAAAACCATTATTTTAAAGAATTTTTTTAATTTAATAATAGAATAAATTAAGTTTAATTTCAGAGCCACTCACTAAAAATATTATAAATAATAAAATAAATACCATAGTCAGTCGCTGGCTATATACAGCGGAAACTGCGTGAACGAACGATAAATTTTACTAACTTTATTTACGCTTTCATCCAAAATCATATCTGAAGAATCCTCAAGTCGCACCTAAAAAGTTTTGTTCTATGTGTAATATTCCCATAAATATAAAAATCATGTAGTTCTTGTAATTTTTCTCCAATTTATAACTTTATATTTAAATTTATGATTTCTCTCAGATTTTAGGGATACAGTGGGACAGAGTTATATGCGGATATTCTCAAATTTTTTACATATTTCTGTCTTTGTCTAGATATTTAAATTTGTGAAGTAAGCATGCCAAGCTTTTTAGAGGCCAATTTGGCCTTCCCTTCCAAGTGACCACGAAACTGCACACTATTCGATATGTCAACGCCGAGGATTCCGATGCTAGCTGAGGCAGCAGGGGGAGTGCCTTGAAACTGAAGAGATACGACAAAGGGGTTCTTTTTAGCGGTAGACGCGCAATCGTGTGTCTTCTGGGGATTGAACTGGACTAGATTTAGTCGCAAAGAAAGCAAAGACTCGACTTCAGGCACAAGCTTGTCCCGGTACTCGGGGACGTTTTCCCGAGAAATAAAAAGGCGGAGGCCGGTGTATAAGGCATCACCAGCTCTGTCGTCCGCATAGCAATGAATGTTATCAGCTTGCAACATATAATTGATATGCAAAAGAAACAGTGTTTTTTTTTTTTTTTTTTTTTTTTTATATGAGAGGGGGCAAATGAGCATGCGGCTCACCTGATGGTAAGTGACTACCGCCGCCCATGAACAACCGCAACACCAGGGGAATTGCAGATGCGTTGCCGGCCTTTTAAAAAGGAGTAGGCTCTTTTCTTGAAGGTCCCTAAGTCGTATCGGTCCGGAAAAATCCCTGGTGGTAAACTATTCCACAAGGAAGTTGTGCGAGGAAGAAAACATCTTCTAAATCGCACAGTGGTGGACCGCCAATCATCCAGATGGTGTGGATGGTATCGGGAGTTCTGCCGCGATGTGCGTTCGTGAAATTTGGCGGCTGGGATTAATCCGAACAATTCCTCAGAGCACTCCCCATGGTAGATGCGAAAGAAAATGCAAAGAGATGCAACATCTCTTCGCAGTGCCAATGAATCGAGCCGATCGGAAAGGGCTCGGTCGTCGACGATTCGAGCCGCTCTGCGCTGGATGCGGTCAAGTGGAAGGAGCTGGCACTGGGGAGCCCCTGCCCAGAGATGGGAACAGTATTCCATGTGAGGCCGAACCTGCGCCTTGTAAAGTTGCAGGCGGTGTGCCGGCATGAAATACTGTCCCGCTCTGCTGAGCACGCCAAGCTTTTTAGAGGCCAATTTGGTGCAGTGTTGGGATGCACGCAGCCTTGTGGAACACCAGCGTTAGTAGGCTTGTAATCAGAGCATGCACCGTCTATTACGATCTTGATGCTTCGATCATTAAGGAAACTGATGACCCAATTGCACAATTTTTCGGGTAGCCCATAGGAAGTTAGCTTCGAAAGAAGCGCTTTGTGCCACACCCGATCAAAGGCCTCGCTATGTCCAAATTAATGGCCAATGCCTCCCCTTTGGACTCTGCTGCTTCCGCCCATACAAAGTAGTAAGATAATAATTGGGTTAGAACCAATCGCATCCACTTTCACTTTATACTAATTGTAAATTAATAGTCAATATTTAAGTAAAATTTCATAGAATACGAATTTTATTGCATTCAATAAACGAAAATGAGTGGGCTTATCAAAATTTTAATCAAAAACTGCACGAACGACTCTTTATGGCTTTTCGTGATTCGCAGCCGTAAAATTAACTCGTAAATGATTTTGCTCTATGTTTACACAGAGTGGAATTATAAAGTTAGATTATAAAAGACGATGCCGACAAGTATTAGTTAATCACAAATATTTATATCATTTGACGACTCCGTAACGCTATATCCAGTTCTGGCTATTTGCCCAATTACATTTAATATAAAAATGATGATGAAGAGAAATATTTAGTATTATCCTAAATGCTACCTGTAACCTACGCAAAAACTACGCGTGCTATGTTTGTCAATACGTGGTGGAAATTGTAAACATATTACGAGTAAATATGGCTATCGTAATTCATGTATTTTATAACAACTGCTGATGAACCTTATTAATAAATAAAAAAATGCATAAATAAAATGCCGGCAGTGACGGCGCCTGCACCATTGCACGTACGGCGGCGCCGGTGCAGCTGGACATAATTCTTGTAAACAACACGTGCACCGCACACCTGCGCCATTGCACCTGCGGTGGTGTCCGTTTTGCTTGTATAAAACGGACGGGGCGGCCACCGTTAACAATTAGATTACTCATCATCACTATCATCATTACAGCCCTTCACAAGTCCACTGCTGAACATAGGCCTCCCCCAAGGAATGCCTCAAAGCACGGTCCTGAGCCACCTGCATCCATCGACTTCCTGCATATCTTACCAGGTCGTCACTCCATCTAGTGGGGGGACGCCCAACACTTCGCCTGCCGGTACAAGGCTGCCACTCGAGAACCTTTCTTCCCCATCGGTTGTCGGTTCTTCGAGCTATATGGCCGGCCCATTGCCACTTCAGCTTACTAATCCGTTGTGCTATGTCGGTCACTCTGGTTCTACTGCGGATGTCCTCATTTCTGAGTTTATCACGCAGAGAAACTCCGCGCATAGCCCTCTCCATAGCTCGCTGAGCGACCTTGAGCTTCCTCATCCGGCCAGCAGTGAAGGACCACGTCTCAGTTCCGTATGTCATTACTGGCAACACACAATTAGATTACTAATGATTATTAATTATTTGGAGCCAAATTAATAATGATTTTGACCTAAATTAATAGTCCCTAAAGGGGGTCGCTTTGCGCCCCCTTTCCGTAAAGGTGATTTCTTCCAATTCGGCTGGAAGACCATACAGGCCAAAGCCAGTCCCAGGTGGTGTTTAGTGGGTAGGCACTTAGGTTTCATAGTGGGTCCCACATAACCACTTAGCCGGCTGCGTGGTGTGCTTAGAGCATTCACTACTTCCCTCCCCCGCTTCCCGGAGGGTAGCACTTTTCATTGCATCTGGGCGCAAAAAAAAAACGCCGTTAAGGGAGTCTTGGCTCTGGCGTGGAACGGTGCACTTGTCCTATTCCGTTACTAGGTCATCCTTGACACATTGCATAATTAATTCGTGCAAACGAATTAGTTATTATTCTCAACTACAAAATTAGTCTCAGTATAATTTATAGTTGATTAGCTCTGTTCGTTAAATGCAATCTGTGTATTTCATAATTGTATAAAGTGGTTTATTGTAAATTAATCTCATTTAAACGAAATGTCCCGCTTGGTTTCTTGCTGGATCTTCCCAGGACAGGGGTTTTATTCGAACCAGTGATAGTAGTACTATATTAAGTAAAAGTGATTCCATTCTATTCTAAAGCCTTTTCATGTGACCCTATACATCGTAATAACATTCTACAAATACAATACAGAAGATTAATGTTTGTATTTTTTTTTCCTTTTTAAAATGGTTGCACTCGACCACATGATAATAAATCTAGGGAACTTCCGCTCACTATGTACATTTTCTGTTGCGTTAACGACATTTTTATGATAATACAAGCTGTAAAGTATAAACTATCCCCGGTAGTATAAAAGTATAAACTATTTCAAACTCTCGTCTATATTATTACGATAATATCCGTGGGTGATATTTTCCTTATAAATCTTCAATTTCCTTTAAAATGCTTTAATACAAATGATAGCGTACTGAGGCTTCATAAATTAACACCGTACGTATTTTCCCTATCAATTTAAGAAAACTTATTCCTGACAGAGAAATGATATGGCCTCCGATGGGCACCACAGAGGATAGAATAAAAAGTTCCACACCCTGAAGTACCACATCAGCAACAGAATCAGCAACAACGCTGGGATCTTCCGGCGAGAAGCAAATCCGCGCCCAAGGGTAGGATGCAAAAAAGACCGCATCCTGTCCCAATCGGCCGACCTATAGTGCCAAACACGGTGGCAAGCTGCAGATCGCAACTGCGATGGGAGCGTGAGTGGCACCGTACTCCGGATCAGACAATGGTCTGAAAAGCCCAGAGGGGCATCGACGGAGACCTGATATCTGTCCGGATGAGAGGTCAGCATAAGGTCCAACAGGGAATGTACATGATCCTCCAGATCTGGGATCCGCGTAGGCGAAGTAACCAGTTGTGTTAGACCAAGCCATTTAGCGTGGTGGGCGTTAAAATCACCGAGTATCACGATCTCTGTGGATGGGACCTGTTGTAGCACGGAGTCTGCAGCCATTTGGACGTGGTCGATGAGTCAGTCTGTGTCGGCATTGCCGCTATGGGATCTATAGAGGCACCCGTTAACGCAGGAATGGTCGTCTCTGTCTACGCGAAGCCATAGGATGGACAGGTCCGTACCTTCAAGACTGCCGAGGCGTCGAAAACATATGTCCTCTCTGACGTGTACGCAAACTCCAGCCCGGGGTACAAAGGAGTGTTCTAATGTGTACCCCGGGTAGGAGAGATATGAAGTATCAGCCGGAGAGGACACCTGAGTCTCGGTTAAAAAGAGCAGGGCCGGCTTCGCCGTCTCTAGAAGGTAATGGATAGCGTTAAGATTGGAATGAAGTCCCCTGATGTTGCAAAAATTGACAGATATCGTGACAGGGGTCGTCTTAGTTTTATTGCTCCGCTTGCCCCAAGCAGTATTAGTCGCGAGAGGAATTTTGCCCCCCCCCTTCCCCCCAGTATATGCCGGGCAGCCTGAGCACCCACGCTCAGGAGTGGAATAGTTTGGTCGTGGATGCTCAGCGAGGGATTCTCCAGGGGTGCTGGTACCCTCCTAGGCTACCAATATCTTTTTAATTTATAATCTTTTATTTAATTCCGCTACCATGTAAACCATGTACCAATAAACCTCTACTTCACGCTGGTATTCTGTGAGGTCGTGGTACAACCCCGGTTTGAGCCGGCCCACCCGTGTGACAGCAAAAGCTGCCGCGTGGCTCTACCACTGTTAAATTATCGTCCACAAGTCTCCCGTTAACAATATAGTAAAGATTGTGAGTGTGTCGACTAGGCTTGCTTACCTTATACTCAGAATTACCAAACGGTGTTCGTTGAAGGTTATACAGATTTACGCACCAACCACCTCGACACATCCCGGTGAGGAGGTGGAGGAAATGTATGAGGATATTTCTGCATTCCTCCAAAACTCACTATACGGGTTAATCGGAGATTTTTTTTTATTGGATAGGGTGGCAAACGAGCACATAGTCCACCTGATGGTAAGTGGTTGCTGTGACCCATAGAGATATACATTTTTCCTCAATAAAGAATGAATGTCAAAATGATACGTCAGTTTTATATTTGACATTGGCGCTGTCATCGCTTTAATGCGTTAGGTTATAAACGTAGTGATTATATTCTCTTTGTTAGGTTATTTGAACATATTGATATAAGTAGTAAATAGTTCATATTTAGAAATATATATATATATATATATATATATATATATATATATATATATATATATATATATATATATATATATATATATACCAACGCCTTCTGCAACAATACTAATAAATCTGGCATATGGAACCACTAGCGGAGCTATATTGATTATTGGAAGTACAGGCTTTAGAAAATGAGTTGGGGGGGTGGCTCGAACTTTAGGCATAATCAGTTTGAATAGCCTATCATGTAGATAATGTCATAGGGATCATGGTTGGATAGGCGCAAACAGTTCTCATTATATTCCTAGGGGGCCAAAATAGCCAAAAAACAAAAAATTAGAAATATTTATAAAATATTTAATTATATGATATAGCTTTGCTATCTAGTACATAACTAATTCTAATGCTAATTTGAATATTATTAATATAATTTAAAAGTTAACTTCAAATATAGACCACCAACAAACGGCATTAGAAGTTGTTATCTTGGTTCAACTACAAAAGGAACCGATAAGAACAATAACGATCTTATTATTGTACTTATCAGTTATATTGTATTGAACAAAACTAAAGGCAAACTGACTAAAACAACCCCAGAAGTTTCGTTTGATATGTAAAAGTTTCAAGCGCTTTAAACGTAAGTAAGTGCTTTCTTTGCAAACATGATCATTTTACAAAGTATTAATATTTCTTTTTATAGAATAAGGGTGACAAACGAGCACACAGTCCGCCTGATGGTAAGTGGTTGCTGTGGACCATCTATCCTCATTTGCGAATAAAAATACAGCTGCGTTGTCAGCCGTGAGGACTAAGATGGAAAGCCTCTTTTCCAGTAAAAAGAGTCTCCGGTTCTCTACACTCACCATACAAAACACAGCTGCATTAAGCTGCTATTTTACACTGGTATTCTGTGAGAGCGTGGTCCTTCCCCGGTTGATTCGACCCATTCGTGCTACAACTATACTACTAATATAGCTGCAGCATGGCTCTACCACGTAGATATAATGAATAACATAAAATCATTATGAATATATGATTAACATAAAATCAAAGTGCTTGACTACTACCCTACCTGATGAAAAGCCGAAGATGATAAAGCGCACTAACTTAGCCTAATAAGAGCCTATTACTCTTATGTTGAATATTCCCACATTATAATCGGATGGAAAGATAGAAGCTAGCAAATTATTACATTATTTTGTTGTACGCATTTTATGAACAATGAAGTTAGCCATCTGGTTCGAATGCGTGGTATGTCGACAAATAAGGGATGGAGATCAGTGGAGTGTCTGCTGTTCCGATGATAGAATGGAGAGGGAAGAGTTATATTCTTTAAGTTCTGCGTATACTCTCCGAAATTTATTCTGTAAAACACCGAAATGTTGGCTACTTTTCGCCTGTGCTTGAAACAGGTAAGATTTTTTCTTACTATGATGGCACCAATAAGCCCCTAACCACGCCTTTTACCTTGGGTCAATGGTAAAAGTGGCATTTAGCAGCACCAGTCCTTATATGGCAGGAAATATAAGCAACTGTCTGGCATTAAGTGTTGCCGCACATTTGCATGGACAGCTTATTTCCTCGTAGCTGTTTTTGCTCTGGATTCAATGAACTGATTAAAGTTTAAGTAGGAAGAAACCGCACACCCTAACAAAAAAGGCGGTCGAGGAATTCCAATGATACATATTCGACAAGAAAGAGCCAAGATGAACTTTTCGCTATGAAGAAACATGCTTATGTTTTCGCTTTTTTAAATTTCCTGTTAGAATATTGTTAACATGATTGCACTATTGGTGAGATTTTCCGTCACGAAAGTATTCAGGCTAGGAGCGGCCAACGCTCTGTAAGGCAGTACGGAACTGGTTCTATATAATGCTGAACCGTTTAAAACTGCAATTGCGAGATTTAAATAAAACAAAATTTATTACTTTTATAAAAGTTTTGCTTTTGTACCTTTTATTTGTTACAGGTTGTTTTAATCAACGTCTCATCTCGTAACAAGTTTAATTTAACACAAAATGAAGCAACTTTCCAGCAGCGTTTATGCGGGTTTTAATATTAATTAAGGCACAATAAACCTTTTTCAATTAAATTATTTTAATAGATTATATGTGTCAAACAAGCCAGAGTCCACCTGAAAGTAGCTGAATGCTGTGGCCCATAGATATCTACATCTATTCTGAATTATGAATAAAAATGTAGATTCGCGTCTTCGTCCCAGAGGAGAAAGATGGTAAGCCTCGTTTTCAATAAGAAAGGGGTCTCTGGTTCCTAATACTTTACGAAACAGCAGAATAAAGGTACTATTTTACGCTGGTATTCTGTGAAAGCGTGGTCCTTCCCTCGTTCGTTCTTCGTGGACCGACCCATTCGTGCTACAACCATAATATAGCTGCGGTGTGGCTCTACCACGTATATAAGAACAATATAAAAATAAACGCTCAGGAGGGAAACGGTCTGTAGTTCTTCAAGAGAACGTTAACGCCTTTTTTGAAGAACCACACTTCTGCTCCACGCCTCCGGTGTAGTGCCACCATGGAGGACGGAATTAAAGAGCCTCTGAAGGACTTCAAAGAACCGGTTTTCCACCCGCTTTCATAAGCTGCTCTTAATTCCATCTTCACCCGGGGACTTGACGTTTTTAAGGTGCTGGAGTGCCATTTTAATGTCGCTCGGACTGACGTCCGGAATATCATCAGAATAATGTCGTATAAGACTTATTCTTGAATTCACACTTGCGTGTTATTCGCACTTGCGTGTGGCACCGACGATGATGTGTACAGCTGCCCATAAAACCTCTCAATCTCACTAAAAATCTCAGGTATCCCAGAAACGATGCTGCCATACTTGGTCTTCAGCTTCGACAATTGACTATTCCTGGTAGACAGACTCTGGCAAAGACTGTAGAGCCATGATTCAATCGCTTCTTCAATACGAGCTGTATTGAAGTTGCGTAAATCCCGCCACATGCATTTGGAGATCTGTCTGTTGAGTTGCCTGTATGCTGTTAACTGCTGAAGACCACAGCTTCATTTCCCGTCTAACAGCCATGAGATTAAGAGTGTGATCCGAGAGTTTGTGTGTTCTTCTGCGGCGGGTATTGCAAAACTTAGCTCCGACCGCATGGATCGTTTCCACAAGCTTGTCATTCATATCTTTCTAGGCACTGAAAACGATTTTGTAACTCGAGCTGAAAGGTTTTGGAACTTTGGATTAGAGGACGAGGGGGAAAGAGCATTGACTTCATTAGACGTGATTTCTCCAACTTAACGTTTAGGTTTAGTGTGCCTCGCACCATTCGGTGATCACTGCCAGTTTTCACCCTCGCGATCACTGAGACATCACTGAACAGTTGCTGTCTAGTCGTCATAATGCAGTCAATCTCATTTTTGTCGAACCGTTGAAGCTCGACCAGATCCACTTCCTGTGGGGCCGCTTCTGGAAAAAAGAGTTCATCATAAAGAGTTCCCCTTTCTCCATGAAAACCTTCAGCGAATACCGTTTGGTGATTCTGATTTGTGCCTAGTGGCTTGATGCCGATATGCTTGGTTTAGTTTATTTTTCTTACTCATTAGTATTAGCTTAGTTTTCAACAGTATTAAAAATATTAGCCATAGTTGCCACGGAGGCGGGTTGACAACCGCAGTCTTTTTTGTTAATTTGAGCTGTTATCAGGAAAATCCTGATTCCCATCTACTGTTTTAATTTCTCTCAGTCTCCCCTCACAGCATCCACGAGATAGTGTGAGGTATCTTGCGCTGACATTACACTGCCTAACCAACATCATAATATTATCCTCGTAAGCCTGTCCTTATTTTAGGTCACTGGGCCACTGTTTAATATATAACATTAGTTTGAACCAATCAAATCTATTCAGTTATTTATCATGGAATAGCAAATTATACCAGAAATAAAAATAAACTTTGTAAAAAAAATATTTATTATTTTCTTCCTTCATTTTAAACCTTATTAATTAATAATTTTATGTAACAAAATTACAAAATTTTCTAAATCAGTCTCATTTTTAGCAAACAATGTATCTTCGCATTACACATGTTAATCATATTACTAAAATAATGTTTTTACTTACTATAATCAATGGCAATATTTCAAATAATAATATTCAAGTTGTCGTATCACACACAATACTAATTAGAAATATAGATACTTAAAAAAGAAAATTTTAAACAGATGTATCAATCAATAAATCTCAGTGTGGAAGTTATAAAAACAATTTCGTTCTTTAGTTAGGCACAAGTGAATGTTGCACTTCTTGCATATAATTGTGCTTTTCTTGTTGCATCCTGGTCTTCTGCACCTGTTTTGAACTTCTCCAGCCGACGGCAAATGGAGTGCACCATGAGTTCTTGAACAGGCGCTGGGAAGCGGTACAGCTGGTCTAGAGCGTTTAGGTCGAGACTGTTCTTCGTCTTCTGTTTCGGAACTAGTAGTGAAATTAGCAGTTACTAAAGTTTCGGCTATTTCCATTTTAAAACTCCTCAGTTGCTGAATTTTTTTCACCGGGACATTTTTGCATAACTCTTTTGCTTTATAATTTAACCATGAATTAGTTGTAGCCAAATCAAACATGTTTGCGATAAATCGCGTTGTCCATTTTCTTGTTCGATATCTCGACGGCGCCACAGCTAAGAGACGATCAGCAAGATCGACTCCTCCCATATTAGAATTATATTGTTTTACTACTTCCGGTCTTGGTACAGTAACATACACTTTATTCTGTTTACACCATCTTCGGCAGGTGTCAGAAGTTTGGGCAGTATGCACAGTAGACAGGAAAGTGACAGGTTTGTTATCAAACTATTTAGTTATAGCTATATTCTTCTCATCGTTGACCAATACCTGACAACTCCCTCTCCCTGCTTTCTTTAAGTCTTTGTCCTCTTTGAGTAGTAATCTTGCGGACTTAGGTACTCTATTCTTCATCAATGTACCAGCGCACATCAGGACTCTGTTTTTTAATTCCACAATCGGTGTCTCGGTGGTAAAGTACCTATCACAGTAAATTATATGTCCCGGCAACAAATCCTCCGTTAAGGCAAGAACTGCCTTCTCTCCCAACCCGAAAGATGTATCAGCATAAGAAGGATATGTAGTCGCCCCCTTGATATATATCAAAATCACACACTTCTCCGGTGGGATTCGCCAAGACAAAAGTTTTTAAACCTGTAGGATTAGGTTTACCTGGGCAATATTGCTTCATCCCACAGGCGCCCGTAAAAGGAATTATCATTTCGTCAATTGACAGTTTTTGATCCTTTGGTATGGAATGACAACCCTTAAGAATTTCTTTGATAAGAGGGCAAATTTCCAGAGCTTGTCTTTACTTTTATCTTCGGCAGGAAAGTCGTTGTCATTAACGAGTTTTAAAGAATTCCGAAGAATGAAAAATCTGTTCTGAGACATATGATCAGCTACAAAAGCGACACGAAATTTGTGTTGCCAGTACATTCGGAGAATTGGATATCCAATACAAGACATGGCTAAATTAATTGCAATAAAAATGTAGCACTCGGGAAGTGTCAAATTTAAAAACTGGCCGTTTCTTAATAGATACATCTCACTGGATCTATCTACGATAATTTGCATTAGCTCATCATTTACGTATCGATGAAAATAATCAATTTTACAGAATTCTTCGTCATCAAGAGGTAAATACGATGGCTGCATAAAAGGAATTATATCAGGATTAAAATCTTTTTCTTTCCAACCTCCAAATTGTCCATCGTCATTGCCAATATCCTCGTTATCACATTACAATTTCCCACGAGATGAACTTGCTCATCTACTACTTGCTCGAGAAATCGAAGAAATTCCTCGACCACGATAGCCACCTCGACGCTGTAAGCTCCTCCCTCGCGTAACAGAAGAATTATAAATCGCAGGACTTGAAACTGTAAGCTCACCTTCAGAATTAGAAGACGATTCTGCTGAATTGTCCGATTGACGATTTCGGCCCTGAGGTCGATAATCCACATCATCGATATCATCATCGCCGTCATAATTTTCGAACTCGGATACGTCCAGATTAAGCTGATTTTTTATAGCTTCCTCGTCCATGGCTTAAACAAAAGAAAATAAAGTAAACACCCAATGTCCTAAAATCATGACATAGAAGTTAGGCTAACTTTTACAATAAAAACCCACCGACCTTATTTTGGGACAAAGTTTTTATCGTTCGAATATTACGGAATTAAAATGACTTTGCTACGAAAAAAACATGTCGGAACAAAATATAATATATCCGCAACTGTTTGCAATACATTTTAGACATCACCATCTTATGATTATAAAGATATGAATAGATTTACTTACCAATCTCAACGAGACTTCCGGTCACATGAGATGAAATGTCAAAAAGACAGATTCTTGGTTCTTAAATGTCAAGTTGACATTGCCAAAATTAGAGATGCGTTCATAGTTAATAGTTTTTTGATGGCAGATTTAAAATGGCGGGATTATTTAAACCAAAAATTACGTTCAAATATTATGTCATAATTTTAGGTCGCCGGGCCGCAATTTGACGATTTTAAAAGCTGTGTTGGGCCGGAATGCCAAAATATTTTTGTCATTAAATTAGGTCATTGGGCTTTACGAGGTTATAATTGTTTTCGTTTAACCGGTATTTTTTGAAGTGGTACTTATGACATAATTAAATATAATCTATCAGCGTAATATAGAGAGTGTGCGCCGCCGCCCCGAGGCTGTTCACGAACTGTAAAAGTAATTTAATTACAATTTAAATATTATATTTCGCAATATATCTCGATAGTAGAAAATGTGATCTACAGAAAACATTAAAGAACAAGCTAACATTAAAATAAATTATATTTATAAGGTTTAAGTTGAAAAGATATTTTTTTTTTGAAGTTTATTAAATAAATTTAAATAAAACTAATTTTACGGATTTCATTAACTTATTTTATATTCCCGACATTACGAGCACTTTACAGCACCCATGGTCACGGGGGGACTTGGGTCATGGGTGCTGTAAAGTGCTCGAAACGAAACATCGGGAATATAAAATAAGTTAATATACGCGATAAAATCCGTAAATTTAGTTTTATTTAAATGTGTAGTGTTCGCGTAAGTATAAGAAATCATTTATTAAATAAATTTATTGTATTTATCTATTTTTGGAATGGTACTTAAAAGTAAAGTATAACAGTTGAGTTGTCTGAGGTATTTTCTTACCAAACCTTTGCTTACATAACTTTGAACAAAACGAACTAATCCAAGCGATACAAAATACATCATAAAAGCTTTAGTTCATCGAACTTTGACACAGAAGCAGTTTACAAAGTATCCGCTATTAAATGCTCCGCTTGCGCAGCCTTTTAATTTGTTACAAATAGCAACCATTGTTTAACATTCGCTCTTCCGTTATAAACACTTGTAGTCCTTAGAAAACTTTCCACTCAGTTACTGAATGACTTTAAATTGAATAAAATCTGCCATAAACTATGAACTCAATGAGTGCTAAGGAAAATAGTTCATTTTTAAATTACATTTAATCGAAGTTCGCCTTTTTCGCAATTTACAGTACTGTATAGCGCAAAAATGAATACGAACTTTTACGTACCAAGGTTAGCTAACCAAAAAAATTTCATCTTCTTGAGTCTAGACGAACCCTACTGAAATTCATTAATAAAATGTTTATAGCTTACGAGATATTAACAAAAGTCGATAAACTAATAGATTTTTTTAATCTAGGTGAGTACTTCTGGATTTTCCAAATTTGATTAATTATCGTTTACATTTTTGAATGTTCATATTTTTTCTACGTTATAAACAATTTAATGTTATTAGTATCTATATAAAGTTAAAACAGCGCTTAATCGTACTTGAATACATAATATTTTCATTTGTTTCTCGTTCTGGCGCTTTCAAACGGGTAATATCTTTGTTTTACGCTACGCTAGGGACGCTTACTGCAACTGACACTTGAAAGGCCGGGAAAATGCGGCGGTCATTATTCAACTATGGTCACGAATAGTACTTATTTGTTGAGTTTGTTTTTAAATTCTGTTTTTGCTATACATAACAGATTCCATTACTTTAAAATATTTACTATGAAAATTGATTCAAAATTGGTTTATTTAATGTTAAATTCACATCTTTATATTTAAATTAATCTTTGATCCGTGTATGTTTATATCATGCCGCGGTCAGATTGTAGAATTAATCAGATCATGGAGTGATCGATCATTTCATTTCATAACATAACCAATACTGGCAACATCATAGCAGTGTCAACGTTTGTCGATTTGTCCACTCACGTTTGGCAATATCATACATGCGCAAACAAACCATCGTAAACCTCGTAATATTTGCGACAGTAGGCTGAGGTACGGCCACTTCAAAGGGCATATTTATGGAATGCATATGGAATGTTTTTATTTTTATTTCTATTTATTTATTTATTTAATAACTACCATTTTACATAAGTTCTTTTAGTTACCTTAATTATAAATAATGAAAACATTAAAAATATAAACACTCACGCCTGTAACCCAGAGGGGTAGGCAGAGACTACGGACTTCCATTTGGCAAGATTCTGACACACCTCTCTCGCCTCCTTTACATCCATATATCTACGCATACACGCTCATCGATTAAGGGTGCTCCTATTTTGGCCCATTTTCAATATATCGCCAATTTAGTGGATAACCTTCATCTAAAGACGTCCTTCCCGACTCAGCCGTTCACTTCTGCAACATAAAGAACAATGGCAGAATTTCATACATAAAATTAGTTGAGAAGGAATGGTAGCGTCTATATATATCAAAAATATCTTAAAATGTTAAGCGTCAGTCCTCTAATAACTCTGTCAAAGAATTTTGTCCTAAGAAGGCGTCAAAAAATGATATTTAGATTTCAACCTTTTTAGGTTATGTCTTGTCACTTGGAAAAATTCATACGTCCTGTGGTTGTTTGATGTTAGCTTAATACATCCTCAACATAATGTACAGGGTGGGCCAGAATAAAGTTCACTGTTCTTTGGCAAATAGATCATCATACGTGGGAAGTAGCGGGGTGCGCGGGGTGTGATCAGGTCACGCGTCTTACGCAATTTTAGTCGCCATGAGACAGTTCACGGGGGAGCAGCGCGCGTTCGCGGTTCAAGCGTTTTACGAAAATGGTCATTCTTACATTATTGTGCGGCGTATGTTCAGAGTTAAATTCAATTTACGGAGTATCCGGCAGTGTCCTAGTACTCAGTTGCTAAAACAATGACTGAAGAGGTTGCAAGAAACTTGTTCGACGCTACCAATGAAACGTCAAGGTCGCCCCCGTACTTTACGCACGGAGCAAGCGATTCAGGAGGTTAATCGATCTGTCCAAGAAAATGCGGAACGGTCTACGCGACGACGTTCAGCGACTTTGGGGATTTTGCGAAGCAGCTTAAGACGAATTTTGAGATAAGATTTGAAGCTTCATCCTTATAAGATCCAGTTGGTGCAAGAACTTTCCCATGATGACCATACAAAAAGGGCGTCATTTTCCACCTTGATGTTAGAGCGGTCTTTCAACTTCGGGAACATCCTTTTCTCAGACGAAGCCCACTTTCACCTGAACGGATTTGTCAACAAGCAGAATTGCCATTTCTGGAGTGCTGAACAGCCTTTGCGCAAGCATCAAAAGCCACTCCACTGCCAAAAAGTGACGGTTTGGGCTGCCATTTCAGCCAAAGGGCTGATTGGGCCTTATTTCTTTGAAAATTCTCGAGGTCACGCAGTAACCGTTAATACAGACCGTTATGTGGAAATGCTTCAAAAGTTTTTAAGGCCAAGCCTTGCTGGACTGCAAGAGTACAACTCCTTGACCTGGTTCCAGCAAGATGGGGCCAGCATGGAGGTCGTACAGGAGCTGTTCCCCGGTAAAGTCATCTCAAAGAGAGGTAACATCGAGTGGCCACCACGAAGCCCAGACTTGTCCCCACCGGATTTCCTTTGTGGGGATTTCTCAAGAATAAGGGCTATTCCAATAAACCGAGGACAATTACTGCCTTAAAAGCGAACATTCGAGCAGAAATGGTGGCCATATCGACAGCAACGTGCCGGCGTGTTTTTTAAAATTTAAAGTCCCGCTTAGAAGAGTGTTTACGGCGAGACGGGGAACACCTAGACGATGTTATTTTCAAGAAGTAAATTAAATTAATGTTAAATTAAGTTACTTTTTGAATAAACTCTCTAAGTATTATCAGTCTTTTTTTATATGGGTTTCAAAAGTGAACTTTATTCTGGCCCACACTGTACATAATTAAGAGTTTTTAGATTATTGTATCTCTATTATATATTTGCATACTATAAATGTATATTTCTGGCATGGCTCCAGGCCCTTTGTATCATACAATGACATTCTCAGATGGGCTAGAACCCAGAGCCGTAAAGCTGGTAAAAGAAAACAGTGACATTTTGTTTTAGCTAGTGCTACCATAACATTAAATGGAATTGTTACATAGTACTATGATTGAGATAATGTATTATTGTAGGAAGTACTTTGTAAGAGACTTATTTTCAACCATATCACTTTTATTTTTATTATTACTGATAGTATAGTTATTACTTATAATAACTTAATATAAAAAAATTGTGTTTGTGAGTTGTGTTGGTAGTCTTACAAAGTTATACGAAAATAGTATGAATATAGTAAATGGCAACACTTGAATAGAGTAAAATGATTTAAGTCATTTGAATTTCCCAAAAATGTTTGTATTTTTCTGTGGCTTTAATTAAAATACATTTTTATTTGAACAATCATAGAAAAATAATAGAAGTAATTTTATATGTAACTTATTTCTAGACGCAATAATTTTTGTCAACTATTTTTCTGCCATTGTACTTTGCTTTTTCACACTATCCTCGTTCATTCTTTCTACATCACCAAACCACCGAAGCGTTCCTTTCTTAATTCTGGTCACAACGTCATCTTGCAAACCACACTTTTGTCTTATCACACAATTTCTCACCCTGTCATTCAGATTCAGCCCTAAATTGCAACTATAAATAATGAAATAAATGTAATTCTGCAATAAGCCGATTTGCAGTGTGCGTGCTCAAGTCTGTCGCGGTGAAAAGGCCTAATTGTAGGACACAAAGGTATATTTATGTATTTATCGACATTATCTTACTTTAATACCGTAAAGTACATCGGTGTAAGAATATCCATTACCCCTTCCCATAGGTGTGGTAAGGGGCGACAAAGTGAAACTGAACCAGGAGATGGACAGCAGTATTTTCCTGATAACAGCTGAATAAAAATAAAAACTGCAGTGAACAACTCGCTTGCCAAGCGTGACCACTATGACCAATATCCCCCTTCCGTGGCAATCTACGGGTCAGGCCTAAGATCAGTTGAACTTTGAGAGCATGTTGGCTTACTATTAAATATTGTTGTTATAATCGCCTGTTAATGTTATCATTATTACGAATTTAAATCCACAGTCAGACGCGTACACCTCTTTCGTAGAATGCGCCGGCTAGCATAGAAAAGGAAAGATTAAGCTACATGTACTCACTATTTTAGCCAGGAGCGTTGGGATTACGAGGGCGGCACTGAAAATTTCTGGAATCAAGGAAGTGACACAACATTACTATTTAAAAATGTATTTATTGCTTTTCGAAGTATTCTCCGCGAAATTTGACATATTTTTCCATACGATGGAACCAATCATTGAAGCAACCATTCCATTCGGAAGTTGGGGTCTCCAAAATGGCCATTTTGTAGGCGTCCACAGCTTCTTCAGGTGATGAAAATCTCTGTCCACGTAATTTATTCTTTATTTTAGAGAAAGTATAGAAATTACTAGGGCTTAGGTTGGGGCTGTACGGCGGATGGTCTAATAATTCTATGTTTTCTTGCTCTAAAAACTCTTTTGTTCTGTGTGCGGTGTGAGAACTCGCATTGTCTTGGAGGATGATGCGGCGGTTGCAGTTCTCTTTACGGAGTTCAGAAACGACCTGTGGCAAACAAATGCTAGCATACCATTCTACATTAACCGTTCTTTGTCCCTCAAGAGGAATAGTCGTAAGATGGCCGGTTTCGGAGACAAACGTGGCCACCATTTTTTTTGCAACACTCCGTGAACGAACAATTTTTGTTTGCTTTAACTCATTTTCGAACACACAAACTCGTGACTGGTTTTTTGTTTCGGGTTCGTACGCATATATCCAGAATTCGTCACCTAATACAATGTTGTATACAGCATTTGAGGATCCTGCGTGGAATCTTTCGAGAGTTCTGACGCACCAAGTAACGCGAGCCGCTTTTTGCTCTTCACAGAGCGAACGCGGTATCCATCGGGAAAACAACTTTTTTACACCTCATTGTTCATGCAAGATTATTTGTATTTGACTCATGCCAATGTCTAAAGTTGCCTGAATTTCGCGGTATATCACATGTCGATCTTCCTCAATCAGCTTACGCACAGCATCAAAGTTTTCTTGGGTGACTGCAGTTTTTGGACGACCTTGACGGGGATCATCACTGAGCGTGACACGTCCACGTTGAAATTCAGCAAAGCAGCGATAAATTGTGGTTTTGGATGGGGCTTCATCACCATATGCAGAAATCATTCGGTCATTACACTGTTTTTGTGTGAAACCACTTCGAAAGTCATAATAAATCATCGCTCTTGAATTTTTTCGAGTCAATTCCATTTTCTCAACGACTAAACAAGTTTGATAAAACCTTGTGGCAAGTCAGAGAATCTTTTTTTAAATAAATAAATGATATTCGATTTTTAATACCAAGGAGTTTCCAATTAAAAAGATTTTAATATGACAGGAACAGTGGAAATATTCTATTCCCGATACTTTTAGTGCAGCCCTCGTATAGCTCTTATTAGCCAGTGGATTTTTATTCATATTTTCAATAGAATTTCCAACATTAGTCGTACGTCAAATCCTCGTATCTTAGCTAGATGAGTTTGATATTTCAAAAAAGTCGCATATCTATACATATAAATAAAGTAGAAGTGCCTGTTTTAATGTCAAAATAACAGTTTTTTACTAAATGCATATGAAATTGTATACGGTACTAATAACAAAAAAGAAACAATTATTAAAATTTCTGTCTGTCTGTTTGTTTCGACTAATGTACGAAATGGCTGGACCGATTTCAACGATACTTACCGGCAGATATCTGATGTTATAAAGTATTAATTAGGCTACTTTTATTTTAGAAAAAGTATTAAAATACCGCGCAAAAAAAGTTATACCCCATGAAGTCTAATCGTAATGAATTCCATGCAGACGAAGACGCGGGAATCAGCTTGATTTTTAATAGTAAAAAATGAAAATTGTATATTAAAATGCCGGTAATTTTATGTAAATTGTTCGTACTGTCTACATCGCACCACTAATGTAAAACTTTTTGCGTTACGTAGCCTCGCTCGCGTGAGATTAAGGGTGCTTTTCTACCAGAGATGTGCTATACAGCTATGCTGCGAGGATGTGAAAGCTAAGCTATGAAACTACATATGTGACCGTTTCCACTGATGCTAAGTAAGATGTGCTATGAAGATGCACCACCGCGTTGCAGCTGTGCGAGGAGGATTCGCAGCTCGAGCTATGCGATGTCTCGTCAGTAGGGAAGGCACGGGGAGCTCTGCTCTGCACATAGCTACACCATTCGCG
Source organism: Parnassius mnemosyne (assembly GCA_963668995.1). Taxonomy (NCBI): domain Eukaryota; kingdom Metazoa; phylum Arthropoda; class Insecta; order Lepidoptera; family Papilionidae; genus Parnassius; species Parnassius mnemosyne. The sequence continues at coordinate 38,262,989 of CAVLGL010000115.1, forward strand.
ACCATCCATAGCACGCATTCATAGCACGCATCCAGAGCACGCATCCAGAGCACGCATCCATCCATATAAAACATAGTTGAACCTGTTTCCACCAGTGCTAAGCTATATGGACCATTGAATATAATTGGTGAACATCAAACGCATCCATAGCAACTTAGCATAGCACATCTCTAGTGGAAAAGCACCCTAAACTTTCATATTTATGAAGGAAAGTAATTTACATAATTGGTATGTGCTAACTTATGTAGCGGTTTAAGTATGCGTATTGAACGACACTTGTTCTAAATTTTTGTAAACATTTTTTTATATATAATAAGGGACACAAACGAGCACACATTCTACGTAATGGTAAGTGGATAAGTAGTAAAGTTGTGTGGTAAGTGGATAAGCAGTAAAAAGTGTCTTCCGTTCTCTATACTCACCATACGAAACACAGCAGCATTAAGGTACTATTTTACGCTGGTATTCTTTCTGTCAGAGCGCGATCCTTCCCCGGTAGAGCTGACCCATTTGTGTTACGTTCATAATATACTTATAGTTGCAGTATGGTTGTACTACGTACAAACGTTTACGTTACAATATTATGAATTTTAAAGGCAAGATAATCGGTACTGTATATTTACTATTATTTGACCAAAAATGTAAATATTTTATAATTTAGTTTTTTAAATCTACAAGCAGGCCCACGTTTCGCCGCCAAGCACAGCTCTGTTCCATTACTGGGTGTTTTATGGCGAGGAAGAGTCCAGCGCGCTACCCTAGTGCGTGACAGTCTTTACATGCCCTGAACATATTTTTTTTAATTTCTCCGACATGCAGGTTTCATCGCAATGTTTTAATTTATCTCCGAACTCATTCAATATGTCCTTTTATAAGTCAATGTAACTAGTGTCAGTACGAATAATATTTTTTTGTCACGATGGCAGGTTTGTCACACTTGTGAGTAGGTGCACATGCACGTAGTTTAAGTGTGGGTAATCTCAAGAATCAAAAATAATTTATAATTTTGTTTAAGTACGATGGGCTGACTATCCTACCTGGGCACACACGCACGTGTGTCACTACACATCACAAATAGTCATCACTAATACGGGTGAGCCCTACTAGTATTTGTCAAATACTAGTAGGGCTCGCCCGTATTAGTGAGATAAAGCATTTTTATCTGCAAATAACAATTTCTACCTACCACAAACTCAAATTTATTCAACAAGAAACCACGGAGAAAGAAAGACAGAAAGACATTTATTCACTGGAACTGTACACGTCACAAAAAAAAATCAGTTAAAAGTATGGTAAATTAAAGTTACAAAAGATGGGGTGTGTATCGAGCCAGTAATAGGGTTACACAGATTGACTTTTTGTTTTCAAATCTACTACCGTTTGAAATGAGGTTCTTCTGACCAAAAAAGAAACGGCGAAAGGAACTACGTAGGTGATTTGTTTTTGTCATTCATTTTAACCAAAATAATGTATTCTAGTTTGTAGGAGTCTTTCTGCTTAGGAGTAATTTTGAGGCTGGCACAACTATCTTACCCATACTTGCCGAAAATCGGCAACGCTATCACTGACGTGTCCCTGTTTGAAGGACAAAAGAGGCATCTCATCTTACTCTACAGGGCAGGGGTGACGACGCGCACATCAGTTGAAATTGTTGTTGTGTGGTGTGGAAAGTTGTAGTTGTACTGAGTTTCTACTGAATTTCTTTTTGAGAATAAAATATCTTTAACCAGTAAACATCTCTAACCCAACCGTGTAGAGGCGGTGTAAAAATATCCACTACCACATATCGTCTCGAAGGTGTCGTAAGAGGCGACAGGGGGAAAATTAAACAAGAAAAGCACAGCAGCATCTTCTTGATAATCATTTTAAATAATAAAAAATGCGGTTCCCAGACCGCTTGCCAAGAGTGCCAACTATTACTAAATCCCCCATGAGGCAATCTATGAGGGAGGCCTATGTTCAGCACTGGACTTTTATAGGTTGTAATGCACTTTTATAGGCTGAAATTTAACCAGTAATTTTAACTTATTTCCAAATACTGAAGTTACGTTAGTTTTACAGCATCTATGGTCAGGGGTTTGAGAGTTACACTTATTGATGTTATAGTCTGATTTTATTTAGTTTATAATTATATTTTTCGATTCGATCTACGCAAACATTTTAAGTATTTCGAATCAAATTAAACGAAGGGCCGCGAAAGATCGTCGGGAATAGGCAATAAATCGAAGATAGGGACTGGGCTGGAAACAAAAGCTGAAAGGCATTTATATAAAGTAACTCCTCAGAGGAATTTAAGATAAGACATAAAAAATTATGCTAGTCATCCATTTTATTATTTTAAGCATCAGAAATTAAAATGAAGGGGTAATATTTGATTTGTTTCATAAAATATAAATGATCTTAGAAACACAAGAAAACATATTGTAATTTATTTAAGCAATAGGTTTTAGAAAAAGTTTATTACTCGTAATGATTTGTTGTGTTTACGATAATACTCCAATGGATAAGACTATTTTGGAAAGCATTTTGCATTTGTGTTAAAATTATATAATTTTCTCGTTTTTAGATTTTCCAGAAATGTTAAAAGGGATGCCTGTATATTTCTGACAATTACGACACGTTCGTTTTGTATTGTGTACAAAGCCTATCAAACTAATTATTTGCGACTAAATAAATTGAGTATACACAGAAAACGCTTGCAACTCTGCGCGTCCAATATAATAACGGCTTTAGGATGCTAATGGGGCTGCCTCGCTACTGCTTCGCTTCGACTGTTTGCTGAGGCTTTCATAGACAGTTTCCCGGTTATCATGCGCAAACGGGTTGCCTCCGCATCGTACCGCGACCGGGACTCTTTTTGTAATTACTAACCCACTCAATGGAAACAAATTTCAACAATAATAATAATAATAATAAATACACATAGTAGCGCCATCCCAGCCTGGCGAAAAAGAATTGAGGACCGTATTGCAAAGGCAAGAGCCCTAATCGGCAGACTGTCAAGCTTTATGTTGGGTAATAATAGACCGAGAATTGTGCGCACCGTCAGGATGGCGTTTGCTAGGACAAATATAAGTTTGTCTCACCCGAATATTACGCAAAAACTGACGGAGCGCATAGACGCCCTGAAGCAGAGAATCGCTGCTTGGGGAAAGCGGATTCGGCGATATAGTGAGGGGTCAACACGGTTCAGCCAGAACCGTCTCTTCCAGAGTGATCAGAAGAGGCTCTATAAATCATTGGAGCGACCAATGGTACGTGGAATTGGCCAAGCACCGAATCAGGCCGACACTGTCGCATTCTGGCGAGGCCAGTAGTCAGATCCACAGTGAGGGCCCTTGGACGGAAGTTGTGGCGAGTCAGTGTGCGAATATTACGCCCATGGACACCATCATTACAACACCGGACGACTTAGCTGAGGCTGTCCGAAGAGCCCCGTTCTGGAAAAGTCCAGGGCTCGACGGACTGCGTCACTACTGGCTGAAGGGTTTCGTGGTGTGTCATACCATGCTCGCCCAACAGTTTCAAGAGGCTCTCGACCAGAAGTCACTCCCAAGCCTCTTCACTACTGGGATCACTCATTTGGTTCCTAAAGACCGGGATACTACAGACCCGAGCAAATACCGCCCCATCACGTGTCTACCCACGATATACAAGACACTAACATCCATTTTGAGCGCGAGAATCACTCGTCACCTGAACTCAAATCAGGTGATGTCGCGCGCTCAAAATGGATGTCGAGATGGTGGTCGTGAAACCAAGGAACCACACCTCATTGACACGGTCATTGGTAAGGTGATTAAACGCAACCGTCGGAACATCTCCACCGCCTGGATAGACTACAAAAAGGCATTCGACTCAGTGCCTCGTTCATGGCTAAAGAGGGTCCTCGAGCTGTACAAGGTTGACTATAGAGTTAGAGACTTCTTCGGGCAGTGTATGGGGCAGTGGAGTACGATTATTTGTCATCTAGGCGAGCAGATGACGGCTGCGGATAACCACATAAAGTTAAGAAGGGGTATCTTCCAGGGCGAGTGTCTGAGTCAAATCTGGTTCTGTCTCTCCCTGAAATCTCTCAGTACCTTACTGGAGGGTTCCGGGAGGGGATTTTAGCTTCGGAGAGGAGGTACAAAAGTGACCCACCTTTTCTTTATGGATAATCTCAAGTTATTCGCCTCCAGTCGCTCACATCTTGTGGAATTGCTAAACATCACTTGTGATTTTAGCAATTCTATTAGAATGGAGCTGGGGACGGATAAGTGTGCGGTCCTCCATGTCAAAAGAGGTGGAGTCGCTAACTCTGCGGGCATAGACTTATCTATGCCCATCAACATAAGGACCCCATCCAAGGCGGAAATATACCGATACCTGGGAATGTCACAGAACATAGATATCGATGAGGCGGATATGAAACAGTTAGTTTGCGATGTGTTTTATGCACGCTTGACAAAAGTGCTCAACAGTCTTTTATCGGGCATGAATAAGAAACACGCATATAATGGTTTATATGAGGACAGGAATGACCCCCTGGCCTCATATATACCTTCGGCATACTCAGGTGGACTCAGACCAAACTGAACGCTCTGGATAGAAAAGTTCGCACTGTTATGACGTCCCACAGGTTGCATCACCCGAGATCGTCAGTAATGAGGCTGTATTTGCCGCGGAAACATGGTGAGCGCGGCTTTTTGAGCAGTCTCACCATGCATAATCACGATGTGGGCAGTAATTACTTTCTGGCGAGATCGGATGATTCATTCTACAGGGTCGTCATTTCGTGTAAGTGTTTCCTTTAGGCTTACTCCTGTATCCTTAGCCAACGAACAATGGCAAGACCCAGCAGTACAGTGCATTTCCGACTGGGAGATCGTATGGAAGGAGAAGGAGCTCCACGGGAGGTTCTACAAGGCTCTATATGAGCATTTCGTAGACACAGCTGCCTCCCTCCACTGGCTACGTTTTGGTGACCGCTTCGGGGAAACCGAGGGTTTTGTCTGTGCGATACAGGATCAGGTTATTAAGACCAACAATTATCGGAAATACATCCTAAAGGATGACGCCCTCGACATCTGTCGAGCTTGTTGCCATCCCGGTGAGTCACTTAGGCATGTGATCTCCGGTTATTCGGCGCTTTCTAACTCTGAGTATTTGCACAGACACAACCTAGTAGCCAGGATTCTACACCAGGAGCTTGCTATGGAATACGGTCTCGTGTATCGGAAAATGCCATATTATAAGTACGTGCCGGAAGCCGTCCTCGAAAATGACGGCACCAGGCTCTACTGGGACCAGGCCATCATCACAGAGAGGACTATTCTTACGAATAAGCCTGATATTGTGCTGATGGATCGGGCACAGTCAATGATATTTTTGGTCGACATTACTATTCCTTATGACCAGAACCTCGTGAAAGCCGAAACAGATATGCTCACAAAATATCTGGACCTGGCTCACGAGGCTTGTGGGGTGTTCTGCCGACCGAAATTATTCCTGTGATCGTTTCTGCAAACGGGTTAATCCCAGTCAGCCTCTCGTGTCATCTGAGGTGACTGGGACTCCGTGTCGGACCGCTCCAGGCTCAAATGCAGAAGGCGGTGCACCTGCATCGTCCGCCGGTTTCTTTCCCTTTCCACCTAACCCTCGGCCGTTTGGTCTCCCCTGCCGAGGGCTTCCATCTGGTTGGGTTTTTATTGCATGCCGTAAGCGCAAAGCGCGAGGTATGTTCTACTAGAGCCTAAAAATTAAGATTCCAACGTTTTGTCGCATAAAATAGTATCTAGCAATCATATCATACATGTAAATGATATAAAAAGCACATTTTTAGAAAGATAAATGATTGTTGAACTTATTAATATATTTTTTTAAATCGATTAATTGCTATTTTTAAATAAAAAAGGGGGCTTAGTAGCTAATGGTGTGGATTTATCAAGTATGCGGTCTCCGTAAACACGATAACTTTTGAAAATATCAATTGTTCAATTCAGTTTATTTTTTAAAACTCTTCATCTATTATGTGGAAAGCCATGGAATGTAAATGGCAGTTTAATTTTTTTTTGTTTAGTTATATTATTTTTTTTCGGCTAAGAAACGGCGAAATTTTCGGTGATTTGTTAGCCTTGTACCTAATTTATTTTACTTAATACACTGTTTCACTTCGTCATTCGTCAACATTCGTCATTCCGGCCTCGGTCGCCGTTGTGAGTGGATATTTTATGGCTTGTTTGCAGCGAAAAAGATCGCTGTAGAAATATTTCCTAAAAACCTACTTGACCAAGGTAATATATTCCAAAAACCTACATACTTGACCAAGGTAAGATATTATTATTATTTTTATAATCACAGATTTTTATTACAATATTTTGTTTCCCTAAAAGCAGACAGGATTTATATAAAATACACATACTTATGCGTCCTGGACTTTATAGATATGGAAGAGTACTCCGGTGTTACTGGAACTCCTCGACGAGGAGAACTAGATGTACCGAGGTTGACCTCGTTTTGTTAATTATGATGAGACCTTACCTCCGGACTTGATAGAGTGACTTAAAAGTGTAATTATAAGGTTTTTAGTGAAAACTTGTGTGTAGTTTAATTACTTTAAAAAATACGTATAATCATGTTATACGAAATTTTCTTAATACGCTTAATAATAAATAATAAAATATATTAAAAGACTTGATAGAGTGACTTAAAAGTGTACTTTGATGACTTTTACTGGAACTCCTCGAAGAGTAGTAATAGTAATACGTATACTGCGTTAGGGCTCGTTTTGTTAGTTATGATGAGACCTTACCTCCAGACTTGATAGAGTGACTTGAAAGTGTACTTCAGTGACTGCTATTGGAACTCTTTGACGAATAGAACTACAAGTTACATTTTTTTAATTTTTCACGATCATATGAGCATTATAAGTCGTGCATTTTTGGTATTTCCAAGTTATTTTTTACATTGAAATTTGACATAATATAATCGGAAAATTTTAAGTATAGTAATAATTATAAGGTTTTTAGCGAAAACTTGTGTGTAGTTTAATTACTTTAAAAAAATACGTATAATCATGTTATACGAAATTTTCTTAATACGCTTAATAATAAATAATAAAATATATTAAAAGCAATTGGATTTAACAATATTTATTTATGTATTTTATGTATTTATTTTATTTTATTGATATTTATGTATATTTATATCTTTCGATTACAATTATATATTTAAACAGCCCAACCAGATGAGAAAACTTTATATATAACCCAGATAAAAAATAGTAAAATTGGAACAGCCGATAGGGATGAAAGGTTTTCAAGAGGCAGGCTTATACTACCACCCCACTAAATAGAGTGACGACCTGGTAAGAGATGCAGGAAGCTGATGGATGCAGATGGCTTAGGACCAGCATTTGGGGCATTCCTATGTAAAACTATGGTCATTTGAAGTTTTTTACTTGGTAGAGCCACTCTACAGCTATGTTATGGTTGTAGCATAAATGGGTCGGCTCGATCGTGGTAGGACTTGCGTAGTCTAGACTACGGTACTAGATTGTATGGTGATTGTTTAGAACCAGAGACTCTTTTCTTATTGGAAAAGCGTTCCATCTTAGTCCTCAAGGGTAACAGAAAATTTTATTTTGATTCTTAATTGAGTATTAATGTAGATGTCTATAGACCACAGTATTCACTTACCATCAGGTGGACTGTGTTTATTTATTTATTTTATTTATTTATATATTTAGGTACACAAAACAGAATAACATCAAAACCTTAACAATTGAACATAATAAATGCAAAATTACTATCTGGATGGTATTCCAAAACATGTGCACACAACATGATATTAGGTAACAGTAACGAGTTTACAGCGCAAATACTTATAATCTTACTTCTAAACGTACTTATATACTTATAAACTTAAGTTGTGGAAAATGTAGAAAAATTAATTCTTTATTAAAATATTGCCTTATTTACAAAGTATATCTAATACAGATTTCTTGAAATTGTTTACTTTGCTATTAAATATGTCGATATTTTTACTATTATTAATCAATAAGTCATTGTAAAGGCGACACATTCTTACTAGAGGATTACAATAGGACGTATTATTTCAATAAACTTGCAAAAAAAAGTGTTTAGGAAAGTATTGCGACGATGGGGCTTAGTATTAATCTTGACAAATGAAAGGAGGGTGGGGTAATCGATAAGGGAATGAATAATTTTGAAAAGGTAAGTCATATCCTGATATTTACACCACGTTTGTAGTGACATAATGTTAAACTTTTTATGTCTGTCCTCATACGAGGGCAGACTTCTATTTAAACCATACCTATAGCACAAGATTGATAGAAATTTCTTATGAACACGTTCAATACGGTCTATGTGGACAAAATAGTATGGAAACCAAATAATTATGTTGTACTCTAAAATACTGCGTACTAGAGAACAGTACAAAATAAGAAAGATTCGCGGATTTTTAATAGTCTTGGCAGTTCTGAATATAAAACCAAGAAGTTTTGTACTTTAAGATACCACATGATCGTAATGATCGCGAAACGTAAGCTTTTCATCAAACAGTATTCCAAGATCCTTAACTACGGATTTTCTATCAAGTACCTGTCCATTTATTTTGTAATCAAATGTAAGCCTGTGTTTCTTATTGCTAAATGATATGAAAAAGCATTTTCTTGTATTCAGATGCATGTAGTTTTCTTTACACCAATTATGAATGGAGTCTAAATTCGACTGAAGATTTTACGAATCGCTGAGTGTATCGATAATAGAAAAGACCTTCAAATCGTCTGCATACAACAGGCATGGACATGTTAATTTATCAATAAGATCATTAATAAATATTATAAAAAATATAGGACCTAAATGTGACCCTTGTGGTACACCCGATGTCACAGGAGCGGATGAGGATTTGAAACCTTTTATAGTAACTAACTGACAGTCCATCTCAACAGATTTCCATGTATTCCGTAACATGCTAATTTAATACACAAAATATTATGATTTACTTTATGAAATGTATTGAATTAAATTAGAAGTAAATTAGAAGTTGTCGATCTGTTCTTAATAAAGCCATGTTGTCTAAGCAATAGGAAGCATTGAATATGGTGGTAAAGAGAATAATACACCAATGATTCAAACAATTTGTTCTGTGTGTCCGTTTGTCACCCTAATTCTATAAAAAAGTGGTATGGGTCTTTTGCAGGCCCGAAATGAATGGACAAATGAAATAGTAAAGTATATAAAATGTTTCCAGACCGAATTTCGGTCACGGCGGCCAGCCTCTATAGAGACTAGCCATCGGCGCAGGACAGGATTATAGCGCCCAAGTGTATGCGCAAGCACAGGTGCACTTTTTATTCCTTCACTCTCGTAGTCCCAATGGACGGTAAACCGACACGACCGGAGGGAGGTCAGGCGCAAGACCAATGTCAATGTCAATTTCCCAGGCACGGGGTTGAGACACCACCAACATCCTGACTACGGGCAGCTACTGAGAATTTCTTCACATAAAACTCAATAACTGATTTTTTTGACCCGGCCCGGGATTCGAACCCGGACCTCATGATCATCGGTCGCGTTTACAACCACTAGACCAACGAGGCAATCAAAGTATACAGGGTAATTTTTTAAAAAGTAGCCAAATATTAAAGTTAAGTTTAAATATATGAATAATGATATACCGTTATTGTAGTTTTTGAAAATATGAGTAAATAAGGCTTCTACTTTTATTTGAAATTCTCCCAAAATGAACGTGATTTATGGGCAACATTCTATTTGCTTACCGATCGACCATTACGAATATGTGCATGCACAGTAAAATCAGTTAAAATAGAATTACCATGATTTTGAAATTAAAAGATAAAAAGGACAAAATTATAGAGATATTTTTTATTAAATTTGTTTACGCCTGAACGCTGACTTCGGGATTGACGTCAGAGGGCGCGCGGCTCGGCGATACCGGTTTGACGTTCGGTCGTGCGCAGAACGCGCGAGGGCAAATAGGAGTCGTCTGCCAGCTGTGCTTGGGACAGCACGCTGTCATTTTTTGTCGGGAACTCGGAATAATTTAGGCGCGCCTAGTAAATATACTGTCTGGGATTTGTAACGCGCATTCCTTGCTTGAGAGCTTCACCCGGGACTCATTGTGCCTGACTCAGAATCTGTATAAGTGCATTCGACAATGTTAACTACTATTTTAGAAATAATTGTTGCCATGCGAAGCGGTAGTGAACTTCGATCCGGAGATTCGTATTCGGGCGGTGTGTTACGTTTTTGCTTATAGTAACGGGATTTCATATAGACCGACACTCCGTGTTCGTTTTGTGTGTTATGCTTTATAACAAACGAGAGTTAATGGCTTCTTTATGTTAGTTAATCGTACGATAGAGTTAATGGACTGTCATCGTGACGAACGAAGAAAGTGACTGTGGACGGCGCCGCGGAAGGTTACCTCAATTTGGAGCGGTGCTGACGTCCGGGCTGCTGCCGACGGCAACGGTCTAATAAGATCAATCACCACCTGTCACACCCAGATACACATCACAGCACCTTACTTCCCTCGCACCACACAACCACATGCGACCTGACCGAATCCTGAGGGACCAGTCGCCTTGGATTTAGGTAAGTAAGCTCGGTTTAAAATTCTCCCTGTTAAATAGCAGCAAGATCGAACGCCCCCCCCCCCCTTATTGTTTATTGTTATTAGAGACTTTCCACGCGGCCCCTTGCTGAGGCCCGACCTGCATCTGCTTATAAGGTCTTCCGCTATGGGCCCGGAAGATTCTACTCTTATTTAGGCAGCTGTAGGCCGTAACAATTGTTCTTTTCCATTTTTGTCTATATTACTTATTCTAAACCTTCGGCCAGTTATTGCAAAATAACCTTGTATACTGTTTAAATTTTTAGTATTGATGGATTATGATTCCTTCGATACAGACTGAAAAAATTAATTAAAAAAATCTCAATTATTCTGTCCTTTTTATCGTTTAAATACAAAATGCGTGGTAATACACTATTTAAACTGATTTTAATGCACACTTGCCAACTATGCAATAGTTGCAACTATTGGCATGTGGGTTGCAACCGTAGTTTTTTATTATTTTGATGTTATGTTACTATCAGGGTGATGATACTACTGACCTCCTGTTTCTTTCCCCTTTGTCGTGAGTTCGGACCCACATTGTTTTTGGATTGAAGACAGACGCTGGCAATTTTTTCCACTCCTTTATTACAAGTGTAACAAATATCTAAATTTAATTGAATTGAAAATTGTTGTTGTTTACTTCTACTTAACATTTAATAAAAACATCACTTTCAGTTAAAGCAAGTGATCATGTAGTGTATGTTATTACAGGCAATTACGGTAAATCTGTGAACACCGAAAAGCTTTTTGTTTAAGCAGACGAAAACACAATAAATAAATTCCCTTAAGTTACACAACATCATAATAATAATTATTCAACCGAACTTAATTAACGTCAAATTACACAGTACAGAGAAATCTAATTATTTTCATGGATACTAAGATCCGTGTGGAAAACAAAATGGTGTGTATTACCTAGTCAGAAGAGCACCACCTTTCCTTCCACAATTACGTGCACTGCTACCACTACCAAGAAACACTTAATAGCACAAAGGTTTTTCTTATAAAGTAACGGTGACAAACGAGCACACAGTCCACCTGATAGGTAAGTGGATGCTCTAGCCCATAGACATCTACATCTATCCTCGATTAAAAATCAAAATGCAGATTTGTTCTCACCCCTGAGGCCTAAGATAGAATAGCTTGTTTCCGGTAAAAAGGGTCTTCAGTTCCCCAAACCCACCTTACGAAACACAGCAGCATTAAGCTGATATTTTACTCTGGACTCTCTACTAATTCTGTGAGGGCATGGTCTTTACCCGGTTGAACTGACCCATTCATGCTACAATTATATAGCTGCGGCATAGCTCTACCATGTTTACCGCCACTACCACCAACTCCACTACACTAGGAAAAACACACTACCGTCTATAATGATTTACGTATTTCTTCCCTAAACAAGACTCCAATAGTAGATATAGACTTTGCGATATGAAACCGATAACGTCTAATATTCATTGCCTAGATTGACCAAATCATGCTCTTTATAAAATTAATTGTAATTACGAGTAATAAGAATTTAATCATCATAACTAGGTAGTAGGACTCCTGTTCTGCCTAGAGGTCCGGTACCACACTCTTCTACTTTCATATAGAAATGTTTGTGTACCACCATTCCTAAGTGACAAAGCAAGGCCAGAAAAAGTTGAAGACGTTCAGTCCGATCCAGAAGGGGAAGCAAACTGGTTTCGAGGTACGATGATGCAAATATGCGACTTGTCGATGCCCAGAACCAGTCGCCCCAAGCTAAGGGTGGTATACTGGTGGTCTGCAGAAATCGCACGACTCCGTGCGATCTGTCTGCGGACTCGGCGCCAGTAAACCAGAGCCCGAAGGAGGAGAAGGCGAGCTTCGCCTGAGGAGATAGCCAGACTCTACAGGCAATACCGCGCGGCTACAAAGGCGTTGCAATTCGCCATTGCCAACGCCAGGTCTCGGTCCTGGAATGAGCTCCTGGAGGAACTCTACGAAGATCCCTGGAGGCGCCCATACAGAATGGTGCTGGGTAAACTACGGCCCTGGTCGCCCCCCTTGACGTAGACTCTCGATCCGGACCTGCTGGAAAGGGTGATCAGCACGCTCTTCCCCTCGGACTGATCAAGTCCCTCAAGCTACCCGCCATTATCATCGGAGTGGCAAGATGAGATGGCGGTGACCGTGCAGGAGCTGGACCGAGCCGTTAGCCGCTTAAGAGCTTGGAACACTGCACCGGGATCCGACGGTATCCCGGGCCGAGCCCTAGTGCTTAGTCTGGCTACCCTTGGGGACAGGCTTAGGCAGCTTTTTACCGACTGTCTGCGAAGTGCCAAGTTCCCCACCGCATGAAAAGACGCAAGGTTGGTCCTCTTGAAGAAGGAAGGCAGGGCCGCCGATTCTCCCTCTGCGTACCGTCCCATATGCCTCTTGGACGAGATTGGCATATTGTTCGAAAGAATAGTTGCCACTCGGCTCAACAATCGTCTGTCGCGCGTTGGTCCTGATTTGGCTGATAGCCAATTCAGAATCCGACGGGAGCGTTCTACAGTAGATGCCATCATGCGCGTCCGCTCCCTGTCTGAACAAGCAGTATCCCAGGGTGGTGTGGCGTTGGCGATAAGTCTCAATATCGTCGACGTCTTTAATTCTCTACCCTGGGACGCAATCAGGAGCGCACTGGCACACCATCTGGTGCCCCCCTACCTGTAAGGTGTTATTGGGGACTACTTACGCGACAGATACATCCTGTACATGGGGGAAAATGGTAGAAAGATCCGGAGGGAGATCAGACGTGGGGTTCCACAAGGCTCGGTGCTGGGGCCGCTACTGTGGAACTTCGCCTATGATGCGGTTCTGCGAGTTGAACTTCCCGCTGGCGTAGATATCATTTGCTATGCCAACGACACGTTGGTGGTTGCCAGCGGGGTCACCTTCGAGAGGGCCAAAGAGCTCGCCGAGCTTGGGGCGGAAGTCGTCGTCGCCAAAATCCCCGAGTTGGAATTAGAAATAGCACCTCACAAGACCGAGGCCCTATGGTTCCATAAATTACGACGCGGCAGGGAACCACCCGACTCCTGCGTCCGCGTAGGTGGGTCTGAAGTCCAAGTGGGGCGGTACATGAAGTACCTAGGCCTCCACTTGGACAGTCGATGGGGCTTGTCCCCCGAATTGAAAGAGTAGCGGGTGCTATGCATAGACTACTGCCCAATCTAGGGGAACTAAGGGAAGAAGTGCGTCACCTCTGTGCAGAAGTGATACGGTCCGTAGCCTTATACGGGGCACCTGTTTGGGCAAAAAGGCTGGCCTTCCAAAGCTGTAGAGCTAAAATCTACAGGGTGCAGCGGAGGATGGCCATACGCATCGTGCGAGGATACCGCACGATATCCTTTGAGGCGGCGACAGTTCTGTATCGCTTTCCACCTCTGGACATACTGGCGGACATAGATGCGAGGGTATACGACCGGACGCGTGTCCTCCGCCAGAGCATCGAGAGTGAGCCAGATGAGGTGTTCGAAGGAGTCAAGCGGCAGGAACGACTTAACACGTTCGTAACGTGGCGCGCTCGCCTATCTGAAGAGCGTTATGCGCGCAAACGCATTGTTGAAACAATCCTACCGCACTTTGAAGCCTGGATGCATCGAAGAACAGGAAGACTCACCTACAGACTTACACAGACAATGACCGGTAACGGGTGCTTCGGTGATTATTTGTGTAAGATTGGACGCGAAGCGACGGCGAACTGTTTCCACTGCGGTGGGCAGGAACAGGACTCCGCATCCCATACGCTGGCAACATGCTCAGAGTGGGAACGGGAGCGGATGATCCTGGTAAGCCAGATCGGTCAGAACCTCTCCCTGCCAGCAGTCGTGTCAGCGATACTGAGGAGGAACTCCGCGTGGAGGGCCGTAGCCGCCTTCTGTGAATCCGTTATGGTCCAGAAAGAGGCTGCTGAGCGGTGTCGGGAGAGGACAGATCCCACTCGGAGACGACGCCGCCAAGGCGTTCGTCACGGCCCTCCCCTTGATGATGGTGTCCCCCTACCAGAAACGGGGTCTCGGGGTTACGGGCGCTCTACAGGCGTCTAGTAATGTAACACCTGAGGAGGACGGTGACTCGAAAGTGGTCTCGAGCACCGTGATAGCATTGCGAGGGTGCTGGGGGTAGTAAGGACTGCCCCCGGGACGTGCTTTAATAGAGCAAAGCGAGAGAGGGGCCCCGGTTGCGTTCCGGTCAGATATCCCGGGATCCCTCATATACGCTGATGGAGACCACCGTGGGGTTTTGGCTGGTAGGAGTCCGGCATAACCTTTCTGTTTCCCCCGTAGCAGAAGGTATCCATGAGGATTTCCTCACGATAAAAAAAAGGTTCACGTTTGTCACTTCTGTTTTTTTAATTTGAAAAAAATCCGCAAAACAGATGCCCATGTTAAGCATTGAACGTTTGCGGATTGATCAAAAAGATGAAGATAAAGGAGCGCACTGGCACACCATCTGGTCGATTGCTTGTATATTGGCTTACTCTGAAATGTGAGTGCTGTGGTAGCTCAGGGGCTAACCGATCATCAGCAACCTGCGTTCGATTCCTGCCGGCACCAATAACATTGTTAATTGTAATAATTCAAGTGCTTATTTACCACGTGCTCGGCGGCGAAAGAAATAAGAAAAAAATTATTTTGAAGACATGTGAAGTTCGCCAACACGCATTGGTGCAGCGCGGCGAACATTTCCTTGCCCCAAACCCCTCTCAGATATTAGAGGAGGCCTGTGCTCAGCAGTGGGACGTATATAAGTTGCAAATTCAAAATTTTAACTGATATTGGTTTGGCCCTCCCAAAACCTCCTGGCTTGACTCAGCTGAAGTATCAAGAAACACTAAAACATTAAAAAACCACACAACACAAACAAATTTTATAGTACAAATATAACGATGATGAGTGATAGTCAAAAACTAAAATTAAAACCTAAATTATCATACACATACCCCGCAGTATTGTGCCAAGAACTCTGGCTACGTTTCCTCGCTGAATAGCTATACTTAGCCAATATATAGTTATACTTACTAAGCGAGAAAGAAGCAACCTTCTTATCATCAGCAGCTATGACCACTCACGGATACAGTTCCTTTAAGAACTTCACCGCACGTGGACCCCTCGTATCAGCAAATGACACAAATATGTAGTCATCTCTTAGAGAATCATATTTGCGCCATTTACTTAGTTCAGGCTCTAAGCGAGGTAGCCCTGAGATGAGATACTGCCAAAGTGTCAACGCACACTAGGGACGACCTGCGTCACAAGTGACCAATCATACCACCGGGTCTTTTGCCTTGCATACAAACATACAATCAAGAGCATCATACATATAACATTGATGAACCGTGATGAGACAATCTAACAGTACTTTTTTTACATAAAAGTCCGTAGATTCCACTCGTCGACGCTCCTACCATATGGGCACTGATGAGGTTGACAAATCGCCGCCCCTAGTCAGATTCCTATGGCTATGCGCAAGCTTTCCCCATCAAGTATTTTGTATGTACCGAGATTACTTGATGGTAACTAGATTCCTTAGTCGAAATAGCTAGAAGGCTGACCTGATCTTGTATACTATGGAAATTATGTTACAAATATTTCTGCGCACTCCGTACCAACGGAACATCCCACGGTTTCTGTTGCTTAACTTCTAGTACCAGTCAACTGCTACCCGCACCACGCCAACCGAATGATCAACGAACTCAACCTAATAAAAATTTACAAATTTGAAACACTCGTACCTCAAGGAAGAAACTGGGCCGTGATTAAAACTCGTAAATGTAAAATTTGAAAACTTACTTACGAGTACCTACATCTATTTAATGTGGATTAAATTTGATTGAAAATTGTGCTGTGGTGTAGATGTAGGAAAGTAGGATAATATCAAGTTTAATATGAGATATTTCAGAGGTGGATCTGGCTTTGGAGGGAGGGGGGGAGTCTAGTCCCTTAAATCCCCTAGATCCGCTGATGTTTTTGTCAGATTCAATAAAGTTAAAACTAAACATATGGTAATCGATGCACACTTATAAATAAATGAAAGTAGTTTTTATTGGTAAGGCGATCTTTATTTGCTTACCGATACTTTACAGAATTTAAAGTCTTACAAAGGAATAAGCAAGGCCTGCGGGATTTAAACTAAGAGCTTTAAAACTAAGTATCTAAGTTTGAAAGATCTTTTCTCTAAAGTATTTGCTCCAGTGTACACACCTAACATTTAAATGCAATATATCTAAGTGAAATATGGCTAAATTTATTGAATACTGGAAACTGTAAAAGTAAAAATGTAGAAAACGTAACTGTCATTATACCAGGCGTGTTAAAGCAAATGTTGCTTTTTTAAACTGGCTCGTTTCCATGAATTGCTGTGGACAATTTTTAACACGTGGAAAGCAAGCTCGTTTGTCTGATTTATCAATATTACACACGTTAAAACAGTGGCGTAGCATGAATAAATGCTTCCTGGGACTGGCAGTTAAAAAAAATGCACTGAATCCCCAATTCCCTAGTGTTTAGAGACGATGGTAGGAGATCCAACGGTATGACTTTGGTCCCTTGTGAATTCATCTTACCATACGATCCTGAAAAAGTTATGAGAGTGAACATTTCAAGCAAATATTGCGGAATCTATCAACTTTCTGAATATTACTCTCGAATATTTCAGACCTTCCGTAGCCAGATCAGCGATGTCATTTGAGGGAAAGAGATAGAAAATTACATTTCGTCATCGTCATCGACCATGAATTTCTTGAACCTGGCACTCGATCTCCAATCTACCTACCAAGCGTGGCGATTAAGGCGGTGTATGAATATACACTAACCCATATCACCCCGTGGGTGTCGTAAAAGACGACAGAGGGAAATAAATAGGGCAGCAGCGTCTTCCTAATAACAACTAAAAATTTAAAAAATGCACTTGACAACCTGCTTGCCAAGCGTGGCAACTATGGCAAATATCCCACCTATGAGACAATCTAAGGGGGAGGCCTATATTCAGCAGTGGACTGTAATAAGCTGTACCGGGAACGGTAATATTAATCCAACAAATTACCAGAAATTATCAGCCAGTCTCGTAGCTTACACTTTTTAGCGTCTCATTTTACTAGTTCGGCATAATTTGACCTTTTTGCCCCAGCCAACAATATTGCCCTTGTGTTTCGTTAGAATTAATACAAAAAGATCATTCGCTTGTGAAGTGTTAGACCGCACTTAAATTGGGAGCTATTGTTCGCAACACTCACCTTCCACTAATTAACGTACTTTCTGATTTATTTCAGCGGTCTTACCTTTCCACTGAAATTATGTAGAGTATGAAAAAGGATCGGAAGGACGGAAAATGTATATATAGAAATTCTCAAGAAATTTTAAAAAATTATAAAGAATATTATAAAAGACGATGGTTAAAAATTCATTAGTTTTTTTTTTTGTGATTTATATTAAACAATTTTATATGACATAAAAATACAGAAATGAAACATAAATAAATTGATTTATTTTCGTAATATAAATTAAATAATATTATAGTAGAAGTACAATATTTATTATAATAATAATACTAAAACTAAATACTAAAATCGTCATACACTCCTACTCGCCGCGGTATGCCAAGAAAAAAAGAAAGATATTATGTTTGTGAGTAGGTGTCAAGAAGGTCCTTCAAAAGTGTCATAGTCAAGGCAAGGTCAGAGCACATCGGCATAAGTGGCTAGAAACTAGTTCGTGTTCCTTCGGGAACACGTGCATTCTGGTCTCTCGACAAGGCTGTACAAGGGAACTTCTGTCAGCCATCTTTTCATCTCTGCACAAGGAGGACGACTCACTGGCCCATGCCGCAATGGACAAAACCGATCTGCTGGGCTCCATCTTTGCGTCCACCTCAACTCTTGACGACGGGGGGAACATGCCGCCGACCATCCCGCGGTGTGAGTGCTCCATGCAAGATGTGCTGTTTACCCAACGCTCGGTGCTCAGAGCACTCCTTTCCCTGGACGTCAACAAGTCGAATGGGCCTTATGGCGTCCCTCCTATTGTGCTGAAGACGTGACTCCAGAGTTGACACCGGTTTAACGCGTCTATTCTGGTACTTCTACTCCCTAGGTGATGGTCCCGAAATCATGGAAGACAGCTTTCATACACCCAATCCCATGCAAAAAGATAACCACTCTGATCCGTCCAACTATAAGCCTATCGCCATCACCTCCTTGATGGTCACTAATCATCCAGCTGATTAGTGACCCTCAGTACAGTTTCCGTCGTGGTCGCTCGTCTGATGATTAACATACTATTTTTTATTTATTATTTAAAAGTTAAATTACGTCCTGAGCACAGGCCTTTTCCCATTTCTGAGAAGGTATGGAGCAATCAGTCCGCTGCATTGTTATGTTCACGATGTTGTCCTTCAACGCCGAGCACGTGGTAAATTAGCAGTTAAAATTGGAATTAACAATTTATTTAGTAGCGCTTATCCCCTGAGCCATGGATCATCATAATTAAAATGATTTAATAAAGAAAGAGTCATAAACTAAAGTTTGTTTTTGCTTTCGACAAAATTTTTAATTCTTATAAGTAAGTACTTTTCATTAAAAGCTTAATTTATAAGTTCTACGGAATGTCGCAAGTTCAAAGTAACAACTGAAATGTCGTCTAAATGGTTTAAAGTCTTCACATTACAGTTACAATAAAATTTTCATTTGCTATTTTTCTACCCTTAGGGATGGATTTTAAATTTGTAAGGTGGAGGGGAGGTAGTGGCGGTGTAAGAATATACACTACCCCATGTCGTACCGTGGGTGTTGAAAATAAACCAGAAAATACGCAACAGCGTCTTATTTATTTTTTTTTTTATTCTTTATTGCATTCCTTAAAACAAAAGAATACAAAGGGCGGACTTAATGCCTTGAGGCATTCTCTACCAGTCAACCCATGGAGTGGTGAGAATTTGACGTAGGTGCGGCAATATAGAATTAAATAACACTACACAAAATAATAATTAACAACACAATATATACAATTTACTAATAAATAAACTATACATATATGACGTATACAAACATATATACAAATATATACATACAAATATACATATTTAAATACATAATATATAATTAGTATATACAAATACCTATGAATATATGCGTCTGTTTAGCAATACATATCAAATGGATGAATCAAGTAAAATGCTTTGTCTTCAATAGGTGATTACGGACCATTTTTTTAAAAACATACTTATTGGGTGCCTTTCTGATGTCATCGGGCAAGGAGTTCCAAAGGCGTGTAGCCTTAACTGTGAAGGAGTTGCCATAGAACTCGGTGAAGTGAACAGGAATACAGATTTTGTTGTTAGGAGAAGAACGTAGGACCTTATCATGAGATGAGGAGAGATAGTGAAATTTACTCTTAAGATAAGAAGGCGAAGATGGTTCATTTAAATGGAAAAAAGAACAAGCAATATTCTGGAATTGCGCCTCTGACGGATTGTAAGCCAATTTAGCTTAGATCTATATTGAGATATATGGTCATACTTACGAAGCCCGAAAATAAATCTTATACAGTTGTTAAGAAGGCGTTCCAGTTTGTTCAGAAGATCTTGGGACAGATCTGGGTAACACACATCTGCATAATCAATTATGGGTAATATGAGCGAATGGACAAGCATGATTTTAGATTTTGTGGGAAGAAAATGTTTTAGACGATACAGAGAGCGTAAAGTGGCAATGACTTTACGACTCACTTCTGAAACCTGGGTTCTCCAATTCAACGTGCTGTCGATATGTAGGCCAAGAATTTTAACAGAATTACTGAATGGAATTATAATGCTATCATAATAAATAGGAGGTAAATCTGCCAGATTAATCTTAGCTAGCATTCTTGAGCTACCCACTAGTATAGCTAGGCATTTCAAAGGATTGACCAAAACTCCATAACAAGTAGACCAATCTTTGATAGCTGATAAGTTGTCGTTAAGTTGTTTGATCCCATTATGTATATCCTCAAATTCAGCTTGCACATAAAGCTGAAGGTCATCGGCGTACAAATGATACGAGCAGTCGAAGATGGAGGTAATAAAGTTTATGAAAATTGAAAAAATTATAGGAGAAAGAATACCGCCTTGCGGCACACCAGCATCCACATCAGCCCAAGCTGATAACATTTGCCCCACACAGACTGACTGCTGTCGACCGCGAAGATAAGATGCAAACCATTCCAAAGCAGTAGGACCAAAATTCTGGTGAGATAGTATGGAAAAGAGGATTTCATGATCAACTGTGTTGAAGGCATTTGAGAAATCAACTAGTACCTGTACTGTTATCTTTTTTTCTTCCATACCTTGTCTAATATTATCAGTAACATTAATTAAAGCAGTAGTGGTACTATGACCAGGGCGAAACCCAGACTGAAATATACTCAGTATATACGTCTTCCTAATTGCAAGTACAAAAAACAAAAAAAGAAAAATATGCGGTTGTCAACCAGCATGCCAAGCATGACAACAATGGCAAATATCTCCCTTATGTGACAATTTATAGGGAAAGCCTATGTTTAGCAATGAATTTCGATAGGCTCTATTGATTGGGTTGATTATTTATTATCTACTTGACTATATTGAGCCACTCCTGAAACACCTATAATTGAATCGATTAAAAAGGATAATTTAAAGCGGTTCAGCCTTTTCCGAAAATCGGTAAAATTATACAAAGAAACATACGCGCCAAATATAGAACCTCGTATTTGAACTCGGTTAAATATTTACACCACTGTGTCAAATTGTGATGTTGCTTTTACTAAAGAAGAAATGGCAAAAGATAACTTCACAGATAACTTTAGATAATAAAATTTAGGTAAGATACAACAGACGGTACTTATATTTTGTAAAAATAATAATTATTATTATTATCATCATCATTACAGCTCTTCACAAGTCCACTGCTGAACATATGCCTCCCCTAAGGAGTGCCGCAAAGCACGGTCCTGAGCCACCTACATCCATTAACTTCCTATATGTCTTACCAGGTCGTCACTCTATCTAATTGGGGGACGCCCTACACTTCGTCCGCCGGTACGACGCCGCCACGCGAGAACCTTTTTTCCCCATCGGTTGTCGGTTCTTCGAACTATATTGCCGGCCCATTGCCACTTCAGCTTACTAATCCGTTGGGCTATGTCGGTCACTCTGGTTCTACTGCGGATATCCTCATTTCTAAGTTTAACACGCAGAGCAACTCCGAGCATAGCCCTCTCCATAGCTCGCTGAGTGACCTTGAGCTTCCTTATCCAGCCAGCAGTGAAGGACCTTGTCTCAGTTCCATAAGTCATCACTGGCAGTCAACACGCAGTGGTTGTACAGTCTCGTTTTTAAGTTTTGAGGTATAAAAATAATATTATTATCTAAAAAGCTAGTAGAAGCAATTGAACCCTAACCCAGTCGAAACGAACGAAGACCGTAGCGAAGGGCACTCAAACATTTTTCCTTTCAGATTTTAGCTTCAGTTCTTAAATTTCCGCGCAACTTGTGCGAAATTTCGAAGGCTTTGTGGTGTAAAAAGTTTTTAAGAACAACTCAGTCATATAAGCATGTGGTAGATGTATTAACAGATTATTATTTTAATGGGGATTCAATAACTTTTTCCATGAAGATTATTCGACTCGGCTCATTATAATAGTTTCTAACATTTCAAGACCAACGGATATTCTTTGGTTTTAAATTTTGGCTTCCGGCTTTGCGCCTACAGTTATAGTACTTAAATGTGAGTCGATGAAAGATCCGAATCAGACCTTGAACAAACTAACATAAGCAATTAAATTTTTATCTATTCGAATAGAAAATAGAGAATATTCATTCATTACGTATGTCTATATCATTCCATTTAGTAAAGAAATATTTTTACCCGACTGCCCCAGAATATGCGTGTAAGGGTTTGAGTGTATGTACTCGTATGTACTCTATTATTGGATTTTTTCTCCTTTCAGTAAACTTTTCACAGTAGGTTTTTTATACCACTAGGTTACTTGTTTCAATGAAATTTACAGTGCATGGAGCACCATCAATTTTTTAAACTTGCATTACGAATATTTTCACGCATATATTTTTACACTACATAGTACACAGCGGCTGGATATGCTTGTTTGTCGTACTTCTATAGGAAATATTTAAAATATTGACATTGCAAATTACTTGTTTATGATTCAAATAAAAATTCATTTATATTTTTCGGGCAATAAAAATAAACAGGTACTTAGTATCAGTGTCAGAATAAACGGCACTATTACATATAAATTATTATCTGTTGAATGTGAAATTGTTACTCAATAATACAATATTATTGGCTGAAGTTCTGAAGTTCAGCCATTATGGTTTAATTGAAGTTGGTGCCAGTTCTCGGTTAAATTGCATTGAGCGGCAGTTTTAACGAGTTGGCCGATCTGAGCTTACAATCTAACTTCTATAGTTATCCAATAACAGTAATCGATAGGGGTTTTTCGATTCATTCTGAATGGTCTATCTATAGTACAATTGTAAATACATTTTAAATTCTTTTAGCTTATTCTTCTCTTTAATCAGCCCGGTTAAGTCTACACCTGGACATGGACCTATGACGAGAGAATTCCTCGTCACGATTTACAAATTGACGATATCAGTACCAGACGCCTGGCACGTTAGACATTGCTGCCCGTCGTCAGTCTGGATTCTCGATTTTAGGTATGGCGTAAATGATGTAGAATAAAGTTATATTATATCGGAAGCCATAAGATTTTCTCATATTCGCCTATTACGACACCCTTGGGATGAAATGTGGTCATGGATTTGCCACCACACGGCCAATTAAAACCACGGGCAAATATGTCTTATCCTAAGTGTAGAAACGTCGTGACTATAATAGCGTGCAGTGAGGTGGGGCTTCGGCGTGCATGACAAGTACATCCTGTTGTATTAGGGTCTTGAAGGCGGCTGCTTAAATTGTATTGTGGATATACTGGTACTTCACCATTAGAAGAAACTAGCATTAGAAAAATAATAGGTAAATAATATTAAAAATAATATCTGGGTGACCAAGATTTGCACCGCGAAAAAAAATTTCATTGAAATCGGTAGAGACATAAAAACAAAATGTGTTCTGCACTGCTCGTTTAAAATTATGTTTTCGTTTACCATTCTTCACAATATTGCATACATCTTATATCTATTATCGCTCACAAATTATAAAAACAAACTTAACTTTCTTAAATAAAACTCATAATACCATTTTCATTGAAAGATAAATTTACTTAAGGTTCAGATTTATATATCAAGAGTTAGGCTAAGACGGTGCTACATTTTTATTCCTAGGCGACACGTGCAGCGTGAATTGACACGGAAAGCGATAAAACGTTTCTAAAAGCACTTCCATGTGTCGGGATATATTAAATATTTTCGTAAAATTTTTGTCATGCATAATACTGCCACTGCCACTCATATAAGAGACAATAAATGTCTCAGC
Organism: Parnassius mnemosyne; assembly: GCA_963668995.1. NCBI lineage: Eukaryota > Metazoa > Arthropoda > Insecta > Lepidoptera > Papilionidae > Parnassius > Parnassius mnemosyne. Next base: position 38,287,116 of record CAVLGL010000115.1, read on the forward strand.
ATCTTTGTCGACGCTTCCCATCTGGTCATTTTACGTCTTGTGTATATGCTATGGTTATATGGCCAACTATCGGAAGCCATGAGATTATTCTAGAGAAAACCATAGTCGCCTTTTAAAAACCCACGGGACAAAAAGGGGTGGTGAATTATCTTGCGCTACTAGCACACGTCCAATAGCCGCTTGAGAAAATAGGTGCAGAAGATCTAAGACTTTATTCTTTACAGCTTGTCTGAAAAGCGCTGTCTTTTATTCTAGATAAGTATATTAAATTACTACAAGTGAATGCATCCGATTTAGTGATAATGAAAAAAATTGGATTTAGATTAAGCTAAATTACATTATCATAGATACAGCATTACCATCAGACACAAAAATCAACTATTTATGCCTTTGCACAAGTATAAGCTTCGAGGCTAAGATTCAAACTCAGAACCAACAAGGATATAATTATATAAATATACAAATAAAAATTGCGAGGTATTTAAACGATAGTTTAGGTGTTTCCATAGCATAATTCGTGTGGTATTTTACTATGGCGACACGCGGCTGACACTGAAATTATATTTGTTTTACAGAAAATGACCATAAGAGCAATTTATGATTTAAAGCCTAAAGAGTCGCTGCGACAAAAATTTAAGGAAATTAATACATTAACTTTGTCCTCTCAATACATTTATGAAAATGTAATGTACGTACACAAAAATAAAAGTAGTTTTACAAAAATAAGTGATATTCATTCTGTAAATACTAGGAACAGGCACAAGCTAGTAGTACCAGTTACTCGACTCCACCGACACAGTAGTTCATTCTTAGGGCGATGTATACGCTTTTACAAATAAATCCCAGAAAATATACAAAGTTTGACCTGCTCAACGTTCAAAAACTTTTTTAAACAAAGTTTCTATAAAAAGGGTTATTATAATATTAAGGATTTTATGGATGATAACAACCCTTGGGAATGAGGTGATCACTACCAAGCTATTTTATTTTGTTTTGTGTTGTTAATTATGTAACATACATGATTGTAAGCTGTTATATTTTTTTTTTAAGTCCCGCTGGGTTTTATGCTGGTTCTTCCCAGGACAGAGGTTTTTATCGAACCAGTGGTAATTAAACAAAAGAGTGACTTTCAATAAGTATTATTTATAATCTATATTGAATAAAAAAGTTTCTGTTTCTGTTTCTGTTTCGATAACCAACAACGTCAATAGTAAACAAGTTATAATCAAACAAAAAAAATCAGTACTAAAGTAATAAATAAATAGTTGTCCCAATCATTGTATGATAAAGAACAGATATGTACTCTAAGACAGATAATAAAAAAAACTAAAAAGCAATGTCAATGATTAACGTACCTACCTACGTTAGTATAAGCACGATATCGCATCGCTATAACACTCGGCCCTCAAATGTAATGTGCTTGCTAAACTTTTTTATAGGCTGGAATTTAACCAGTTGTTCTAATTTATTTCGAAATACTGAAGTTTCGTCTGTTTTACAGCATCCATGGTCAGGGGTTTGAGAGTTCCACTTATTGATGTTATAGTCTGATTTTATATAGATGATAATTATAATTAAGGCGTATAAAAAAGGCGTGTCACAATTTGTTTATGGATATTATAAGTTGTTTAATGGGTTTTAAAAAAAGTTTATTACTCGTAATGATTTGTTGTGTTTACGCGAATACTCCAATGGATAAAACTATTTTGGATTTTATTTACGTTTAATTTACTCATTTTCAGATTTTCCAGAAATGTTAAAACGAATGCCTGTATATTTCTGACAATTATGACACGTTTGTTTTGTATTGTGTACACAGGGGACGCTCGAAACTCTGCACGTCCAATATAATAACGGCTTTACGATGCTGGTGGGGCTGCCTCGCTACTGCAGCGCTTCGGCAATGTTTGCTGAGGCTCGCATAGACAGTTTCAGTTTCAGTAGGGAAGAAAGGTTTTCGAGAGGCAGTCTATACTACATACCCCAGTAAATAGAGTGACGACCTGGTAAGAGATGCAAGAAGCTGATGGATGCAGGTGGCTCAGGACCTTTATTTGTGGTGTTCTAATGTAAAACTATGGCCATTTGAAGTGTTTTACGTGGTAGAGCCACGTTGCAGCTATGTTATGGTTGTAGCATGAATGGGTCGGCTCGATCGCGGTAGGACTACGCTCTCACAGAATACCAACGTAAAATAGCAGCTTTATGCTGCTGTGTTTCGTATGGTGAGTGTTTAGAACCGGAGACTCTTTTTATTGTAAAAGAGGCACAGCACACAGCACAGGTAACAGCAAATTTTTATTTTTATTTTTAATTGAGTATTAATGTAGATGTTTAAAGACCACAGTATTCACTTACCATCAGGTGGAATGTTTAAAAATGTTGTTCAGCTGACTTCAATATAAGGTATTTAGAATAACTCAAAAACTATTGGTCTGACCTTGATCAAATTCATATGGGACCACGCGAGAAGTACCAGCTTTCAAATAAAAAAAGAGTCTTCGAAATCGGTTCACGCAATTAACAGTTATGAGGTAACACAAATTAAAAGAAACAGTCGAATTGAGTACCGTCTCCTTTTTTGCAGTCGATAGAAAATAACCCTGTATACTATTAAAATTTTTAGTATTAATGAATATATCTATACAGGCTGAAAAAAAAATTAATTAAAACAATATCAATTATTCTATCCTTTTTTGGTTTTAATTCAAAATGCGTGGTAATGCACTATTTTAACTAATTTTACTGCACAATTGCCAACTGTGCAATAGTTGCCTTCGGGTTAATTTCAGATTAACCTTTTCCATAGCCGACTTCCGTGTTAAATTGTTAAAATGATCCCCTTACAACAACTTTTACAAACACTTTTAATTAGATGGGAAAAACTCTCTTGTATGTAACACTCTTATACGTGGTAGAGCCATGCTGCAGCTATATTACTGGGATAGTTGTAGCACGAATGGGTCGGCTCAACCGGGGAAGGACCACGCTCTCACAGAATATCAGCGTGAAATAGCAGCTTGACGCTGCTGTGTTTCGTTTTGTGAGTGCAGAGAACCGACCCCTATTTCAGGCACGGTCGCAGCCTGAAATTTTGGAGGGGGTTACTAATAATAAAATATGTCGAGTAAATTAGAATTTATTGCACAATACACAATTTTATTGCACACATCATAAAACAAATGGAAGTCTTTTATTTTTATTAGCAAATCGGGTGATAATATTTGAGACGTCTGGGGCTTCTCTGGATGAATATTTAGAAGGTATAAACCTGTCAGTCTCTCTTCTAACATGTTTGTTCTCAACCAAGTTTTTACACGCCTTAGCGTAGAAAATGCTCTATCTGACGTCGCACCGCTTACAGGTAGAGTTGCCAGAATTTTAAACCGTTTTTATAATTAGGTAGAGATCATCGTCGCAAACTTCGATTGTAGAAACCACACACTTAGGAAATTTTGTATCAGTATTTTCTTTGAGCTCACGTTTCCACTTTGAAATTCATAGCTGGTACACTGTGGTAGCAGGAACATTCAAGAAATGGGAATAACATTCTGTCAACAACGTCGGGAATTTAAAACTAACAATAATTAAACGCGATAGAATCCGTAAAAGTAGTTTTATTCAAAGTGTAGTGTTCGCGTAAATATTAGAAATCATAACATTCTGATACTTTCGTCACATTAAGGAGATCTTCTTCTGTATATTCAGATTTTGGCATAAAAATGCCTAATCCGAACAGGTTCATCGTATCCGCAGAAATTCGATCCTGTAGGTCAGTCATCACGCCCCCTCCCTAAACGAGTTCCCGCCTTGTCGTGGCGGGGGTCTTAGTAGCCGTGGCTTGGTCACCCGCGGTGAACAAAGAGAAATCCCTTGGCTGGCCCGTGGTGTAGGGCCGGCCCGAGGTGGCCACTCCGAGTGGGCTTGGCGAGCCCACTTCGGATGTGTCGGTGGGCTGCGGTGAGAGGGGTGTACTCTCCCCCTACCGCTGCAGCCGAGGTGTAGTCGCGGTGGAAGGGGAGTGTTGGTATGGCGATGCGCCACTCGCCATATCCTCCGCGATTCTGATGGGGCCGTACCGTTGATGCGGTGGTGGTGGGGCCGCGAGGGGAGAGGAGTGTCGGTATTTCGAGGCGCCGCTCTCCCTACTCTATGCCAATATGAGGCGAAGGTGGGACACCATAGGGTTTTAGTCGGTGCGAGTCCGACATAAACTGTCCTTGCCCCCGCGAGGCGGCTATACGTAGGCATTTCCCCATGTAAAAAAAAAGGTCAGTCATTATGCTATCTATCAGTGCAATATATAGAGTCTGTGGCGACGCACACATTTACTTATTTTATTTAAAGATATGATTATTATTTCACAGATATGTATGTATATAATTTAATATTAATATTATAATATTTATTATATTTATATTTATCTATAATACAATTACAGTCACACACATATATATTATACTATTTCTATTTATTATAGTAAATTTTATTTAAGTATTGTATTATAGTATAATTCTCGGTGCCGGCCGGTCGAAGTACATTGGAAACAAACATTCCTTTTAATTATTATCTGTACCTGAGTACTTTGCCTACGTCGCGATATGTTCAACGACCAGCCAGTCGCGATCTAATCGTCTGACGTCAATACTGTGCCGCTTGCGCCTACGCCGAACTTTGCCCTTACGCATAACTAATATTATTTGAGTGTTCTTTCCTATTTTATGCAAGTGACTGTAAACTGTGCTTCCTGCTATCATCTCTTATCTATTTGTAATCTCATCTATCGCCTTCTGCTTCTTCATGTGAGACTGTTTCTATGTGTTGTGCCGTGAAATATATAACTGTCTAACCGTAATTTATTTGTTTATTCCGGCGACGGACTTACCATCAGGTACCTTATTTACATAACCTTATTCTCCATAACTGGTGACCCCGAGCAGAACATTTAAGAAAGATGAGCAGTGACGGTAGTGACACAACGCAATCGCAAAGAAGGGCGCGGTCAACGAAAAAACGTGAGCGCGTGTCCATTGACTCGCACGATAATTCATCAGATATATTTCGTGTTGGCGTGAGAATACCACCGTTTTGACCGGAAAAACCGACGATATGGTTTTCACAAATTGAAGGTCAGTTTAGTATATCAAGAATTACGGATGACTTGACGAAATTCCACTACGTTCTTTCGCATTTGGACCGGCAGTATGGAGTAGAGGTAGAAGATATTATTACTTCGCCTCCAGCCACGGGGAAATACGAGAAACTTAAAAGTGAGCTAATCAAGCGTCTTTCTATTTCGAAAGAAAAGAAAGTGAAACGGCTCCTACAGTCGGAAGAGTTAGGTGACCGCAAGCCATCACAGTTCCTGCGTCACCTGCAACACCTCGCTGGCCCTACGATACCAGACGATTTTTTGAGGTCACTTTGGACGAGCCGCCTTCCAAGTAACCTGCAGACCATCATCGCATCCCAGATGAGCCTGTCCCTCAGCAAACTCGCTGACCTGGCAGACAGGGTCCACGATATCTCACCGGCATCGCCACTGGTTGCAGCAACATCCAGCTCCAGAGTGGACTCCACACTAGATATTATGGCACGGCAAATCTCGGAACTGACAAAACAGGTTAGTGCACTCACTACGAGACTTAACGACCGCTCTCGCCCCCGCCAACGACAGACGTCACGTGGGCGAAGCCGTACGCCATCGAGAAGATCCCAGTCTAATTACAGGAAGTTCCCCAACTGCTGGTACCATCACAAATATGGTAGCAAAGCGAAAAGGTGCATTCAACCATGTGACTACAGATCGGGAAACGCAACAGGCAATCTATAATGGCGACTGAAGATTGCCCGTCCCCTACTACTGGTCGCCTTTTCGTGACAAATCGCAGATCGCGAGTTCAATTCCTGGTGGACACTGGAAGCGACTTATGCGTCTTCCCTCGATCTGCGCTTCATCAACGACGTGCGAAGACGGACTACCAACTGTGTGCAGCCAACGGTTCGCCAATAAAGACATATGGTAATGTTGAGCTCAATCTTAATTTAGGCCTACGTAGAGACTTTGTGTGGCGCTTTACTGTAGCTGATGTAACTAAAGCTATTATAGGCGTAGATTTTTTGTCACATTTTAACCTTATTGTCGACGTTCGTAATAAGCTTTTAATTGATGCCACTACTAAATTGTCAGCTGTAGCTTCTATTTCTTCTAGCGATAGCCATATTTTGAGTGTAAAGGTCGTGACTGGTGATTCTAAATTTCATAAAATACTTTCTGAATTTCCAGAACTGACACGACCGGCAGGCGCTCATCGCACACCCAAACATCACACAGTACATCACATCTGTACCACGCCAGGCCCTCCAGTATCGTGTACACCACCCAGACTCGCCCCGGACAAGCTGAAAATTGCTAAGCTCGAGTTCGAGGCAATGTTGGCAAATGGAACTGCTCGAACTTCCCAGAGCCCCTGGTCGTCACCACTACACCTCGCTCCCAAAGAAGACAATGGTTGGCGACCATGCGGTGATTATCGCATGCTCAACGCCCGGACAGTGCCAGATAAGTACCCTATCCGACACATACATGACTTTGCCCACAATTTATCTGGTTGCAAAATTTTTTCAACCATAGATCTGGTGAAGGCGTATAACCAGATACCAATCTTTGAGGCCGACATTCCCAAATCCGCCATTACGACACCTTTTGGACTCTTCGAGTTCCCATATATGACGTTCGGATTGCGCAGAGCTAGTCAGATGTTCCAGAGGTTCGTTGATGAGATGACCCGTGGTCTAGATTTTTGTTACCCATACCTTGACGATTTTCTTATATTTTCACGCGATGAGTTAGAGCATGAAAAACACCTTCGTCAAGTATTTATAAGGATGAAGGATTACGGCATGCTCATCAACACCGCTAAATGCGTTTTCGGTGCATCAGAGGTAACATTTCTAGGCTACAACATCTCACAACATGGAACGAAACCTCTGGAAGGTAAAGTTCAGGCTATAAAGGATTACCCTGTTCCTAAGACAGCCAAACAGCTTAGGAGGTTCTTGGGCATGATAAACTTTTATAGGAGGTTTATCCCCCAAGCTGCCAAAATCCAAGTACCCTTGAACGCCTTATTGACTGGCGCTGTTAAAGCATCGCATCCGGTCAATTTAAATGGAGACTCGTTGAAAGCCTTCGAAGAGTGCAAGGAAAGTTTATGCAATGCAGCATTGTTGGCACATCCTGACTCAAAGGCAAAGCTAGGTCTTGTAACTGACGCTTCTGATCTTGCAATAGGTGGAGTCTTGCAACAGTAAATTGGTGGTGATTGGCAGCCCCTAGCCTTTTCTCTCGTAAATTGAGCCCGTCGCAAAGGAAATACTCACCATACGATAGGGAGCTCCTTGCTGTTTACGAGAGCATTAAGTACTTTAGACATTGGCTAGAGGCAACACCATTCACCATCTATATCGACCATAAGCCGCTGTGCTTTGCATTTCGCGAACGAAAGGCAAATTGCAGTCCACGGCAATTTAGACATCTAGACTACATATCACAGTTCTCAACCGACATACAACACATCGCCGGGAAAGATAATGTCGTTGCTGACACGCTTTCCCGGGTTGAGCAGGTCGATGAACTGCTAAGCCCTGTAGATCTAGATGTCATTGCCAAGGCTCAAGACTCCGATCCTGAATTTGCAGATTTGTTAAGGCAGGACACTTCCTTACAAGTTCAAAGAATAAAGATACCTGGTAGTCGCAATGAACTGTACTGCGACGTCAGCACAACGACTCCCAGGCCTTTAGTCCCTAAAGCCTTACGCAAGCGAATTTTTGATAGCTTGCACTCGCTAAGCCATCCCGGCGCTAACGCTAGCGCAAAACTTGTGGCAGAACGCTTTGTCTGGCCACTGATGAGGAAAGACTGTCGCGAATGGTCTAAGGCGTGTTTGGCATGCCAGCGCACAAAGGTAAATCGACACGTTTCGACGCCTTTTGGTACGCTCGATTTACCTACGGCGCGATTCAAATACGTCCACTTAGACCTTATCGGACCTTTACCTCCGTCTGGTGAGTATCGGTACTGTTTGACAGCTGTCGATCGCTTCACGCGATGGACTGAAGCTGTACCACTAAAGGATATCACCGCGGAATCAGTGGCTAAAGCGTTTTTATCGGGATGGATAGCGCGGTTCGGTTGCCCTACCGATATTGTTACCGATCGCGGTAGGCAATTCGAATCAGCACTATTCGCGCAGTTATCAAGGTTCATTGGCTTTAAGCACCGCAGGACTACCAGCTATCACCCTCAATGCAATGGTCTCGTCGAAAGATTTCATCGGCAATTAAAAACAGCAATCATGTTCGGCATCGGCAATTAAAATCAGCACCATGCAGGGGTATGGTGTGGATGGTCGATTGCTAAGGGCTGTGCAGTCTCTTTACTGTGACTGTAAAACCTGTGTGCGGGTAGGGCATGACCTGTCACCCATGTTTAACGTCCAAACGGGCGTAAAGCAGGGTTGTGTCATGTCTTCCTGGCTGTTCATACTGTATCTCGACAGCTGTTTACAGAAGCTGAAAGATAGTTGTTTGGGTGTGAAATTGGGTGACATTAAAGTAAATTGTCTGCTGTATGCTGATGATGCAGTGCTTATTGTACCATCAGAGGCAGAACTGCAGGCATTAGTCACGTGTATGAAAGAGGAATGTGAAATTAAAGGTCTCCGTTTGAATGCTAATAAAACTAAGGTTCTGGTATTTGAAAGGGACGAAGAGAGAACGAAGTGTGAAATATGGGTAAATCAGGAATGTCTAGAACAGGTAAATGAAATTGTATACTTGGGGAGTGCTTTTAGCCGGGATGGAAGATGTGATTTAGATGTGGACAGGCGTGTCGCTGCCGGGAACAAAGTCAATGGTGCCCTGACTGCGTTAGTCAAAAGGCAAGGCGTAGCGAAGAGTGCACGCCTTGCAATACATAACGCAGTGTTGGTACCGACTTTGTTATATGGCAGCGAAACCTGGGTATGCCAGAAGAAGCATAAAAGTAAGTTGAATGCAGTGGAGATGCGATCTCTTCGTAAAATGTGTGGCGTTACCATGGCCGACCGAAAGCGAAACGAAGAGATTCGCAATATGGCAGGTTTGAAAGATGACCTTATCACAAAAATTGATAAGGGCGTGCTTCGGTGGTTTGGGCACGTTGAGCGAATGAGTGAAGACCGAATGGTGAAGAAAATATATAGCGCGAAAGTTAATATTAAAAGGTGTCGAGGTAGACCGAGACTAACTTTCGAAGACCATGTGAGTAAATTGCTCGAAGAGGGTAGGGTCAAAAGTACTCGGATACCTAGACGTGCATGCATGAAGAAGATAATGAATCTGAAAGAAGCGAAAGAGGTTTGTAAGGATCGTGACACTTGGCGATCTGTTCTCTCCGGCTACCTCGTCAGGGATTGTGCGTGAAGATAAGTATGTGCCATGCCGATAGCAGTTGGACTGAAGCTTTGCCAATTGTGCTTCTCGGCATAAGAAGCTCTTTCAAAGAAGATCTTCAGTCTTCCTCAGCCGAGTTAGTATACGGCGAGCCATTGCGACTTCCTGGTGAATTTTTTGGCCACAAAGTTGACAAATGTACGACTGACATAACGGACTTTTCAGCCCGTATCAGATCATTTGCCAATAAGTTACAGCCAGTGCCAACTTCGCACCATGCGAAAAACAAAATCTTTATTTATAAAGATCTAACATCTTGTTCGCATATTTTCCTCAGAGAAGATAGGTTGAGAGGTGCGTTACAACCAGCATATACTGGTCCTCACGAGGTGGTTGAGAGAAATGAAATAACTTTTAAAATCAGAGTAAAGGGCAAAGTCGTGACAGTATCGGTAGACCGACTGAAACCAGCCTACATACTGTCCCACTCCAATGATCCCACTCCAACTCCTTCTCCACCACTTAAACCAACTCCTAATCCCACACCCACTCCACTTCCAAATAGCAGCCCATCGTCAACAACTGCGTGCAAAACAACTCGTTCTGGGCGCAGAGTACATTTCCCAGATTATTATCGCCCGTAGACACGGTCTCTGGAGGGGAGTGATGTGGCGACGCACACATTTATTTATTTTATTTAAAGATATGATTATTATTTCACAGATATGTATGTATATAATTTAATATTAATATTATAATATTTATTATATTTATATTTATCTATAATACAATTACAGTCACACACATATATATTATACTATTTCTATTTATTATAGTAAATTTTATTTAAGTATTGTATTATAGTATAATTCTCGGTGCCGGCCGGTCGAAGTACATTGGAAACAAACATTCCTTTTAATTATTATCTGTACCTGAGTACTTTGCCTACGTCGCGATATGTTCAACGACCAGCCAGTCACGATCTAATCGTCTGACGTCAATATTGTGCCGCTTGCGCCTACGCCGAACTTTGCCCTTACGCATAACTAATATTATTTGAGTGTTCTTTCCTATTTTATGCAAGTGACTGTAAACTGTGCTTCCTGCTATCATCTCTTATCTATTTGTAATCTCATCTATCGCCTTCTGCTTCTTCATGTGAGACTGTTTCTATGTGTTGTGCCGTGAAATATATAACTGTCTCACCGTAATTTATTTGTTTATTCCGGCGACGGACTTACCATCAGGTACCTTATTTACATAACCTTATTCTCCATAAGTCCTCCGATAATATTTCTCGTCATTTCCTTGATAATTATCGCGAAGTCTGTCAGTAATTTTTTGAAGATTTTTCAATTTGAAGTGTACGATTTGGGGGGGGGGGGATCATGCCTCCTGTGACCCTCCCCTTCGGACCTCGCCTGCCCTTTTTACTGGAAACTAGGCATTCCATCTTACTCGTAGTCCTAATGGGTGACAATACATCTGCATTTTGATTCGTAATCGAGGATAGATGTAGATGTCTATGGGCCACAGCAACCACTTATCAGATGTACTGTGTGCTCGTTTGTCATTCTTATCTAATAAAAAAAGAGTTGCTCTAATAAAAAATTATTGCATACTAAAGAACAGTAATAATCTGTCATAGAGTTTGACAGATCAATAAAAAAACTAAAAAGCAATGTCAAATATAAGCACAATAACGCATCGATTTAAAACTCAGCCCTCAAATGTAATGTGCTTGCGAAAAACCTAATAGCTCATAGAGCTCAAATATATTACTTATCTTATTTATTGAAGTGAATACTTCTTTAGCATCGTTGTGATTAGAAACTCAATGAAACAAAAACGCGACACTAAAAAGAGACAATTATATAAATCTATACAACAGAATGAGATAGAATCTATACTAATATAATAAAGCGGAAGAGGTTTTTTGTTTGCTTAAATTCGCTAATCACTGGAACTATCAGTCCAATTTGATAAATTATTTCTGTATATGATAGTCAGATTCACGAGGAATAGTTAGAGGCTATCTTTTATTAGGCTACACTTAGCTAGCCTTAAATATTGATTTCTGTTAAGCAAATCGAAAGAAAAAGCGCTCCCGAACTGCTTTATCCGCGTGCGCTGGCGTAGTGGTTAGTGACACTTAAATACTATATTCCAAAAAATATAGATTTTGCTTCCATCTAAAAAAAGTTTGCAGTACCATAGGGCCTATTTCTTACATATAAACCACAATAAAGTACTTGGTGACAAAAAATATTGAAAATTAAAAAGTTATTTATGAGCGTTATTATTAGGCATAGCATATTAATCCTTACGAACGAAAGTTACTTCATCATCAAGAAAGTTTTATGAAGATAAACTTTGTTCTTTATAGTATGTTATTTGGACGCATAGTTTAAGAGATAATGAAAAATTCAAATAATTCAACACTCGGCTTGGCGCGCGAACGTCGCCTGACCACCCGATGAGAAGCGAGCTCTATATATATATATAAATTAAACTGTTAAAATAAGGAATTATAAATATACTATAAAATAAATAAAATTATGCAACTATATTTTGAATAAAATTGTCATATCGAAACCATTCTTAACAATCTACGATTTCATATCTTACCGATTTATATAAAATTAGTCAGTCGCGTTTAGACCATCTAGTGTTTATTTTACGGACCACCTTGAGAATCAATCAATGTTTGGGATATAAAATTATTTTACCTATAAAATGAAGTATACGTCGCTATGACAAAGCAAATTCAGTCAAACTGAGGATTGCACATGTCACATTGTTTGTCCGCGATGAACTCCTAAACGAATTTAAGAATTTTTTTATAAGACAAAGGGTCATCGGAGAGGGCAGTACAACGTCTGCCTGGTCAGCTAAAAATAAATTAAACGTGTATTATCTTTCAATTTTTACAAGAATGATTAAAATCCCTCAGCGTTTTATGACTTACCGCATAATATAAAATAAAAGAACAACGCATATCATTTTATATTGTGGATTTGTAAAGGTTTAAGCGTCAATAAATTGTTAAAACCTAAATTACACAGAAGCAGTAGTGGCGGTGTAAGAATATCCACTACCCTGTCGACAGAGGGAAACTGAACCAGGATGGGCAGCGACATCTTCCTGATAACATCATCATCATCATTACAGTTTTTCACAAGTCCACTGCTGAACATAGGACCGTGATTTGTGGCATTCCTTGGACCTCCTCCAAGGAATGCCACAAAGTACGATCCTCAGCTACCTACATCAATTGATTTTCGTATGTCTCACCAGGTCGGCACTTCATCTAGTGGGATAGCAGTTGAATAAAAATAAAGAACTACGGTTGTCAGCCCGCTTGCCAAGCGTGGCAACTATAGCAGATATCCCCCCTATTAAGTCTTAAGGGAAGGCTTACGTTCAGCAATGGACTTTTGATAGGTGGTAATGGTAATGGTAAATTACCCAGACCATGTGACCAAGGAACTGCGCTCACCAAGCAGTCCAGTTTTTGGTTATTTACGCGCGGTTTTTAGATGATAATAAACGCAAAAAAAACACAAAATTGACGTTAATAATGACGTATCAAAAACTGAACTCTAATTTTATACATTGAAGAAATTTTTGTATTTCTATTCATTTATTTAGGTACTAGAGCCACGTTGCAGCCACATTATGGTTGTATAGATCGGTTCGACCAGGTAAGCACCACGCTCTCATAGAATCACAGCGTAAAATAGCAGCTCAATGCTGCTGTGTCGTTTGGTGAGTGTAGAGAACCGGAGACCATTTTTAACTGGAAACCAGGCATTCTATCTTAGTCCTTAGGGGTAACACCGCATCTTCATTTTGATGTTAGTGCAGGAAAGATGTAGATGACTATGGATCGTGGCATCCACTATCATAAGGTGGACTATATGCTCGTTTGTTACGCTAATCCATAAAATAAAACATTTTCTTGACGTCATTATCTATTACGACGCGGTGATTCCACCGCTAGATAAAAACATTTTTGTGCTATTGTACAAGTTGCTGATTGCAGACGGCTTGACGAGCCCAGAACGCAAATCTTATTTGTACATAATGTTTCTTTTCACTATCGGTTAGCAGTTCCTTTCCATACCGTTACAATCGTTCGTTAGTGAACAGGATGCATTGCGTACTAGTACATTAAAAAGTACAAAACAACGTGTTAATGGTAAATATGAATCGTATATTCCCTCTTATAACAATATCATTTCTTATCATACATATAATCTAGGAATAAGTTTTCTTAAATTGATAGGGAAAATTCGTACGGTGCTAATTTATGAGGCCACATTAAGCTATAATTTATTTTTAAAGGCATTTTAAAGAAAATTGAATATTTATAAGAAAAGTAAGGGGATATTTTAGTAATAACATAGACGAGAGTTTGAAATATAGCCGGGGATAGTTTATATTTTACAGCTTGCATTATCATAAAATTGTCGTTAACGCAACAAAAAAAGTACGTAGTGAGCGGAAGTTTCCAAGATTTATTCTCATGTGGTCGAATGCTACCATTTAGAAAAATTAAAAATAAGTGTCTTACATATAAAAAAATACAAATATTAATCTTCTGTTTTGTATTCATTGAGCATAAAATTTTCTAAATTTTAAATGACACACATATATTTTGATTTAGGGCCGATTTTTTAATCGTAAGATAAAAGTTATTCATGCGATAAAATGAAATATAAACAAATTAAATTAATAAAATATTTCAATTGATTGACTTTTATATTCTGTCAGGTTATAATTTATTTGATTGATAATTATTATCTGACAATTGAAAGTCAGCCATTAATTTTTATTACATAACTAGCTGTTCCCCACGACTTCGTCCGCGAGGAATTTATTGCGGTTGCATTTTATAGGTTATGATTTTTTTTGCGCGGAACCCTGTTTTTCTAAAATAAAAGTAGCCTAAGTTACTCCTTATAATATCAGCTATCTGCCAGTGAATGTCCCGTCAAAATCGGTCCAGCCAGAGATTAGCCGGAACAAACAGGCAGATAGACAGAAATTTATAAATTGTTTTATTTTTTTGTTATAAGTATCGTGTATACTTGCATATAAATTTAGTAAAAAAACTGTTATTTTGACATTACAAACACACACTTCAATTTTATTTATTTGTATATAGATAAAACCGTATAGAAGCGAAGAATAGAATAAAATGAAATGGAATGGAAGGGAATGGAATAGATAGATGGAGAAATTAAATGTAAAGGAAATAAAGGGAATATAATGGGATGGAAGAGAATAGATTGAAAGAAAATGGAGTACAATAGAATAGCATAAATGAGGATCTATGGGGAGGCCTATGTTCAGCAGTGGACTTTCATTGATTGTAATAAATATATTTGACAAGTGTATGACAAAGAGCTCTTTACAAAGTATAAAAGACAAAAACATTTATTCCAACATTTACAAATTTTAGTTAAAGAAAACAAAGTGACTTATTAACAAACAAACCAAAGGGGAAAGAAAATTATAAATAGAAGTACGATCATAATATAGGTATGCAAACACATATTAAAATAAAAATATCGTCTGCTATGATGAAGTGGTGGAATGGGCCGTGTCAGCATATAAGCCGCGATATTGCAGCTCTGATTTCAGCCGGCCTCGAACAAGTTCGGACGTTTAACTGTATGCGAGAGAGTAATTTTTTAATCTTAGACTTTAGTATAAATTGTATTTAGTATTGGACTCAATACGTTTTAGTAAAATATTTATGATATAATTTAAAAAATGAAAAAAAAATGTAGACGTATATGTAGAAATATATAAAGAGTGAGTAGTTAGTAATTAGTAAATTATCATTAAAGATATAAATGAGTAATTTATTTACAATATTAAAAACTATGATAATAAAAAAAAACTAAAATTAGAAACTTAATTATCATAAAGTCCTACTCCCCGCGGTATCGTGCCAAGAACGCTGGCTGCATTTCCCCGCTGAATGGCTATACTTAGTCTCTGAGCGAGGAAAGAACCAGCCCTCTTATCACCAGCAGCAACGACCAGCCGCGGATGGAGTTCCTTTAGGAACTTCACCGCACGTGGACCCCACGGACCGATAGTCTCTACAGCAAATGGCACAAATATGTAGTCATCTCTCAGAGACTCATATTTGCGCCACTTACTTAGTTCAGCTGTCTCTGATGCCGCCCCGGCTTTAACCGAGGTACCCCTGAGATGAGAGGCCGCCAGAGTGTCTACGCAAGTAGCATCCCACACTAGGGCTTTACCTTTCTCCCAAGGGACCAATGTCATACCGTCGGGTCTCTTGCCATCGTCACTAAATATTCCACAAGGCTCTAAAACCGAGGGAACATTTATAGAGGCAAGAGGCCTTCGGATGACATCGTTCAAAGAACTGTGTCGTGAAAACCTACCAGCGCTTTTCTTACATGAAAGTCCGTGGAGCCCAAACTTGTCGACGCTGCTACCACAGGGGCACTGATGTGGTTGACAAATCGCCGCTCCTAGTCGGATTCCTACGGCAATGCGCAAGCTTTCCCTATCAAGTAATGTGCCGAGATTACTTGATGGTAAAGCGTGTAACCAGTGACTAGATTCTTTAGTCGAAACAGCTAGAAGGCGTGCCTTATCTTGGTCACTATGGAAATTATGAAACAAATCCTTCTGCACGCCCTGTACCAACGGAATATCCCACTGTTTTTGTTGGTTAACTTCCAGTGGAATATTTTCACCAGGACAGAGCGTTTGCCATGCCTGCCCTGCCTCCGTAGCAAAGCTTAGGTCTATTTTATTATTTAAAATTATGTTACATAAGTCACTGACACTATGCACGGAAGCAAGGAAAGCAGGCAATGCAACGCTAGAAAGATTTCTCACACCAATGCCACCAAATTTTATAGGTAAAGTAGCTTGAGTCCAGGCTGTTGTATTTAAAGTTAAATTTAGAATTTTTTCTACAGCTATTTTAAGATTATTATCAATATCTTGTAAAATATCCGAACATTTCCAGACTGGACTCGAGCAGAGTAAGTATGTAAATCTAGGTACAAGAACACAATATTTTAAAATAGTAAGAGCTATGTGGGGGTTTAATTTATACAATTTATCAATGTGGTTTAAAAACTGATCAAATTTTGTTTTTAAAACAGGTTTAATACTATCGGAAAACAACGGGGCACCTAGCAGGTATAGTGATTCCGTATTGACAGTTTTCATTCCTGGACAAATATGATTAAAATTTTGAATTAAAGTGTCTCTATGAGAAGTAGATAAATTATTGGAAAAAAATATTTCACATTTATTGCTATTTGGTTCAAGGGCAATATTTTTAAAATTTCGAAAAATATGAGTAAGATCGCTGAGGACGTCATCTGCTCTACCTCCCAGTGTACCGTCGTCTAGGTACCAGACATTCAGCTTGGATTTAAATTTGAAATAATGGGTTGAATTCCCAAACTGAAAAGTGCTGGACCCAGAGGGTCACCCTGCTGAACACCAACAGCAGAATCGATAACATGGTTTTCGTAAAACAAGTTAGTATTTTGACTATAACATTGCCAAACGTAATGATAAATTTCGGGGGTATTGTTAGCCACTTCTTTCAGCAAGGTTACCCTATCGATAGAGTTAAAAGCATTCCTTAGGTCAACCTTCACAAGAACATCTGCATCAGAGTTTGTTAAAAATGTACACACTGAATGTACCGCCGCCTCACAGCCACCTCTAGTGCCAAAACCTAGTTGAGTAGGCTGAAATTTGCTCTTAAGGTTAGAGATTATGTACCTGCAAGCTAATTTTGAAGTTAAGCGTCGAAATGTGGAACCAACGGCAATAGGACGGATACCGTTATCCTTTTTTTTTGAAGGCACATAATCTTGCCCTATATAAGAATGGAATGAAATTTGGATTAACATTACCAGAAAGCATAAAGTTACATAATTTTGTAATGTCTTTAAGAAGTACTCCGCCAGCGTCACCGGCAGAAGCGCTTACAAGACCTTTAAGATGTTGAGGCGTAATTCCGTCAATGCCGCCAGCAGAGCTATTCGAAAATGACATAATTGCTTCTAAAGTGTCTTTATCCGAAATTTGTAAAGGTTGCATAGAAGTCTTGGGAGGCAGCGGTAAACCCTGAGACGGTTTGACTGAAGGATGCTTTTGACGAAGGCTTTCAAGAGTTTCGACATTACGAGGAGCCAGGATGTCGTCTGAGAATAAAATACGGGATGCATTTTTTAAGTCGCCATCCATTACTTTCGACTCAACTACTTTTTTTAAAACAAATTTAGGACGTGGTCGAGATAAATGAGTATTAATTGGGTAATCTAAATTTTGAAAAGATGTCTCTTTTAGTTGAGACGTAATTGATTTATTTATTGTTTTATCAAAATGAAAATGGGAATACGCGAAAGTAAATAATTTTTGCCAACTATTTTCACTATTAGTGAAACAATTTTGAATAGTGCATGACAATGCTTTAGCAAGCTGCATCCTCGCACCTCTAGGAATTCTTTTAACCACTGGTACATTACGATAATAATTGTAAATTTGCTCCGAAAAAAGGGAAAAATTTGTGTCATTATAGGAATTACTAATAAAGTTATGAATTTCTACGGCAGGCTGTGAAGCCGAAATACTTTTACTATGGCATCGTTTAATATGTATATTTAATCCTCTTTTACCTTTAAACAGCCTACCGTCAGCACAATTTTGACACTGTAGGAAATCCGGCTGTGAATGTAGAGGAGCAGAGATATTCATTAAAAAATCTAAACAGATCTCTACAACACTCAAAAGTCTTTACATTACATATTCATATTAACTTGAAATGTGCTGTACCCCGCATCTTTCCCTGAAACAATCATTTACGGCCTAAATAAAAGCACTTTACTCTATAAATGAAATATTATTACATTACTTCCCTGGATTTATTCCATATTGATATACATTGTATGTATAGTCGTTACGCTTTGACAGGTGTCAACGGCGCAGCAGAAATATTTTCCTTTATTAATTAGTATTATGTCTGAAATCAAAAAATTATTATTATAACAACTCTCTTATATATTTTCTGATCTTTTTGTTGCAATTTGTAAGCCAGAATTGGCCTCCAAATAACAAAATAAAATAATATAAATATATGTAGCTTTTGACAGTGAAAAATTTTGACTATTATATAAATTAAGTTTATAATTAGAAATATACTAAATAAATTGGTAATTTTAAATTAAGTTATACCTACATGTAACCGGCCCGATACGACTTAAGGACCTTCAAGAAAAGAGCCTACTCTTTTTTAAAAGGCCGACAACGCACATGCAATTACCCTGGTGTTGCAGTTGTTCATGGAGGGCGATAGTTACCATCAGGTGAGTCGCATGCTCGTTTGCCTTCTCTTCTATATATAAAAAAATGTTTAATTATTTATACATTGCTCTGCCTCTTACATTGCTCAAATCGTGAAAAAAAATCGTGTATTTTGAAATTCCCTGTGTCTTTAGGTTTACGATTTTAGATTTACGACGATTACAAAAAGTCACGTTGTCGTACTGCAGACAAGTAGAATTGACAAAATGATTTCTTATATTTACGCGAAGACTACACATTAAATAAAACTAATTTTTACGGATTTTTTCGCGTAGAATTGACAAATTAAGTTTATCTGCTCTACTGATCACGTGATGAATCAACCCTTAAAATTGCAATTGAAAATTTCAAAGGAGTTGACGTCTTCGCGATTAGTAAAAAAATATTAAATATATTTCTTGTAAGGTACTTGAACGGTTGAAATTGTTTCCTACTCGAAAACAGAACAATTATCAAAATCACACCGGCATTTGGTTGTTACAGATTTTTGTTGAAGACTATTTCACGATGATGGTTTTCCATAGTTGCCACGCTTGAAAAATGAGTTAGCAACCGCTTTTTTTGCGCTGATATTAGAAGATGCTGCAGCCGATCTTCTGGTTCGGTTTCCCTCTGGCACATGTTAAGACACCTACGGAATGATATGGGGTTGTTGGTTCTTCGATCAATATGGCCGGCCCATTGCTACTTCAGGTTATTAATCCGTTGGGCTATGTCGGATGCAGCGGTGAAGAGTTTCGGGGATGTACGAGTAACGTCACCCTGTCTTACACCTTTCTGCAGCTGTATAGGTTTCGTACTCTGGTTCTGTACTCGGATAGCCATCGTAGCCCCACTGTACAAATACTTCAGCACTTCTATATACCAAAAGTCAACTTGGCACCGCTGAATGAACTACAGCACCGCCCAAATTTCGACGGAATCAAAGGCTTTCTTATAGTCCACATGTGCTAGACATAGTGACAAATTGTACTCCTCAGACTTCTGTACAATTCATAATGACTCTCGAAAACAGCATCTAGACGTAGCTCAGAAGGGAAGTCGGTCTGTAGTTCTTTAAGGGAGCATTGTCGCCTGTCTTGAAGTACAAGATCACCGTACTTTTGCTCCACGTCTCTGGTGTAGTACCACCATGGAGGACGGAATTAAAGAGCCTCTGAAGTACTTCAAGTACCGGTTTTCGACCCGCTTTCAGAAACTCCGCTGTAATTCCGTTTTTAAGGTACTGGAGAGCCATTTTAATCTCGATCAGACTGACGTCCGAAATAGTATCGGAATAGTAACGATCCAAGAGCAAGTGTTAGCTCTTGGATCGCTACTCACACTTGTGTGTGGCTCCAACGATGATGTCTACAGCTGCCCATTGAATTTTTCAATCTCACTCAAAATCTCAGGTGTCCCGGAAACGACGCTGCCACACTCGATCTTCAGCTTCAAAATTGGCTCTTTCTGGCAGACAGATCTCTAGCAAAGACTTTAGAGCCGTGGTTCCGCTCGATCGCTTCCTCAATACGAGCTGTATTGAAGTTGCGTAAGTCCCGCCGCATGCATTTGGAGATCAGTCTGCTTATTTACCTGTATACGCTGTCAAACCTGCTGAAGACTGCAGTTTCATTTCCCGTCTAACAGCCATGAGATTAAGAGTGTGGTCGGAGAGTTTATGTGTTCTTCTGCGAACTTAGCTGCGAACACTTGGATAAATTCCACAAACTTGTCATTCATATCTTTCACTGCATTGCAATATTCTAGGCACTGAAAAATGTTTTGTAGCTCGAGCTGAAAAGTTTCGGTTCGGATTACAGCACAACGGGGACAGAGCGTTGACTTCATTAGACGTGATCTTAACCAACTTAATGTTTAGGTTTAGTGTGCCTCTCATCAATCGGTGATCGCTGCCGGCTTTTTCTTTATTCATTTTTTATTTATCAATAAGTTTCATCAGCAGTTACATTGTTATAAAAGGCATAAATTACGATAGCCATATTTATTCGTAATATGCTTTACAATTTACCACCACGTATAGACGAACATAGCACGCGTATTTTTTTTGGGTAGTTTACAGGTAGCACTTAGGTTAAAACTTAAAACTAAGTATTCATAATATTCTTCAACATCATTTTATACTAAATGTACATGTAGTTTACAAATAGCCAGCACTGAATAATACTGGGTTATTAATAACTATACCGAGTCGTCAAATGGTATTAATATTTATGATCAACTAATACTTGTCGGCATCGTCTTTTATAATCTAACTTTATAATTCCACTCTGTGTAAACAAAGAGCAAAATCATTTACGAGTTAATTTTACGGCTGCGAATCACGGAAAGCCATAAAGAGTCGTTCGTGCAGTTTTCGATTAGAATTTTGATAAGCTGCCTCATTTTCGTTTATAATATTGACTATAATGTATAATTAGTATAAAGTGAAAGTGGATGCGATTCGTTCTGACCTCATTATTATCTTACCATTTGATGGCTATTAATTTGTAACTACGATTTTTGAAGAAATCACAAAATTTAATTCAATGTAAATAATCTGATATCACTGGGTATCACACACACACTGCTGAACATTGGGCTCCCCCATTGATTGGGGCTTAACTGGTGGAAAGTATCAACCACCACCCGATAACACAAGGGGAATTGCAGGCGAAGTTGTTGACCTTTAAAAAGGGGTAAGCTAATTTTTTGAAGGGTCATAAGTCATATCGGACCGGGAAAATCGTCGGTGGTAAACGATTCCACAAAAATGCAGAGCGAGGAAGAAAACCCTTAGTGAAACCCACAGTGATGGACAAGCAAGAATATAAAATGGTGTGGATGGTATCAGGAGTTTAGTAGCTATGTATGCTGGTGGAATTTGGTCACTGGAATCAATCCCAACAATTCCTCAGAGCACTCCCCGTGATAAATGCGACAGTAAATGCAAAGGGATGCAAGATCTCTTCGCAACGCCACTGAATCGAGCCGATAAGAAGAAGTATGTTTAAAAGCAGCGTGAGTTTCGACGGATGTTGCGAACAATTATTTCATACTTATTAATATATTAGAACTAGAAAAAAAAAAACTCCAGATATATTATAGTAATAGTGATATTTGCCAATCCAAACATTTTTATTTTGCTATTATCTTGATAACTATGTGCATTATGGGAAAATATGTACGTATACAAATAAAAGTGAAGTGTCAGTCTGTAATGTCGAAATAACTGGCTTTCATCGAGCTCAGGGAATCATTTATATGATATTAAGCCATGAACAATTTTTTTTATGTTGTCTGCCTGTCTATCAGTCTGTTTCTCTATCTGTCAAACATTCTTTTTACTTCAACATGATTTTACAATAAACTTATGAGTGCTAAACAATGAGGTTAATATAAGACGTATATAAACCTTTTTAAACGAAAATAATATAAAAATATTAAAGATATTTATATATCACAAGAAAAATGTTACCTTATCCTTTAATACTTAATAGTTATGTGGCAAAGTGATATTTAAATAAAAAAGTGTTCAGACAGACAGACAGATATATACGGACATAAAATTTAAATATATTCATTTCTTAAAAGGATGTAAATAGCCCCTTGAGCTAAATAGAAACCAGTTATTTCAATATCACAGACGTACACTTCAATTTTTTTGTATGAAAAGATTACATACACATAACATAAACACTCACGCCTGTCACCCAGAGGGGTAGGCAGAGACTACGGACTTCCATTTGGCGCGATCCTGACACACCTCTCTCGCCTCTTTTATATCCATATATCCACGCATACACGCTCGTCGATTAAGGGTACTCCTAATCTGGCCCATTTTTGATGTATCGCCGATTTGATCGATAAACCTTCGTCTAGGGCGTCCCTTCCCGACCCTGGCGTTCACTTGCAGAAGTGAAGTGATTAATAGCGTTAAAAGTAATATAAATGAGATATAAATAAAAATTACTTCACAAATTTAAATATCTAGAAAAGGACAGAAAAAATGACAACTTGCGATGTATATATACCATATTAAGTACATTTCCCAAAATAAAAATTGAAAATACCAGCATATAACTCTGTCCCACTATATCCCTAAAGTTTAAGGGAAATCATAAATTTAAATATAAAGTTACAAATTGAAGAAAAATTACAAGATCTGCATGATTTTTATGTTTATGGAAATATTACACATAGAATAAAACTAATTTAAGTAATTGACGAAAGCGTAAATAACGTTAATAAAATTTATCCTTCGTTCGCGCAGTTTCCGCTGTATATAGCCAGCGACTTGTTAGTTGGTTGACACACGTATGGGTTTGATGGTATTTCGTGAGTGGCTCTGTAATATGCACACATTATATTCATTTTTATTCTATTATTTAATTAAAAAAAATATTCTTAAAAATATAATTTTTATTCATAAGTACTTACTTAATATATTAATTATTCAAAAATAATAAATAAATAATTACAAAAATAAATACCACAGAAATATAATTATTAACATTAATATGTTGCATTTTAACGTCGCTAAAGGTTACATTCACCTTTTTTTTATATTTCTGACGTTTCGACATGTACACTCCTAGGAGTAATAGTTTCGGGTTGAACAGTCCGTGAAAGTAATTAATTAACGAAGCTGAACATCTTGATGTCATAGTTGATAGAGATATTTTTTTACTTTTAGTAAGATCTACGCAGAATAATTTAATAGTACCTTGAAGTCTTGCAGTAGTGTGCTTGGATTAGACTTGAATATTATTAATTATAGGACTCCAAGCATTATTTTTCTTTGTAACGGAAAATAATCCGAAGCAGACTCAACACAAACATGTTGTTAAACTTACATATTTTTTGTTAGTTACTAAATCACTTTTGTTATGTGTATGTAAGGATTAAGTAGTAGCCGAACCTAATCTTTCCTTCCAAGGTATTATCTCCGTTTCATTTGTCACGTAAAACGATTAAGTCTTATGATATCATAAATAGTTTAATACATTTAACGCTTGTGCGATTTTCACTATGTGTTCGGTGGTAAAGAAAAACGTCGTGAGGAAACATGTGAGAAATATTATGAAGTCCTCGATTTTTTTCATAACCCTCTAAGGAATAAGAAGAGGCTTGTGTTCACCTGTAAAGCGTATATGGGCTGTAAATTTAATTTATTTAAGGTTCCATTCCTCAAAATGAAAAAAAAACCGGCCAAGTGCGAGTCAGACTCGACCATGAAGGGTTCCGTAGCAGCAAGTAACATAATATGAAAGTTCTTGTAGTTCGTTGTAACTTTGATCGATGTAAGTAATTGAAATTAATTTTATCCAACGAAAACAGTATGAAATCGTAAACATACAATATTTAGCATTCGCAAATGTATCGAAAAATTAGCTCCGCGAGCACGAATGTCAACGACGTCTGCCCTTACGTGTCTGTCTGCCCGCTCGGGTAAACGCAGTCGGGAACCTGCCCCCCGCGCACTCCGCACCAGCTACCGATCAAGCCGCGCCCCGCGCGCATTATAATTATTATTTACTTAGGCACCTTTTACAAATTTATTATTAGAAAATAATGATTCACGGTTTATGCATAAGGTTTATGTTTATGAAATTAAATGCTTTTTTATTTTTATTTTTGAGTTGGTTGACACACGTATGAGTTTGATGAAAAAAACTTTTTGAGTTTCAGTTCTAAGTATGGGGAAACCCCAAAATTTATTGTTTTTTTTTTGTATGGGGAAACCCCAAAATTTATTGTTTTTTTTTTTTTGCTATTTTTCTGTGAGAATCTTAATGCGGTTCACAGATTACATCAGTTTCAACAGCATAGTTCTTATATTTTCGGAGAAAAGTGGCTGTGATATACGGACGGACAGACATACAGACAGACAGACATGACGAATCCATAAGGGTTCCGTTTTTTGCCATTTAGCTACGGAACCCTAATAAAAAACGGAACAATTACGGGATCTCTTTGTTGTCCATCCATCCGTCTGTCCGCCTGTTAAAATCCCTCATGAACGGGTCAAGATTACCATTACCGATACAGTCTATTAAAATCCACTACCGAACATATGCCTCCCCCATAGATTTCTTCATAGGAGGGATATTTGGCATAGTTGTCACGCTTGAAAGAGGTATGTAAGGATCGTGACACTTGGCGATCTGTTCTCTCTGGCTACCCCGTCAGGGATTGTGCGTGAAGATAAGTTAGTAAGTAAGTAAGTTGTCACGCTTGGCAAGCGGGTTGGAAAGCTTTTAATTTTTAATCATTATTAGGAAGACGTCTTTTTTATAGGAGAGGGGGCAAACGAGCATACGGCTCACCTGTTGATAAGTGATTACCGCCGCCCATGAACAACCGCAACACCAGGGGAATTGCAGATGCGTTGCCGGCCTTTTAGAAAGGTGTAAGCTATTTTCTTGAAGGTTCCTAAGTCGTATCGGTCCGGAAAAATCGCTGGTGGTAATCGATTCCACAAGGAAGTTGTGCGAGGGAGAAAACTTCTTCTAAATCGCACAGTGGTGGACTGCCAATCATCTAGATGGTATGGATGGTAACGCAAGTTTTGTCGCGGTGTGCGATGGTGAAATTGAGCGGCTGGAATGGCTATTTTGCAAGAGTCACCAAACCATGGTAGGTACCAAAGATGATGGAATAAAAAGTTCCATTCCCTGTAACACTTATCAACAACAACGCTGGGATCATCCAGCGAGAAGCAAACCTGCCTACAAGGGTAGTATGCAAAAAAATGGGAATTGAATCAGGATATGGGCAGCAGCCCATTTTCAGATTTAATTCCTTCTGTCTTTAAAAGGAGACAAAATGAACCGAAACAGGATATTTGCAGCAGAAGAAGAAGAGAAGCTACCTGTCAACTCAAAATAATAAAAATTTGCGGTTACCAAGCGTGGCAACTATGGCAAAATGAAGCAGTCCATGGGAAGGGCCTATGTTCAGTAGTGAAGTTTTTTAGGCTGTAATGGACTAAGGTTTCCTGTCCTTTGGAGTTGTAAAAATAAACAAGATTATAAGTCAACGCAATCAATATATACGGCATATACTTTGATAATACTTTTTATTTAAGTCTGTATCTCTCTTTTCCTCTTGATAATAACGTAACACCAGCGAGTTTTTAATTTTCATGGACTTCATCAAAACAATACATTGTTCTAGTGAACGAGGCGAAAAACAATGGTTGTCCGACTAAATGTAATTGTACACGCCCCTAGCTGCCCCAACCAAGGCTGACGGGATTAGGGCCCATGAGTAATCCCATCGACGAGCAGCAGAGGGACGGGGCCAGAATATGGCTACGTGGAATCTCTCTAATTACACTAAAATATATGGGGGAGCGTTCTATACTACGGCCAGTCGACCGGGAGGAATTTGGACGTAGCTTACTTACCTTTATCCAAGGCGACTGGTCCCTCCGGAGTCGGTCAGGTCGCATGTAGTTGTGTAGTGCAAGGAAAATAAAGTGATGTGATGTGTATCTGGGTGTGACTGATGGTGATTGAACCTAGACTTTGGCCGTCGGCAGCAGCCCGAGCGTCGACACCGCTCCAACTTGAGGGGGCCTTCCGAGGTTGTCCACAGTCACTTTCCTCTTTCGTCACGATGACAGTCAATTAACTCTATCGTACGATTAACTAAATTACAGAAGCCACTAACTATCGCTGGGTATAAAAAAAACGCACAAAACGCACACGGAGTTTCTGGATCAAAGGTCACTACCGTTTCGCGTAGCAACAGTTAGTTCTAGAATATCAGAGGCCGCACTAGCTAATATTGCCGAATGCACTTATGCAGAGTCTGAGTCAGACACAATGAGTCCCTGGGAAGCTCTCCAGCAGGAATGCGCGTCACAATGGTAGACCGTATATTTACTGGCCGCGCCGAATTATTCCGAGTTCCCGACAAATTGACAGCGTGCTGTTCCAAGCACAGCTGACAGGCGACTGACTGCCCTTGGGCGTTTTACGCACGACCGAATGTCAAACCGGTATGACACTGAGCCGCGCGCCCTCTCGCGTTCGTTCTTGAAATTAGCGTTTAGCACGAACAGTAATAAAGAGGAATTGTCAATTAATTTCAAAATCCTCTTTTATTTTCAAATTTTAGTCAAATAAGAATTTTCCCTGAAAAGGATTAATTGGATTACCCCAATAAAATATTAAAATTTGTTTTGAAGTGGCGAGGTAAAACAATCCATGGCCCCACTTCGTACCGTGGGAGTCATATGGGACGACTTTGTCTTCTTTGACTATGCATTGCCATTTTAAAATGGACGGCTCCGTGGTGCAGTGGCTTAGCAATGAGTTAGGCCGCTGAGGACGGAACAAGAAAGGGTATGGCCTACAAATAATTGTTCTGGGACTGGATGTTTGTCCTTGTGTAATCTATGTATGTAAACTGCCTCCACGATAAAGAAGAAAATCCTTGTGTGGTGGTAAAGTTTTATAAAAAAATCCCCGACCGGCGTCGGGAAGCGGTGTCAAATGTTTTGTACGTGGTAGAGCCATGCTGCAGGTATATTAATAGTATAGCTGTAGCATGAATAGGTCGGCTCGACCGAGGAAGGACCACGCTCTCACAGAATACCAGCGTAAAATAGCAGCTTAGTTTAGTTTGGAGAACCGAAGACCATTTTTATTGGAAAAGAGGCATTCTATCTTATTAAAGTTTTTAAAAAGTTACCTCACGTACATCCGTTCGATAAAATAAAATTATGTATCTTACCTAGTTTGAAGAGCACCTCTTGCCCCCCTCAATTGCATGCACTATCCCCGTCACCACTAATCCCAGAACCACTACTCCCAACACCACTACACTAGGAAAGACACACCACTGACATCTTCAGGTGATGTAGACTCTGCGATGGCTGACCGCTAAGTGAGCGGCGAGCCAAAACAACTGCTATACTGCAGTTGTTTTGGCTTTGAGGGAGGGCGGAAGGTGCTGTTCAAACTAGGTAAGGTACATCATTTTATTTTATCGAGCGGATGTACGCGACGTAACTTTTTAAAAACTTTAACATAATGGATTTCCGCAAAGTTACGCCTGATTCTATTAATTATCATTCTATCTTAGTCTTCACGGCTGACAACGCATCTGCATTTTAAATCGCAAACGAAGATAGATGTAGATGTCTATGGGTCACAGCAACTACTTATCTTCAGGTGAATTTTGTGCTCGTTTATCACCCTAATTCTATAAAAAAGACAATACAGGTGATCCTGCTAACAATAGCACGAATTGTCAACCATTCGTCTGCCAAGCGTAAATAAAGCAAATCCTCACACAATAGGAGAGGCTGATGAGGGAGAACAGACAAAATAATCGAAAATTAGAGATGACAACAAAAATTTAATATATTCTATTTAAAAATACACTTAATTGTTTTAAGTGTACTTGGCATTGAAAAAAAAATTATGGATATTATCGCGATTAATTTAATTTGTTTTTAGTTATTTATGTCATATTTAGTCCGTGCAACCTTCAGCATTTCTTATGACATGTAGTTTTTGGTTTTAAAATTAAAATAAAATATAATATTCCACATGCTCTTGGTTAAAACTTGGTCTTTTTGAAAAAAACATAGACACGGAAATCGAAATAAATATTACAAGAATAAATCTCAATAGATAATATTATAAATTCTTTCCTACCGAAACAACTGTCTCCGCCTTGAACGTGCCGTGTACGTTTGCGAGTACGAAGAAATCGTAAATTCACATATAAAGCTCCGTGCGGTTTTCGGTTCAGTTTTTGAAGTGAGCTAGTAGTAGTTATACATTAAAAACAACGAAAAGTGTTTTGAGCAATACGAAATACAAATATATTTTCAATATTCGCTGCTGATCCCTTCATGCGGGCCATGCAGCAGCTATATTAGTAGTATGGTTGCAGCACGAATGAGTCGGCTCGACCGGGTAAGGACCACGCTCTCACAGAATACCAGCGTTAAATAGCAGCTTGACACTGCTGTGTTTCGTATGGTGAGTGTAGAGAACCGGAGATCCTTTTTACTGGAAAAGAGGCATTCCATCTTAGTCCTCACGGGTGACAACGCATCTGCATTTTAATTCGCAAACGAGGATAAATGTAGATGTGTATGGGCCACAGCAACCACTTACCATCAGTTGAACTGTGTGCTCGTTTGTCACCTATTCCTATAAAAAAAAAAGATGAACATTGGGCATGCCAGTTGGTGAGGCCGATATCTATGCACTGGTGCTATATCAAATCACCGACCACTTGGAGTTGAACTCAGTTGGACGAGCTAGAGCCACGCTGCAGCTCTATTATAACTATGCGAATGGGTCAGCTCAACTGCAGACGGACTACGTTCACACAGAATACCAGATTAATGCTTCTGAGTTACGTATGGTGATTGTAGAGTATCGAATACCATTTTTACTGGTAACGAGACATTATATCTTAGGCCTCAGGGATGACAACGACATCTACATTTTGATTCTTAATTGATGACAGTTGAAGGTGGTTATAGCTCTCAGTATCCGCTTACCTAGTCAGATTGTATGCTTCTTTGTCACCTTTGTACAAAAAATTCGTAAAGGAGAATGGGATTTTTGGGCCTGAAGTTAACTAATTGGCTTAAACTGGCTATATTTTTCTAAAATAAAGTACAAAAAAGTAGCACTTTTTACCATCTAGAATTCGAAAAACCAATAAAATAAGAAATAAGTTAGAAAATAGATTGTATCGAAAATCGATATTATATTTATTCGGATACGAAAAATAAAATGAAAAAGGTTGCAAGGTTTCATTAAAATTATATTATTTACTTTGAATGATACATTCATTTGGAAATAAAATATATTATTCGCTTATAGAAAAAAGAAAGATAAACAGTTTATGGCAATTTAAATCGATTACCATAAAGATACACTTATGGAATTCTCGTTTCTAAACGTTATCTTTCAATACAGGAATTCTCATTTTGAATTTGAAACTTGGCTTGACAGTTCAAACTTCAAACTATTAATTTAAAAGAAAAAGATAGATTTTGGATTCGATTTGAAATGAACGCAATATAATCGATTCTTGATTAAATTGAGTGTATTAATATCTATTTTTGATTATTTTTCTGTGTTTAGGAGATAAAAAATATCATACATATCTACAAAATAATAATAAAAATACAAAATATCAACATTCCAACATGTAACAGTAACAACAACAATTCATGTAATCGATCTCAGATCGATATCCCTAATATTCACTTCACTTAGTTGTTATTAATTTAACTTTCGTTAATTGTTTCACCATTTTTTTTTCCTTATTAACTACAACTTTTGTTTAGTGATTTTATACTGATCCTGCGTTTATATGTTCAAGTAATTATAGTGAAAAATATCCTGTTACAGAGTAATAACAGTGAAAAATCACCTGTTACAGTGTAGGTAATACTTAATCTCACTTTTACTTATTCTACAATAACTCAGCTCCTAGATTGACAAATCTCACCAGATTTTTAGCTATGAATCGTTTATATATACGCTTTCAAATGGTCCTACTTTCATCTTGGGCCTGGGCTCAAGAATGTATGGAGACGTCTCCTTCTCCTTTGTTTTCTCTATATTAAAATTTGAAAAGTACGTAAGTCAAAAAATTTTTGAATAAAATAAACCACAATAACAATACACACGAAATCAGAAAATAAATCACATATCGATTAGACAATCACGCGTACATAATACACACTGAAAGTTCTGAGCCCCTGGCCATTTCAAATGATTTATTTTTTAAACATAAGTAACTCATAATATCTAGATTAAAATAATTAAAGGGGGGAATTCGCGTGTCAATTGTTTTTTTTTTTGTTATTTGTTTGTTGACGTTCGTCACCCGTTTTAAAAATGGAATTAACACGATGTTGTTTTTAACACAATGATTTTATATGTTTTTAATAGTTCACTCTCTCCGCAAGATTGCACTCTTGTTTTCGAAATGCTTTTGGGAAAAGAGCACCTCATTTAAGCACCGTAAAGCGTTGGTACGCAGAGTTTGATCATAGCTGTGTTTCTCTTCATGATGACATTCGTGGAAGTCTACCCTCAACTGCGATCACTGAGAAAAATGTGGCTTCTATAAAGCAACTAATTGAAGAAAACCAGAGAATACTTTAAAATGCAGTATATATTTATATTTACATTGAAATTGTTTAATATAAGAGATACGCAAAATTTTCTGTACAAAACATACTGTTACGAGCTTGGGGTTCGAGACAATTAAAAACTGCCGATTGAATTACCAAAATTGACACTTTAATTACACAACACTAATTACAATCTAAACTCACACTAATAATAAAACACAGTTCGCCGTTATTTCGCTTCGAAGTATTCTCTTGTGTCGCCAATTCAATACTGCCTCGGTGGTGGTCTATACCGGCCTTACATAGGGCCTCAGATAGTTTCCAGAACCTTCTACTGTAGCGACATCTAGAATGTTCGAGTACATATCGGTCCAGAAATTTCTGAAAGGATCTCGACTCTCCTAGTTCTGCTACTCGACACTAGAGGGCGTTAGTGTAACTAGTGTTGCCATGTACAAGACATTAATAGTGGCGCGCAATACTTTCATTTACTCGACACTAGAGGGCGCTAGTGTAAGTAGTGTTGCCATGTACAAGACATTAATAGTGGCGCGCAACACTGCCTCCTCCTAAGACATGCTCGTCCCGAGCATTATTGGCCCCATAATAACGCGCCAGTCGATCCACATGGACAATCTTAGGAGTACCTCTGGCACATTTCTGTATCCGGTAGGTTACATCATTGATCCTTGTCACAATCCGGTACGGTCCGTCCCATTTAGCTTGAAGCTTAGGAGATTTCCCTTTGCTGCGAACTGGATTGTGTAACCACACTAGTGAACCTTCATCAAACCCCTTGTTGTTCATTTTGCGGTCATACCGTGTTTTCATCTTCTCAGACGTTTGCTGGCCCGCCTGTCTGACGTGCTCAATAATGTCCTCCATTTTGTTCCGCAAGTCATTTGCATAATCGGTTATACTGCGGGGCATCAGGTGGTATTCCGGTGATCAGGTCTGCAGGCAGCCGTAATTCTCTCCCAAAGTTTGCGAAAGCTGGCGTCACTGACGTACTTTCGTGAACAGCGCTTCGATATGAGAACAAAAACGGTTGTATGTGCCTGTCCCAGTCTCGTTGCCGTTTTTCCACAACTTTTGCCAGGTACCTTTCCAATGTCTGATTAAATCGTTCTACCATTCCATCAGATTGTGGGTGGTAAGAAGTTGTTCGTATTTTATGAGTACCCATAACTCTGCAAGTTTCCTGGAATATTTGAGACTCGAAATTCCTTCCTTGATCGCTGTGAATCTCTAAAGGTACTCCAAAACGACAGAAGACTTCATGAACTAGTTTATCTGCAATTGTTGAAGCTTCTTGATTTGGAATGGCGAAGACTTCTGGCCACTTAGTGAAGTAGTCCATCACAACCATGAAATACTTGTTACCACTTTCACTTTCCGGAAACGGCCCCGCAACGTCAATGGCTATCCTCTCCCATGGTGCACCAACATTGTACAATTTTAATGCGCCTCTACTACGAATTTGAGGTCCCTTTACAGCCGCACAACTTGTACATTTGCGGCACCAGTCCTCGACATCGTCACGACAGTGGACTCAGTAAAACCGTTCTCGGATTTTCAGTAGAGTTCGTTTAACTCCCAGGTGGCCTCCTGAACAACCACTATGGTACAGCTGTAGAACATCCGGTACTTTAGCCTTAGGGACAACCATTTGCAAATGACAACTGTCTCCCCGACCAGTTTCCCATTTATGGCACAGGACTCCATCCTGAATCAGCAAGCTGTCCCATTGGGCCCAATAGCTTTTCGTGGTCGAACTCATTGCTGAGACGTCGCTCCACTTGGGCTTAGGAGCACTGGCCTTCATCCATTCGAGAATCGGCTTAATATCCGAATCTTCCTGCTGTGCATGTTGTAGGCTGTCCTTCCATTCATTGCTGAGCTGGTCTGTCCTGAGCATCCTCACAGATACCACTTCCTTACCCTCTTACCTAGTACAATGCTTGCAATCTTCAGGGCAAGGTCTTCTTGACAATGCATCTGCCATGAGATTTCCCGCTGCGATGTTCGATCACAAAGTCGTATTCCTGCAGTAGTTCAATCCATCTCGCAACTTGTCCTTCCGGATTTTTGAACTGCAATAGCCATTTCAGTGCAGCATGGTCAGTTCGTAAGTGGAATTTCCGCCCTAGAAGATATTTGCTAAAATGCTGCAAGAACTTTACCACAGCAAGCAATTCGCGTCTTGTGATACAGTAGTTCCTTTCCGGCTTTGATAATGACTTGCTGAAGTACGCTATCACAATCTCTTGGTCACCACTCCGTTGAGACAACACACCGCCAAGTCCTATATCACTTGCGTCTGTGTCAACTATGAATTCCTTGCCCGCATCAGGGTACCCCAAAATAGGTGTTTTGCACAGACGGTTCTTGAGCTCCTGGAATGCAATATCGCAACTTTCATCCCAGCAGAAATGTCGCTTCTCCTCGGTTAGCTTGTGCAGAGGTTTTGCTATATCTGCAAAGTTCTTCACAAATCGCCGATAATAAGAGCACAAACCCAAAAATGCTCTAACCTGTGTCTTGTCTTTTGGAACCGGCCACTCCTTGACAGCGGCAATTTTTTCTGGATCCGTGCGGATCCAGAAAAAATTCCTCATCCGTACGGCCTACGATGATGATGTCATTCAAATAGACCAGACAGGCATCTCCAATTAGCTCGGTAAGTACAAGCTCCATCAATCTTTCAAACGTTGCTGGAGCATTGCACAATCCAAACGGCATGACTTTAAATTGCCACAGACCCTTTCCTGTGGAGAATGCAGTTTTCTCCTTTTCCTTAGGGTCAATTTCAACCTGCCAGTAGCCACTTTTCAGGTCCAGCGTACTAAACCACTTTACGCCTGTGAGCATGTCCAGCGTGTCATCAATTCTAGGCAAGGGATAGCTGTCCTTCTTCGTAACGTCGTTCAGGCGGCGGTAGTCAACACAAAACCGCCTGCTGCCGTCCTTCTTCTTTACCAGTACCACAGGTGAACACCATGGACTAGATGAAGGTTCAATAACACCATCCTTCACCATTCCCTCAATCATGGTTTCCACTTCCTTTTCACGTGCTACAGGCAATCTTCTTGGTCGCTGACGAATAGGCAATTCTTGTCCTGTGTTTATTTTGTGTTGAACTAAGCCAGTCTTTCCTATGTCAGCTTCGTTTGACGAGAAAACATTGGCGTACTTGAGTAACAACTTCTTCGCCTTGACCATTTCATTCGGGGAGAGAACGCTGCGACAGTCTTCTAAAAGTGTGGTCACTCTCGTTTGTCCATCCTTGCTAGGGGTCCCGGTCAATAGATATTCGCACCGACGCAACCAATCCACTTCCTCACTAGTACCAACCAATGTGCCTTTTTCTATAATCTGTTCCTGATCACAAAGGTTCAACACACGCACTCCTGAGATGTCGGTGGTTCTGACCAAGGTTCGAGCCACTTTCCATGGAAGGTCATTGTCTACCCTTTCCACGAGTACACAACGATGAGCTTGCCCAGGACTCCGAGGAAGACTTACCGGCACAATCGTTTCCGATCTCGGCGGAAGAACAATCTTCTTAAGGCTGTACACATTCCCTGGTAACGCCCCTTCCATGAAAAGTTCCTCTTGTCCACATTTCAAAACACCTTGCTTAACGTCGATCTCACAACAATTCTTCCTCATAAAGTCTAGGCCCAGGATGCAGTCGTCCATTATATCAGCCACGATGACATTATGCAGTTAGATCATGTTGCCTAGCTTCAACTCCATCTCCTTCTCTCCACGGACGGGTATGCGCTGACCAGTGGCTGTCACCAAATTAATGCGTTCTCGGTTGTATGCGGAGTCCCCAAGGAACCGACTTATAAGTTGGGAACTGACAACCGTGCGAGAGGCTCCAGTGTCTATGGTCAGCTTACACGGCGTTCCGTTGACTTCGCCCTTGATGATTAGGCTGTTCCCATCATGAGTTTGTGAGATCGAAATCCTTGGGGCTCTTTTAACATCAGCCAGCACCCGCCCCGCAGTCCTGGCTTTTACTCGTTTCCCTGCTGCTGCTGGGTGGTGCTATTAGCCGCACTACCCTCTCGAGATCGATCACCTTCCCTTTCTACAGTTCGCTTAGGGCAGCTGGATCGAAGATGGCCCCTTTCCCCACAGCCGTAGCACCTAGGGCTGTAGCTTTTATTGCGGTCCTGAACTGTAGCTGCTACAACCTCCCTGACGCGGTAGGAACGATGATCCTGCCGCACTGCTTCCACCTCCAGTGCATGGGTCAAGGCATCCTTAAGCGTCTCGTGGTGCCCGAGCCTCACAGCAGCTCTGACTTCAAGGTCGCGGATGCCGTCGATGAATGTCTGCACAAGGTTCCCTACAATAAGCGCAGGTACAGACTGGTACGCTTTTCGAACCAGCTTCTCCACCTCAAGGGCCCACTGCTGCAGGTTTTCGTTACTGCGTTGCACGCGATCTTTGAGCTGCGCACGAAAGACGTGTTCCAGGTGAGCGTCGCCATATCTCGCCTCCAATGCCTCAAGGAGCTGCTCGTAAGTCACTTCCTTACCGAGAGCTTCCAGAACAGTTAAGGCCTGGTCGCGCAGGCCCAGGGTGAGAGCAGTCATGGCCTGATTTTTATTCCTGCCGTTCGCTTTCATGACAGCCTCGAACTGGATTTTGTAGGCCGACCAGGAAGAAGTCCCGTCGAACGGTGGCACTTTGAATCCACGTAGCGAAGGTGTTGTAGCTACCACGGGAGCTGTAACTCCATCCCCAATTTTGAGGTCGTTCAGCGTTTTCTTCACGTCAGCCATCACATTGTCAACTCGATTGTACACTTGGTCGATTCGGGTTTCAGCTTCCGACAGGCGGTTGTCATATTGAGCAACCTTATCCTTCACCTCACTTATTTCTTTCCCGAAGGTAGCGCGAAGGTCCTTCATGAGAAGTATCTGCTCTTCCTTATCGCGTGTGAGATGCTCTTCCAACCGACGGCCCTGTTCCTCCTGTTGGCGGGCTTGTTCCTCCTGTCCGCGCTGCAGCTGCTTTTCCAACCGACAAGCCTGTTCCTCCTGTCGGCGGGCCTGTTCCTCCTGTCGGCGGGCCTGTTCCTTCTGTCGGCGAGCTTGTTCCTGCAGCATCATCATCAGAGTACCTAAGTCAGGTGCTGCAGATGCAGGAGCTGCTGACGGGCCGGCCTCCGTGGTCGGCAACTGGCCTGCCGACGTCTGTGACGTTGCACCACCAAATCGTCTCTGGTCCGTCTCCTGTTGGCGTTGACTTCGGGTACGGATACCCTCGGTGTCGTCTTTAGGTAAAATCGGCATATTTGATCCCACTTCTGACACCAATTGTTACGAGCTTGGGGTTCGAGACAATTAAAAACTGCCGATTGAATTACCAAAATTGACACTTTAATTACACAACACTAATTACAATCTAAACTCACACTAATAATAAAACACAGTTCGCCGTTATTTCGCTTTGAAGTATTCTCTTGTGTCGCCAATTCAATACTGCCTCGGTGGTGGTCTATACCGGCCTTATATAGGGCCTCAGATAGTTTCCAGAACCTTCTACTGTAGCGACATCTAGAATGTTCGAGTACATATCGGTCCAGAAATTTCTGGAAGGATCTCGACTCTCCTAGTTCTGCTACTCGACACTAGAGGGCGATAGTGTAACTAGTGTTGCCATGTACAAGACATTAATAGTGGCGCGC
The DNA here is from genome assembly GCA_963668995.1 of Parnassius mnemosyne. Lineage (NCBI taxonomy): Eukaryota > Metazoa > Arthropoda > Insecta > Lepidoptera > Papilionidae > Parnassius > Parnassius mnemosyne. The sequence goes on from CAVLGL010000115.1 coordinate 38,323,748, forward strand.
AATACTTTCATTTACTCGACACTAGAGGGCGCTAGTGTAAGTAGTGTTGCCATGTACAAGACATTAATAGTGGCGCGCAACAATACTTTAAAATGTAACGGTGGTTATTGTATGCTTCAGATTCGGTATAAGATAGAGATCTCATGAGGAAAATTTCTACGAGGAATAAATCAAAACAACATTACTTACGCTCTTCTTTACTTCCCATAATAAACAAATATAATAAATTACTAGATAACTAGACATCCTTTCTCTTGGTCTAATTATCAGAAGAATTCTCACCCTAAATTCCTTTAAATATTAGGCTTTTTTGTAGAATAATGTTGATATACGAACACACAGTTCACCTTTTTCGCTCCTGAGGACTAAGATGGAATGCCTCGTTTTCAGTAAAAAGTTGTCGTCAGTTAAAATCGCAAAAAAAGTGGTTCCCTACACTCACCGTACTAAACACAGCAGTATTAATCTGCCAGTTTACGCTGGTATTCTGTGGGAGCATAGTCCTTCCCCGGACGAGTAGACCCATTTGTGCTACAACCATAATATAGTTGCAGCATGGTTCTACCAAACTAGACACAATTAGGCACAAGATAGAACGGTGAGCTGAAGGTAGGGAAATTCGGAATAGGTAAACGGAACCCAAGGAACTCTTCATGATGAACTCTTTCTTCCAGAAGCGACCCCACAGGAAATGGACTTGGTCGAGCCCCGACGGTCTGACAAAAAATGAGATTGACTTCATAATGACGCCCAGAAGACAACTGTTCAGTGATGTCTCAGTAATCGCGAGGTTGAAAACCGACAATGATGGTGAGAGACATACTGAACCTTAACGTTAATTTGGAGAGGTCACGTATAATGAAGTTAACACTCCGTCCCCCTCTCGCTCTAATCCAAAATCCCGAAACCTTTCAGCTTGAGCTACTAAACCGTTTTCAGTGCTTAGAAGATTGCAGTGCAGTGGACGATATGAATGATAAGCTCGTGGAAACTGTCCATGCGGTCGGATCTAAGTTTTGCAAGACCCACGGAAGAAGAACACAAAAACTACCCGATCACACTCTTAGTCTCATGGCTGTTACACTAGGAATGAAGCTGCACTCTTCGGTAGATTTGTCAGCAAACAGACAACTGAACAGACAGATCTCCAAACGCATGCGGCGGGACTTACGCAACTTTAATACTGATCGAATTGAAGAATATATTTAGATTTTGCAACATTTTACTATATATTTATTTCATTGAAATATACCTAATAAAAGACTTATTATAATAAATTTCATTTAGGAAAGCAAAACTAAAATTATAATACGATGAATTTAACTAAATAATTTAGTATATTTATCATGAACCGTTGTTAATTCGAAATGAATCCGTGGTTATCAAGCGATAACGCGGATCAGCTAACTCGTTGCACATAACACCGAGCACCAACAACTACTTCAATTAATTCACAATTGGCGAATTTGCTATCAGAAAATTTTGTTAATTTTACTATACAGCTGATACAATATCCTATTGATTTGCTTAGTTTAACTTTAAAATGTAAATAATTCAATTATCTATAGGTACATATAAATAGAATTGAAGTGCCTACCTGTAATATCATTTTTGTAAAACTTCCGTCAGTCTGTCATTTTGTATGTCTATCTGTCTGTCAGTCCGTTCGGCCTAATCGTTAAAATGGCTTAAGCGATAGTAATTAAAATTGTTTAGGCTATATTTTATTCCAAAATCTTGGAGATCTTTTTGAACAAACGACATACTGATAAAATGAATGGTGTTTGATTACCTTAAACTAAATAACGCCAATGTCACAGTTAACTCAGAGTCCCTTCAGCTTTTTTAATTACTAATTTTGGTCCGATCTACGCAAGCTTTGGTTTAGTTCTAATTTTATTAATTACAGGATCCCAAGCAGGTGGTAGTACGCAGCCTCCCTCTCTAGTGAAATTAGGATGTTTTTTGATTTCAATAGCCTCACGTATCATCCTTGACAGGAATCGATGTTCTTTCGCGAGAATTTGTGGTTGATCAAATCTAATGTAATGGCGGGGGCGGTCTAGGATATGATCACAATCTGCAGATTTCCCGGAACGTTCGTCTTTCACGTCAGCTATATGTTCTTTTACGCGGGATTTGATAGATCACAATCAAGCTTGTACACGCCTGCAGCTTGTAGAGGAGTAAGTGTTCGCGTAAATATAAGTAATCATTAGTTACTACATAGATGAAGTCGGGGTTGGTTCGCTAGTTATAAATATATCGACGACTGTAGTGGAATTGTAAGGAAATCCATCACCCTATTTCATCCTGTGGATGTCGTATGAAATTACTGCCACCTTTTATATCATACTGGATATAAATTTCCAGATCGGCAACGGAGAGCATCGTCAAAATTTTGATACGTACCAGATCTACCGCGATCGCCAAACCACTTTCCAGACATGGCAATGAAGGCAAATTCTGAAGAAAGCTAATGAAGAATAAGAGTATATATCTAGGACTTCTAAAGTTCACATTTTGCACTGGAACCCTTAACTCTCTCGAAAGAATGAGGAGGCCCATGTCCAAAAGTGAAACGTGCAATGATGTAGCAATTGACAAAAATTTTTATACATTTCTGAACAAAGTACACAACTATTTTTTTACTAAATTACCATAGTTGCAGCTTTTTAGCTTTAAGGTGGTGTTTAAAAATTATTAGCATCTGCCATTTGTATTGTAAATATTATCCAATATATACCGCAAATAATGATGTCTTATATTTACGCGATCACTACACATTGATTAAAACAATTTCTACAAATTTTATCGCATTTTATTTAACGTATTTGCAATATCTGACATATCGTACATATTTTTGGTACGTTCCAAAAAACTCTCTCCTCAAAACCCGCAATTGTCGAGCCACTAAAGCGGACACATAATTCATTCAAACCACTTATATTTTCCCTCAGTCTACATTTATACTTCTCTTTTACACCTTCATCTTGTAGCCTCTCTATTCTTATACGCTCTAATGCAGTGGGAGACACAGATGTCCGATGCCGCCAACGCCTGAATAGACCATTAATTCGGCATAAGACCAAGTAATGATATAACATGAAAACAATTTTAAAAATTTTTAGGGTTCCGCGTAAATAGTTAAAACCCATGAAATCCAATCGTAATAAATTCTACGCGTACGAAGTCGCGGGGAACAGCTTGTATTAAATACAATAGTAATAGTAAGTAGTAAGTTATCATTTATAAGTAGGTAGTAGTAATAATGTCTTTTCCATGTCATAACACATAATAATTACTTTGTCTGTCTGTTTGTTCTGGCTAATCTCCGAAATGGCTGGACCGATTTTGACGGGACATTTTCAACGGCAGATAGCTGATGTTGTAAGGGGTAACGTAGCCTACTTTTATTTTAGAAAAAGAATTAGGGTTCCGCGCAAATAGTTAAAACCCATGAAATCCAATCGTAATAAATTCCACGCGGACGAAGTCGCGGGGAACATCTAGTTTTAAACACAATAGTAGTAGTAAGTGGTAAGTTATAATTTATAAGTAGGTGGTAGTAATAATGTATCTTCCATGTTATAAAACATAATAATTATGTGTTAGGCTTCTTTTAAAATAATTAAAGATATCCATTTTCAAAATCCTTAATCCCTTAAGCGGTAATAAATCTTTGACTACGAATTTTTGGATAAACCAGTGTCTATGTAAGATACATTGGTCTCCCCGATCGTCTAGTACATCTCGTGGCCTCTTACCTGAAGCATCGTACCTTTCGTTTTAAACACGAAGGCACGCTCTCCTCTCAGCGTCCCATCAAAGCTGGTGTCCCTCAGGGCTTAATACTTGCTCCCCTCCTGTATATCCTGTTCACCAACGACATTCCCATCCCGTCGAAAGGTGTTCAGCTTTAAAGGTACCTCGCTACCTCTCATTTGGACCAAAATCCAAAAGTCAGTTGATGACCTAAGAGCTTGGTTCCAAAAATGGCAGATCGATGTGAACCCGGAGAAGAGCTCCGCCGTTCACTTCGATTATAAACGACGCCGTATCAAAAACACCCCAACAATACGTATGCTAGGGACCCCTGTCCCTTAGCATACGTCTGCCAAATATTTAGACGTCACTCTTGACACGAGACTCACCGTCAAAAGAGTAACCCGTCACGCACGTTTCTATCTGAGTAGGCTCAACAGTATGCTGGGCCGACACAGTAAAATGTAACAAGCGAACGCTTTATAAGGTCTGTATACGACCAGTCATGTCTTACGCGAGCCCTATATTTGCTCACGCTGACCACAAAATTATTAATGAACACCAAGTAGTTCAAAACCTCTTCTGTCGTCGAGCTACGAACGCACCCTGGTACGTCCGTAACGCCGACCTCCATCGGGACTTAGAGTTCCCTACAATCCAACAATTTCTAAAAACACTCTCTGAAAATTTCTTCAAAGCCTCAGAGTCTCATTGCAATCATTTTATTCGTAAGGCAGCTACTTATGCAGCCCCTCTCGCTATCGAGTCCGCAGGCCGAGAAACTCTCTCTCGGACCCGCCAAATAAAATTTCAACCGACCTGAACTTCCTGGCGGCTCAGGCCGATTCTTCTTATATTTGCCTTAGTAGGCTCTCCCTCAGCGGCTTGTAGCCGCCTGCGCCCTCTTTTCCCAAAAGAGGGTCGCTTCCGATTCGGTAGCGAGGCCTCAAAGGTCACTGCCCATCCCTCAAAGTGGAGTTTAGCGGGTATCACTTAGGGTGGTTAGGCTAGTTAGACGCAGTGAGTCCCGCATAACCACGACAGACCGGCTGTCGTGGTATGCATAAAGCATTCTCCACTTTCTCGCGTAACGGGGTATCCCTTTCCATTTGCTTTTGGGCGCAAAAAAAAAGAAAAAAAAGTGTCTGCCTGTAATGTCGAAATGATATTACAGATGGATACCTGAATTTTATTTGTGTGCATAAATGTATAGATAAGCTTTAAGTTAAATAAAATACGTAATAATTTATACGTATAATAAGTTTGTCAGGTATTGAGACTTCTTCTCTACCCGGGAGTTCGTCAGGTATTATGACCGTTGACTTTCCTTGCTTTGGGGTAGCACCATGAAGCAAATATTTGCTTCATGGGTAGCACAATCTGGAGCCTTCTTTGTTTCTGTGACGTCGGTTGGGGATGTAATGATGATTATACTTCTTTCGCTAATTATTTTATTCTGTTGAGGTTTAAGTAAAATATTTTTATAAATAAGTTTCTTATGCTAGATTAACATAAAAAGGACCGTCGTGTGGGAATTGCTCTGAAAAGGTTTCCGTAACTGAGAGAAGGGAAGGAAATATAAAAGAGACGTCCTTTCTTCGTCTTCGTCTTTTATTGAGCGTAAATACGGTCTTAGGTCAACGGATTCGTTCAGGACACAAAAAGAGTTTTCTTCGATACTTTTTTACAGATCCATGTGGCTTTTAATGTAACGGTTAGCAATAGCATTTTATAAACTAGAAATTCTTATTTAATTCTAATTTATAATTCATTAATTCTTAGATTTACTAAAAACATATATACATATACGTATGACTACGGAACTTCATTTGGCACGATCATGACACACTCCTCATGACACAGTCCTCTCGTTTCCTTCACGTCCATATATCTACGCATACATGCTCTTCAAGTTCACACAGTCACTCAGTTACTTTTGTGTAAGTGTAGAAAAATGAAATTACGTTATTACTTACTCTTCCTTCTATTGGTCTGTGGGTTGTTAACACGATTACAAACGCCTTAATTTATTGACCAAATAAGCTAGATAAGTAAGTTAGGTAGGTTAACTATCTAACCTAAAATTTCTATCCTCTAGACGAACCCTATAGAAATTCATTTATAAAATGTTTATTGCTTACTAGATATAAGCAGAAGTCGATAATCTAACTGAGATTTTTTGCATTCAGGTGAACACTCATGAAGTTTTCAAATTTGATTTTTTATAGTTCAAATTCAAAGCACATAATTATTTTTGTAATGTTCAAATGTTTTCTACGTTAAAAATAATTTAATGTTATTAGTATCTATATAAAATTAAAACAGCGCTTAATCCTACTTGAATACATAATATTTTCATTTGTTTCTGGTTCTGGCGCTTTCAAACGGGAAATGTCTTTGTTTTACGCTACGCTAGGGACGCTTACTGCAACTGACACTTGAAAGGCCGGGGAAATGCGGCGGCCATTATTCAACTATGGTCACGAACTCACGAATAATGTTCGTTGAACCCTCTTAGTCCATTTATGAGTTCTGTTTTTGCTGCACATAAAGGTTTCCATTATTTTAAAGGATTTAATAAGGAATTTGATTCATAGTTATTTTGTTTAATTTTAAATTCATGTCTTTATATTTAAATGAATCTTTGATCCGTGTACATTTATAGTATGTCGTGAACAGATTATAGAATTAATCAGATTACGGAGTGACTGATCATTTCATTTCATGACATATAAAATTATTACTGGCAACATCATAGTAGTGTCAACGTTTGTCGATTTTTTTACTCACGTGTGGCCATACCAAAAACAACCATCTATTAATATTTGCAACAGTAGGCTGAGGTATGGCCACTTCTAATGGCATATTTATATGATATATAAATAAGATATAAAGTGATATGAGCTCTGTTAAAAATGCATATTAGTAACATTGAGTTATAATGTACTACGTACTAGAGGAGACGCCTCAACTCGATTGTTTGTAACACGAGTTAGAGTGCGCGCTCTCCAACTCACTTAGTCTGTGTCAAGCGGTTGCTGGAACGTGAGACGTTTGAGTGAAGAATTTTTTTTTTAATTAATTATGCCTTCATAAGCATTGGGATACTGTTTAAACAACTCGAGAAACATAAGTAAAATTCAAGGAGTGACTTTTCACCAGAAGTTCAACATATTATTATCTTTAAAACACGCTTAATTTAATTATATTTTATCAACTGCAACGTATACGTGAATGTCAAAGATTAACACATTTTTATGCACAAACATGATACTATCGACGTATAATGTTAAGTAAATATGACTAGTAAAATATTATATATAATATTTTATATAAATATATAATCACGGTAGGAAATATTAATGCATTAAAATTAATATTTTCTCGGCCGTGTCATGAAAGAAAAGAATCATGGATCAAATTTGTTCAGACGAATTGCAGCGAAGAAACGTGGTTACAGTCAAATTATTCAAGTATATGTTCCGTTCATTTAAAAGGTAACTACAAATACATCACAAAAACAGGAAGAATGTACTTAAAGAAATCTGCAGTACCATCATCATCATCATAATCATTATTACAGCCCCTCACAATTCCACAGATGAACATAGGCCTCTCCCAAAGAATGTCATAAAGCACGATCCCGAGCCACCTGAATCCATTCACTTCTTGCATTACCAGATCGTCACTCCATCTAGTGGGGAGACGCCCTACACTTCGCCTGCCGGTACGAGGCTGCCAATCGCGAATCTGCCTTCCCCATCGGTTGTCGATTCTTCAAGCTATATGGCCGGCCCATTGCCACTTCACCATACTAATTCTTTGGGCTATGTCGGTTACTCTGGTTCTACTGCGGATATATGATAACGTAATTATATTAGTTATATAGACGCTGTAATAGGATATGACAGTATTTTACAGGTAAACGTGTGATTTCACAATAATATGGAAATGGGTCAGCATATAGCGGTCAACGTACTTATTAAATTTAGATCCATTATAAATATATCTTTGTTTAAAATTAATGCTTTATGAAGAAAAAAAACTTACAATTTTCAATCTTAAACTGAATTTTATACTATTCATAATATATCTAGATAGTATATAGTCTGGAATAACACCCAGGCGTTTGTTGTAAAAGCGTTTATATTGCCTAGCCATAAATTAATTACTAATTCTATAAAGTCTAAAAACTGGTATTACAAGCTTATGTTTGTTCCTAGTGTTTAAAAATGAACATATTTTTTTCATATGAAAGCTATTTATGTTTTTATGCACATACATAACATTTTCATTATATATTTTAAGTTAATATGTTTATTTCCTTAAAATTTGTCTTTGAGGGACTCTTTACAATTTAAGTCATAAATCATCCGTATGCCTATCTTTTGCAAACAAATATGACTTCAATGTCAGTCGCATTATCCCATAGTGAGATTCCATAAGACATCACGCTATGAAAGTAACTATATGCTTATCTTATTAATTATGTTTGTACGTGGTAGAACCATGCTGCAGCTATACTAATAGTATAGTTATAAAACGAATGTATCAGGTCGACCGGGGAAGAACCACGCTCTCACAGAATACCAGCGTAAAATAGCAGCTTAATGCTGCTGTGTTTCGTATGGTGAGTGTAGAGAACCGGAGACCCATTTTACTGGAAAAGAGGCATTCCATCTTATTCCTCACTGGTGACAACTCATCTGCATTTTGATTCGCTACGAAGATAGATGTAGATGTCTATGGGCCACAGCAACCACTTACCATCAGGTAGACAACGCGCTCGTTTGTCACCCTTATTCCATTTTAAAAAAAAAACAAATTAATAATATAAACATGAAAGTGTATGTTAGATATTTTTTATGGTTGTTACTCATAATAGATTGCCTGAACCGCTAACGCTCGCTAGTTATACATAGAAAAAAGAAGAAAAAAAAAGGTCTCCAACAGTATATACGAATGTTTTCATGTGTTCAGGCACCGTAATTTTTATACTGGATGGGAATCGAACCACAGCCATCAGGCTTTGTAGCTTACTCATAGTACAAACCGCTAGATCATTTGCGATCACCCACCATTGGTTAAATAAATTGATTTAATATAGAAACTTGCAAGCATGTAGGTACTAATTTGGTTAGACTAAAAAAAATTAGGACCTATACTTGAGAGAATAATGGTCTTCAGTGGGCAAATAGCTTGAGCGAAGCAAGAGTGAGTGAATGCTTTTCCATGGTAGAGCCATGCTGCAGCTATATTAGTAGTATAATTGTAGAACGAATGGGTCGGCTTGACGGGGGAAGGACCATGCTCTCACAGAATACCAGCGTAAAATAGCAGCTTGACGCTGCTGTGTCGTATGTCGTATGTCGTATGATGAGTGTAAAGAACCGGAGACCCTTTTTACTGGAAAAAGAGGCATTCCATCTTAATCCTCAAGGGTGACAACGCATCTGCATTTTGGGTTGCAAACGATAATAGGTGTAGATGTCTATGGGCCACAGCAACCACTTGCCATCAGGTGGACTGTGTGCTCTTTTGTCACCCTATCCTATATAAAAAAATGCTTTTGAACTAATGCTGATGACTAAGTTAATCTTCAGCACCTTTTTCAAGTTTTTAAATTATTAACACGATTGAAATAACGTTAGTTCATTAAAACCTATCAGCCAATATGGACAAGTTAACATACCTGTTATGAAATTTCTCAAACAAAAAGAATCACTTAAATTAGAATGTAATTTTCTTGCACCAAAAAATAAGGTTAAACGTCATGGGAGCTTATTGCCAAATACGATACGTAGTATTGTATGCGGTCCATCAAATTGCGGAAAAACTAACTTAGTTATCAGCTTAATGTTACATCAGAATGGACCGCGTTTTCTTGTAACCTTTATGTATATTCAAAGTCTTTATATCAACCTAAATACTTATTTTTAGAAAAAGTACTGCAGAATATGGAAGGTATATCTTATTACAAGTATAATCATAATAGCGAAATTTTGAGTCCACACGAAGCTTCGCCTAACTCAATTATAATATTTGACGATGTAGCTTGTAAAAATCAGAACAACATACGCGATTATTTCGCCATGGGTCGCCAACATCGATTGTTTTTATATTAATCAAACGTATACTAAGATACCTAAGCAACTAGTAAGAGATAACGCTAACCTGATCATATTGTTTAAACAATATGACGTAAATCTGAGACACATTTATGACGAGCATGTAGGGTCTGACATGACATGGTCTCAGTTCCGGGAAATGTGTTCAACTGTGTGGAGTAAACCTTTCAACACAACATAATTACATAAATACATAACATAATTTTAGACTAACTTTTAAATAGCTGCTATGTCACAAAGCAATCAGTTTCTGCTGAGTAGTCAAACATAGTACAATTCCTTTACAGTGGAGCGAGACCTCAAGAAACAAATTGTAAAATCTGCTGCAGCTGTAAAAAGAAAGGTAGAAATGATAAAAGATCCAAAAAATACAAACAGTCTGGCTTTGGAAACAATATTTAAGCCCATCGTCGATACACTTAATATGCTTACCAAAAAAACTGAAGAAAAGCAGCATTTAAATGAAGATACAGACCAAGCTCACCTTATTAAAAAACCTAAGTACAGCACAAGTGAGTCATCGATTTCTTCAAATGATGTGTTTGAAGATTCTGTTAATAATGAAGAAAACCCAGATAACAATGTTTATACAACATCCCACAAAACCCTTACTCACTCGCTTCCTGCGGATGATAATGACGTGAATGAAATTTCGTTTAAATCACATCAATCAACACTAAGTATTCCAAACGATTCATTATCATGGACTATGTCATCTGACTTACTAAAAGATGTGCCTTATGGTGTCAGAAATGAGCGTGGGAAACTAATGCTCGGCCCATTTCGTATCTATGATAATGATCACATCTTAAAAATTCGAAATCATAGTTTGAAAGAAACTCCAGGCTTAAAAGAGTTATTGTTTAAAAAGCTACCAAATTTAGATATTGTGACAGAGGAAGACTTACAAAATTATAAATTGTTACTTTTGCATACTAATGCACACAAACGTAATTATGATCCGTCTAAACCGATTAATAGTAACAAAGGATTTCAATATATGCAAGTGATCAAACCATTGTTTAAGCACTCGAGAAATCATAAAAGTAGTGCAGAAAGTCTTCCAAAGGGTGAAGGAGTTGATATTTTAAAAGAAGTTAAAAAGATACTGATTTGATTTACTGGAACGATCCAAACGAGTTAGTGGAACGATTAAAATTACTGCTTAGATTATGGGCAGCTGGTAACACAGGGGTTTACATTGCAATTTATGCAATAGTGGAAGAATTGAATGAATCTGGCATCACAAAAGACATTAAATATATTAAACTATCTACAGGAGGATTACGCTGTACCATTTCATTACAGAAGCCGATAAGACGGCTATGAATATAGACAAATTTGGTCATCATGTTCATAAGCGTTTACGACTATCTGAATGCTCTAATATTCACAGTGACGCTTTAGTAAGAACAAACGCTGGTGATTTTGATTTGAAATCAACAAGATTAAAAGGACTGAAACTCCTGAAAAAGAGGATGAGGTCGTGAATAAAGAATATGTGGATAAATGTGTTCAAGAACTTAAAAATGAAATGAAAACAATTCATGATAATGTCAAAAAGTACCTTAAAAATTTAGAAAAATTGACTACTATCAATTTCAGGACAATTACACTAAAAAGGAAATCGACCTCATGATTGCATCAAAACCTGTCCAAAATGAGTAAACAGGATATAGTCAATGAGCTTCACAAAGCAGCAAGAAGAAATTTTTCTCGTTAACATACGACTATAAAAAAAATAGATGATTTATGGCAAGGTGACCTGATTGATTTTCAAAAATATTCCACGTTTAATAAAGGATATACCTAAATATGTTCTAGTAGTAATCGATGCTCTATCAAAATACGTATGGGTTAGACCATTGAAAACGAAACATAAAAATTGTGTCAAAAATGCGATGCAAAGTTTATTATCCGAATCAAAACGAAAACTTAAAAATTTACAAACAGATCTTGGTACAGAGTTTTATAATGATTCTTTTAAGAATTTAATAAAAAATTATAATATAAATCATTATTCCACATACTCCGTTAAAAAGGCCTTCATTGTAGAACGAGTAATAAGAATACACTTCCTCCTCCACTTTGCCCGGTCTTCGGCGTCCCTCGCAACTAGCCCATTGGCGCGCATGTCATCCTGCACGACATCAAGCCAGCGTTTCTTGGGCCGTCCTCTACTCCTGGTACCAGGTAGGGTCATGTCCAGGCATTTGTTTCCCACGTAGCTTGCCGGTCGCCGTAAGACGTGGCCGTACCAGCGGAGGCGACTCTCCTGCAGCTTGTCAGTAATGTCACGGACATGGAGGCTGCCGCGGATGTATGTATTCCGTACACGGTCTTTCCGCGTGACGCCACACATCCACCGCAGCATGTTCATCTCCGTGATATGCAACAACTGCCGGTGTCGCTCCAGCACCTGCCACGCCTAACTGCCGTACGTAAGGACAGGCCTTATGATGGTCTTAAAGACCTGTCCCTTCAGCTTGACCGGCATTTTGGGGTCACAAATGACACCCGTCACCTCGCGCCATTTTGCCCAAGCCGCTGATATACGGGCCTTGATGTCGCGATCGATGTCCCCGGACGTATCAAGCACAGATCCGAGGTACCTGAAGTTGTCCGTGCGCTCGACGGTGTCGTCGCCTATACGGAGAGACGTCAGATCTGTGGTGTTGCAGGCCAAATATTCCGTCTTCGCCACGTTTAGCTTCAGCCTGCCGTTCTCAAGCGCCTGCCTCCATGCGTGCACGCGTCTGGTGAGCCATCCTTTTTACCCATCTACCAGTGCGATATCATCAGCGTACATAAGCAACCAAGGCTGCGGTAGTTTCTGTACGCTGGCTGACAGTTCGTCTAATATCACACTGAAGAGATAGGGGCTTAAGACGGAGCCCTGATGCACGCCTACGGTTATGGGGAAGGGGGTGGTATCACCAACAGCGGTCCTGACTATTGAATCGGAGTTGCGGTACATGTCACGTACGATTTCTACGTAGGTCTCTGGTACCAACTTCGACCGCAACGCCCACCAGATCATCTCCCTAGGAACACAGTCAAAGGCCTTCTGCAGGTCTAGGAATAAAAAATGCATATTCTTTTCCCTGTGCTTCTCCATGAGGATCCTTAGGGCGAATATAGGGTCCATGGTACCACGTCTTGGTTGGAAACCGTACTGGGAGTCTGACAATGTACACTCCTGTCGGATCCTGGTGTCAATAATGCGCGCGAAGAGCTTTATAGTGTGTGACATCACCTTTATTCCGCGGTAATTACCGCAATACGGACCGGCGTTATTATACTAAGCCGCCACTGATCGGGCATTATTCGGTCGCTCAGGATTCTATTATACAGGTTAGTAAGAATGCACACACCACGAGCTCCCAGCGCTTTCCACGCTTCAATTGGCACCTCGTCCGGTCCGACAGCTTTCCGATTCTCCAAGTGACGAAGAGATGCGAGGACCTCGTCAGGTGTAATCGGTGGCACGAGTCCATGGTTCGGGAGTTGTTCGGGAGGGTGGACTTCCCGGTGCTGAGTATTCAGCAAAACGTGGAAATAAGAGCGCCATCTCTTCTTCACCGCACGATTATCGTACAGGAGCTCGCCATTAGGGCCGTTGACGCTGCAGCAGCGAGTAATATCTTGCGCTGCTTTGGCCCTAGAGCGCGCCAGTTTATATATGACCTTGTGCCCCTCAGGAGTGTCCAAGTTAGCATATAATGGTTGCAAGTGGTCACGCCCGGCTCTGGCTACAGCTTTCTTGGCAGCTCTTTTCGCTGTCTTGTAAGATGCGCGATCTTCAGGAGATTTGGTCGCTTGCCACGTCTTGAAGAGCGTTTTCTTCTCCCGTAATGAACCCTGGACCGTGGCGTCTCACCACCAGGTCTCCTTGTCGATTTTGCGGCCCCCTTTCGCCACGCCAAGAACTTGCTTTGCCGTCTTTGTGATTGCTGTATGAATGGTTTTCCATCACTCTTGGACGGACTTGCCTGCTATGTCGAGACTAATATCCCCAGCGGCAGAGTCACACTCTGAGTATCTGGTTTGATCCAGCAGCGACCACTTGATTTGACGGCAGCAACGTTCGGCGTGTCTGCGACGGAGTTTTACGCAGAGGTCCATGACAAGAAGTGGGTGTTGGGCAGTGAGACACTCACCGGTTATGACCTTACAGTTGGCCACGCGACTGATATGACTTCTCCTGGTCAGTTGATAGTCGATTTGAGTGGCGTTCCGACCGCTCCTGTAAGTAATCAGGTGCTCGGTTTTCTTTTTGAAGAACGTGTTCACCACGGCCAGGTCAGCTGCAGTTCAGGTTCTGAGAATGGTTTCCTCCTCTGCTTTTATTCGGCCGTAACCATAGCCGCCGTGGACATGTTCATGCTCCCCCTGCACCTCGCCCACATGACCGTTCAGGTCGCCACCCAAAACGACATCGTGGGACAACGGTATGCCGCGTAGTACATCTCCAAGCCGATCCCAAAACAGCGTCTTATCCGCGTCGCTGCAGCCGACCTGTGAGGCGTAGGCACTTATTTAGTGGGTCACGACCCCCTCAATAAGCAACCTTACTACCATAAGTCGGTCGCATATGCGTCTAACTTCCAAGACGCCATCGTGGAAATGCTCGGCGAGCACCACTGCCACACCGTTCTCCCTACCAGAAGAGCCTGTATAGATCAGCTTGTAGCCGTGCCCAATATTGCAGCTCCTGTTGGCCTTCCACCGTGTCTCCTGCAGGAATGCCACTGACACTTTACGCCTGGCAAGTATGGCCGCAAGTTCTGCGGAACGTCCCGTAAGCGTGCTAATGTTCCAGTTTGCAAAGCGAATCTTCGTAGTTGGTGCTAACGTCTTTAGCCGGGCTCGCAAGGAGCCCGGTAGCCCTCGCATACTTGTCGCAGGGTTAAGGCGATCCCCATGCGCGTCTTTATGCGGCGACGCCCTAGTCCTAAACGTATATTTCTTTCTTTTACTTTACATTTTTGAGGGGCATAGTGCCAATTACTGGGGCGACTGCCGTCTGACCCCCGAACCCCTAGGACGAATCCCAGAGGAGTGGCATCGCCAGAGCCCTTTTCGTTATCCAGCAGGTGCGCCACGTGCAGGCGGGGTTGGCTTGGGCTCCAAGATCTTAGCGGAGCCCCTTACTTATATTATTTTAAATATTCAGTCTATACGGACGATATCAATGGTTCAAAAATAATTTAGAATTTGTTGTAAAGCGGTATAATAATACTTTACATCGCATTACAAAATTCAAGCCTATCAACGTTAATGATTCAAATGCGATTTTAGTTATGTCAAACATCAAGAAGTCTCAAAAGCCAAAGATACGTCAAGGACCGGCGTTTCACGCTGGCGATTACGTTCGTATAAGCAAATACAAAGGAGATTTTTACAAAGGTTATACCCCTAATTGGTCTACAGAAATATTTCGTATCGTTAAAGTCAACCAAACCAATCCTCAAACCTATCAAATTTATTTATTTATTTATTTATTTAACAAGTACACTTACAATATACATATATGACATTGTCACAAAAACTTACACACTTTTATAGTTCCTGATATGCATATCAATTACAAGTGTACATAACATTTACAGACTGAGTCGTGCAACATAATTTAGAATTAATTTGAGGTAGGAAAAACATATAATCAATGCAATAAAATCAGAAATAATTTAAGTAAACTATGTTAGTAAATAGGTAAAAAAATCAAATGGAAAAGAAATAAAAGAAGTATGTACATTTTTAATTTAAGTATAAAATAGATTCTATTAAAAATATAATTTTTAAGAGGAACTAATTAACTAGGCGATAAATGCCTAGTAAGTTTAATTTTGAAGGTCTTAAAAGAGTCGTGAAATATATCGATGCTAGGTATGGTTTTAGTTATTTCGTTATATTTGCCACATATACGAACTATAGGAGCATGATTCCCGAGATGAGTTTTCGTGAAAGGATTATAAAATGTTTTTAAGATGCGACAACGGGGATATTTACGCGGAACAGCTAACAATATGCGACCAAGAAGGTCACTGCACTTAATTTTAACTTTAAATTTATATTAACTTAATCAAATAGAAGACAAACACAATCAAAAAATTCTAGGCTCTTTTTACGGTTACGAATTACAAAAAACTAAATTTCTAGACCTTTATCTTATTGAAAAAGTCATTAAAAGAAAAGGAAATAAGCTTTTAGTAAAATGGTTAGGTTTGAGTGATGAAGAAAATAGTTGGGTGGATAAAAGTGAATTAGTGGTTTAGGTATATAAATAACGTATTATTACTTAATAATGTCATTTTATACTTATCGATGAAGGAAGGCAGTGGTATAATTAATAAAGTAATAGACAATTTAGCGTTTGAGTTACATTTACCCGGGTATCAATTTTGCGGCCCCGAAACTAAACTTCAAAAACGGTTACTCAAAGGCGATCGTGGGATAAACAAATTGGATGAAGCGTGCATGCTCCATTATATTGATTACACTAACAAAGATTCGGGCGCTCGACAAAAAGCGGATTTAGAACTTTTGAAATGGCTAAGAGGAGGTTGAAATCAGAAGATGCTAGGAAAGGAGAAAAAATTGCCTCATGGATAGTCAAAAATGCGATGAAAGCGAAAATCCAGGCGGGGGACGGTATAAAAGCATTTAAGAAGGGGATAAAAAAAACAGTCTCAGTTGAAAAAACTAAAATCCAAAGATATTCACTCGGCTATAAAATATGCCTATGCAGCTGCAAAGAAAATATTTAGTAATTAAAAAGGAATAAGTTTACCCGTTGTATTCCTCTTCTAGTGGAGGATTTTTACCACTTATTCCCATATTTGCAGGATTGTCAGCTTTAGGATCATTAGCCGGTGGAGCAGCGGGTATAGCAAAAGCTGTTAATGATTCAAAAGCAGCACAAAAGAGTCTTCAGGAATCTGAAAGACACAACAGAATGATGGAAGTCGTTGCTCTAGGAAAAGGATTATATATTAAACCTCATAAACGAGGAACAGGTTTATATCTTAACCCCTCAAAAAACTAATTAAACGGCTACCCAGACGGGTACTCACTAATCTCGACATATTAGAACATGGTGACATTCCATACTTTCGCGACGTTTTCATGAGAAATAATTTACCTTTGAAACCGAGAAAGATAGAATGTAGAACACTGAATTTGGATAGCTACAGAAATCCTGGAACGCATTGGGTAGCCTTTGTAAAGCACAATAAATACGTAGAATATTATGCTAGTTTTGGTAATTTAATGCCCCCGTTAGAATTAGTTAAATATATGCATAACTTACCTATTAACTATAATTATGCACGACATCAAGCGTTTGGTGCTACAAACTGTGGACATTTTTGTCTAAAATTTTTAAGGAATTACTGAAAAAGCATTTATATAGTGTATGAAATAAATAAACGTATCAGTATAAAAATGTCTTTCACTGTGTCTATAACTGGGACAGGAGCCTCTTTATCAACGAACTATTCACCGACAATAAAACTACGAGGAGACTACGAATGTGGTCTTTTGTATTTCTCAACTTTCAATTCTATTCCCAATATAGATGAAAGAAACAATAAATTTTATTGTGGTGAAAAAGAAATGATCAAAATTCCTGAAGGGTCTTACGAGCTTCTAGATATTTGTGATTATCTAAAAAATAATATTAAGAACGCTGTACTAAAACTAACTTGTAACAATAATACATTGAAAACAAATATTTTTTGCTCTGAAGATGTGCACTTTAATAGAAGCGAATCACTGGGTAAAATTTTAGGCTTTGGTATAGAAACAAAAGCAAATATAAGTACTGAATCAAAGTATCCTGTCAGTATTCTATCGACAACCATCGTGCGGATTGAATGCGATGTAGTTAGTGGTTCATTTGTCAACAGGAAAGCAAGCCATATAATTTTTGAATTTGCACCTTATGTACCACCTGGTTATCGAATAATTGAAATACCCAGAAACTTCATTTATTTTCTTGTTAACCAAAGTTACATAAGTGCTATCAATATAAAGTTATTGAACGCTGAGAATAAAGAGATAAATTTACGAGGTGAAGAAGTACAACTGTATTTACATTATAATTAATAGAATCAGGCGTTACTTTGCGGAAATCCATTAAATAAAAGCTTTTAGAAAAATTTACTTCGCAAATATCCGCGTTATAAAATAAAATTAACGGTTAGCCACCGTAGAGTCTATATCACCTGAGGATGCATCGTGTAGCGGCGAAACACGTGTCGTATTATCGTCAGTGGTATGTTTTGCCTAGTGTAGTGGTGTTGGGAGTAGCGGTGCTGGGATTAGTGGTGACGGGGATAGTGCACGCAATTGAGGGAGGGCGGGAGGTGCTCTTCATACTAGGTAGTTTTATTTTATAACGCGGATATTTGCGAAGTAAATGATTCTAAAAGCTTTTATGTATTTACATTGCCGAAAAAAAATATGATAAATTTTAATAAAATCCCGTCTACTTCGTGTATCTAAGCCAGTTTTAAAAGAAGATCTCATAAAGGCACACCTCTTCAACTAAAAAAGAAGCTTACCAAGTCTAACAAAGAATTTCTTAAGCTAGTTGGCTAGATAAAATGAATATTTTAAACGTATCTCAACAAACATCATACGATAACAGCATTGAAAGTTTTGAGTATCATTCGTAAAAACCTTATGTAACTAGTTTTAACAAAAATGACGAAATACGTATTCCTATTAATCAACAAGACCTGTACGTACTACCTTCATTCATAGTTTATATATCGAGGGAAAGGTGAATGTTTATAACAGCACCACAAAAGAAAAGGTATCAAACGTACATTTTGTCAATAATCCCGTGCTATTTCTTTTTCAAGACATACGATATGAACTTAATGGAGTACAAATAGATAAAATTAAGAATGCTGGTGTCACTACTACAATAAAATCTTATCTATCCTTAAATGAAAATGAATCCAAATGTGCTCGAGTTTGGGGCTGGTCAACTGGCGGAACAAGCAATACTAGTGGTGGAGCGTTTTTCGCATCTATACCATTGAACAAGATATTAGCATTTGCAGAAGATTATGAAAAAATTATAATTAATTGTAAACATGAGTTAGTATTATTACGAAGCAATACAAATCTTAATGCGATCAAGTTAAATACAGGTGAAGTTGTAGAAGATATTATAATAAATAAAATAGTTTGGCGAGTTCCACACATCAAAGTATCAGATCGTAAAAGAATCAGCCTATTAAAACTTAGAGAAAGATAGAGCTATTCCATTGGCATTCCATTCCTGGGACTTATATGAATATCTATTGCTAGCCAAAACACGTAAACACACTTGGTCTGTAAAAAATTCATCGCAAATAGAGAAACCACGATTTGTGATCATTGCCTTGCAAACCAACCGCAAACATAACGCGAAATTATCAATGGCAGAGTTTGATCATTGTCACGTACGAGATCTCTTTTTAAATTCATCATAATATTATCCTTATGAGGGGCTGAATGTCAGTTTTTCAGAAGATAAGTTTACTTTATTATACGATCAGTATGCGAGATTCCAACAGTCGTATCATGGACGCCGGTCAGAGCCGTTGATGGGTTTAAAGGAGTTCAGAGACGTGGCTCCATTATTTGTAATTGATTGTTTAAGACAACACGAAACTTTAAAAGGTTCGATCGATGTGAGAGTTGAAATCTAAACAGACCAAGAAATACCAGATCAGACAACCGCTTATTGCTTGATATTAAACGACTGTATATTCGAATACAAACCACTGAGTAATATCGTTAAGAAAATATCATGAATACCAATATAATAATCGTCGATCTTCAAGTCTTCAAAAATAGCAAAAATAAATTTATAGTAAAGGAGTTTGCTATAGCCACTCTAGAGTACACCAATTTATTCCTAATTAAACCTCCTTACCCATTCACTTCACTATCTCCTGCAGAGAAAAAAATAAATTGGCTGGATTGAAAAGCACTGAGGGTATCGATGGAGTGAGTGCTTTATTGATTATAGAGAGTTTCACAGAATTATAAAAACATATTTGAAAAATAAAAAGATTTTTTTAAAAGGATGTGAAAAAATTAAATGGGTGCAAGATATTTGTGATGAAAATAATACTATCATAGATATAAGTTGCTTAGGAGCTCCCAATTTAAATACTCTTTGTGAACTTTATTGTAAAGATACTTTACTGTATAACTGTTTTACTCATAAGAAAATATGTGCGTTAAAAAATGTTTTATATATTAAGAAATGGTGTTTTGAAAACAAAATGATTGTTTGATATCTAATAAAATATATGTAAATAAACACTTCATCTTTTAATTTAAACTACCTTTGTGTTCGAGAAGAAGAAAAAAAAATAGTTTTAGACCGGTAACGATTATTACTTATTATTAAAGTAACTATTTTTTGTACCACCTTGCATTTTAACGATGAAATAGATTAGCCTTCATATTTTGTTGTTATATTATTGAATTATTTGTATTTGAGATTCCGAACGAAACGGTATTAGAAATGGAGCAAAGATAAAAAAAAGCGGATCGAGAATTAGACTAAAAATTTAGACCTCTAATGGAGTGAATTGGGGCCTTCAGCGGCATGTAGCTCGAGCGAAGCGAGTGCAAGTGACGCAGAAGCCCCAATTCACACCTACTCTCCGAAATGGCTAGACCTATTTTGACGGGACTGGCAGATAGCTGATATTATAACGAGTAACTTAGGCTGCTTTTATTTCAGAAAAAGTATTAAGATTCCGCTCAAAAAAATAAAATAAATGGTATCTAATTGTAATAAATTCCATGCAGACGAAGAAGGAGCTTGATTTTTAATAGTTTTTTTATAGGATAGGGCAGTGGTCGGCAAAGTGCGGCTTCAGAGCCGCATGTGGCTCTTTGGCTCCTTAAGTGCGGCTCTGGGACAAATATCCACGGAAGGTGTAATAATATTTTCATTTAAAAAAAAACTTGGTGAGAAAAAAATTACATCTTATTTTGATAAATTAAAATTCTTCTTTGAATCGAGAACATGTATATTTTTTTATTTAAGTTAAAAGATAGATAGGAAATTAAAATGTTACATTGTTGTAAAAATACTTAACGATAATCGAGTTTAATTTTATTAGTTTTCGTAAACGTAAACACAAACCATGTACAAGCTACCGGCTGAAATTGTTCGTATATTTTCGGCGTACTCAGGTGTGATACAAAGGTACCACAAGGATGCGCGCGCATACTTTTTCTAAGCTACTACCTTACAAATTGGCATCACAGACCAGCAGTTGCAGTGTGAACAGTTTTGTCTTTTCTACCGTGTCTTCTGTTAAACACAACAACTTTTTAATAAGACAGGACTTATTAAAAAGTTGTGTTTTTCAATCTAGCTGCACATCTTGCAGGTATTTTTATACAATTTTATTACACCTGCTATGTATGTTTGTGGTTCCTGTACAAAATTGGTAATCGATTTTTCGATAACTTCAATTCATCCAAATATTGGAAGGTTTCTTCCATTTTTGATCATATTAAAAGTTTTGTTATTCTGATGATTTTTATTTTCATCAATTTAATAATGATAATAATTTTTTTTATATTCTACTAAGACAGCGCTTATCTACTATCCCACCTGATGGTAAGTTGTGATGTAGCCTAAGATGGTAAAGCGCACTGACTTAACAAAAGCCTATTCACTCTTGCCTTGAAGACATCCACACTGTAATCGGAAGTAAATACAGATGCTGGCAACTTATTCCACTCCTTTGCTGTACGCATGATGAACGACGTGGCGAACCGTTTGGTTCGAATGCGTCGTAAGTCGTGGCCGAACTTCTGGTTGTCCGATGGTGGAAGGGAGAGGGAGGAATTAAATTATGCAATTCCTGCGTACACTCTCCGATATGCATCCTGTACAAAACCGAAAGACTGGCTACTTTGCGTCTGTGTTCGAGGCTAGCAAGATAGGTTTTAGATTTTAGAAAAAAGTATATTTAGAATATTTCTATAGGCACCCCAATTAACATAGCTACCAAAAAAAAAACAAAGAAAAACGGAAGATGAAAATCGTGAATTTAAGGTTGAGTGGACCGAGAATTTTGCGTTTATTCAAAACTTAAATGGACTTCCGATATGTCAAATTTAGAGAGACACTTTACAAGAAAGCACGCCTCATTTAGCACTAAATATCTTACCGGTGATGCAAGGAATAAAGCAGTTGAGGAACTTCAGAAGAGTCAAGAGTCGTCAATTTCTTTGTTTAATAACTGGATGCAATCTTCCAGTAATATTAATACACCAAGTTTTGTTTTTAGCCAAGGATTGCTAAGAGAGTGAAACCGTACACAGACGGCGAATACATAAAAAAATGTTTTATAAATGCATCCGAAGAGTTATTTCGGGATTTTAAGAACAAAGCAGATATTCTGAAAAGAATTAAAGAGTTACCATTGTCTGCCAAAACCATTAAAGATAGAACAATTAAAATGTGTTCGAATATAACCCAGAATATCGAAGATCTGAAATTGGTTACGGCTTTATCAATAGCAGTTGACAAGTCTTGTGACGTAAATGATACAGCGCAAGTTTCACTTTTTGTAAGATATATGTCTCATTCAGGCCCTAAAGAAGAACTTTTAGGATTATTACCACTCAAAGGTCAGACGCGTGGAGAAGATATCGCAAATGCTGTAATTAAGTGTATGGATAAACATCGTATTCCCCTGGATAAAATTGTGTCGATTACAACAGATGGGGCCAAAAGTATGACCGGCGTAAGAAAAGGATTTGTTGTTATTTTGAATGAAAAAATTAATCATGAGATACGTGTTTACCATTGTATCATTCACCAATAAACGCTTTGTGCGCAAACATTTCCGGATGTAATTTATAAAGTTAATGAATTAGTGATTACCATTATCAACTCCATTTTAGCTAAAGCTCTTAATCATCGCCAATTTAAAGAATTTTTATTTGAAATGGAGAGTGAGTACGCTGATGTTCTGCTTCATAACAAGGTTCGTTGGTAATCAAGAGGGAACGTTTTAAAACGTTTAGCGTCCAGTTTTTCGGAAGTTAAAGCATTTTTCCTTGAGAAGGGCGTTCACAATCCAGAACTAACAGACGATCAGTGGGTCTAAAACTTTTATTTTTACGGTAGACGTTACGTCTCATCTAAATCAGCCTAATTGTAAACTACAAAGGAAAGTAAAATTAATTTTTTCGACGTTGGAAGAAGTAAAAACATTCGAAAACAAATAATCCATTCTTGCTCAGGATTTTGAAAGGGAAACATTGCTTCATTTTCCGAGCCTGCTGAAGCATCGCCAGGAAAATAATACCTCTATTGATAAACACCATATTAAAAGAATAATTTTAAATAAGAGGGAAGCATTTCTCAGCAGGTTTCAGGAATTTAAAAACAGCAGAGCAACTTTAGCATTTGTTAAAAATCCTCGTAATGTTACGATAACCGAGTTGAAATTTTCTCCCATTGAAATTGACATTGGTTGCTTTGAAATACAATTGCTGGACTTAAAAAACAAGGAGATATGGCGCTCTAAATTCGAATGTCTTTGTGTTGAATTGGAAATATTCTAGAAGAAAAAATGTGATCTTAGTTCACAACACAAGTGATCTGCTTTGTATGACCTGGAGAAGGAAGACTTGATCATTTTCAACGCTTGGAATAATATGCCTGACTCTTACGATCAGCTGAAGAAGCTCACGTTTGCTGTTTTTTTCCTTTTCGGTTCTACATGTATATTATGTGAACAATCTTTTTCAAGCATGAACATTATCAAGAGTTAACTGAGAAGTAGTCTTATTGATGAGAACTTGGAATCATGCCTAAAATTAAAAAAAAAAACAACATATGAACCTAACTTACTCAAACTTTCCAAGGAGATGCAAGCACATTGTTCGCATTAATTTAGTGTACTACTAATTTAGTGTAATAAGAGTTTACCAAACAAGCTGATTTGGCTCCCAATTTTTTTTAAATTGTTGTAATGTTCATATTTGGCTTTTTGGCTAATAAGTTTGCCGACCACTGGGATAGGGTGACGAACGAGCACAGAGTCCACCAGACGGTAAGTGGTTGCTGCGGCCCATAGACATCTACATTTATCCTCGTTTGCGAATCAAAATACAGATGCGTTGTCACCCGTGATGACTAAAATGGAATACCTCTTTTCCACTAAAAAGAGTCTCCGGTTCTCTACACTCGCCATACGAAACACAGCAGTGTTACGCTGCTATTTTACGCTGGTATTCTGTGACAGCTTGGTCCTACCCCAGTCGAGCCGACCCATTCGTGCTAGAACTAATATAGCGTTCGTGCTATAACTATACTACTAATATAGCTGCAGCATGGCTCTACCACGCATTAAATAGTATTTTTAACATTTTAAATTTAAAATCGTTTATAAAAAATGCCGGTAATTTAAAATAAATTGTTTCTACTATCTACATCGCAACAACTAATGTAAAACTTTATGCGTTACGTAGCCATGATCGCGTGAGATTAAACTTTCATACTGTAACATTCCTCCCAACCCCTCTCTATTTCTTTCTTTAGAATTTATATCTATGTGATGTATAAAATATTTCAAATGTACGTGACCAGTGTATTAACCATATATTGATCTTTCTAAAAGTTTAAATATAGGCCGTTTAACAGATTTATGGCGTGATCGTCTTAGTTAGGACCCTTATATAAGTTGTGTTTGTATAGTAACTTAGTTCTTTTAGGTGTCTCTTGGAAGAATGAATGTTCACTAGAGCAGCAGAAAGCTGTTGGTAGCGACCGAGTTCTTTTCGATCAGCTCGATTCATTGGCGCTGCGAAGAGATGTTGCATCCCTTTGCATTTTCTTTCGCATCTACCATGGGGAGTGCTCTGAGGAATTGTTCGGATTAATCCCAGCCGCAAAATTTCACGAACGCACATCGCGGCAGAACTCCCGATACCATCCACACCATCTGGATGATTGGCGGTCCACCACTGTGCGATTTAGAAGATGTTTTCTTCCTCGCACAACTTCCTTGTCGAATCGATTACCATCAGCGATTTTTCCGGACCGATACCACTTAGGGACTGCAATTCCCCCTGATGTTGCAGTTGTTCATGGGCGGCGGTAGTCACTTACCATCAGGTGAGCCGCATGCTCTTTTGCCCCCTCTCCTATAAAACAAATTTCTAGGTCACATCGGTGAGCGAGTCGAAGTTTACCTCGGTCTAGGACGCTGTGAAGCAATCTACACGCCACTATAATAATCCTTTTTAAGTCCCATTTCTTCCAATATAATGCTTTTACATATTTGAGACCTTCCAGATATTTGCTTTATTTCTTAGATCATACCATTGTATGTCTCATACATATGGAACTTCAAGTCATAACTCTGCTATTATAATGCTTATGCATCATACATACCTTCTATATTAATGCTTTAGTTCCACAGACCTTACTATCATAATTCCCTACTATAGGACTTGAAAAGGTACAGGGTAGCGCACTCCCGATATAGATACCTCATCTGAAAGGATCCAGTCAAACTGGAATTAGTCTGTCATAGACGTTCTATCCAGAAACTCTTTGTCACACCACGTTGGATTCGGGTGGTCAACGAGATGGATGTGTACCCCGTAAAGGAGTATCACAAGAGAGCGTCTGCCGCCCCTTTTTCAAAAAAAAAAAGGTCAGACGACGAAGATTACGGGTCCTCTTGAAGTGGTCCCGGTCTAGTCGTCCCATTTAATCCTTTAGGAATGAAACAGTATTTATCTCCAAAATTTCTCCATAAGAGTGCAATTGATTACTTACCTATTCCTATCACTTGCCTTTGCGTTTTCTTTCTTGATTTTAAATATATACTGGTAGCTGGTCCCGAATCAACTACATACGACGTTGTCATCTGCTGCCGTGTGTGTGTAACACCTAGCGGGTTTCGGGCCTCGGGGTTCTCTCCCACACCCCACATTCCACTTCTATGGGTCGATCCTGGCAGCCGATTTCTTTGGCATTGTTAGCATGAGCAGCGGTCGGGGGTTAGATTCCCCGGTTGCTGCATAATGGTTTCAAAATTTAAAAAGGTCTATGTTGGTCAATCTGTGACATTGTGGGCTAATACTCGACTCCCTATTCTATGTAGGGAGCAGTTGTCTTGGTAAAGGTCACCCGTCCGGGGGACGGGCGTGTAGCGGCGCAAAGTTATTTAGGTGTGGGTGTGGCCCGTCGTCGGTGCGGTTGTATATACCGCGCGACAGCCGGACCACAAACTCTTCAACCGTCTCCATCTTGAGATCGGCCACTATGATGTCGTTCCGGGCGTAGCAACCTGCACCGAAGATGGTCCGCAAGGTCAAATTCTGCTGCGCCTGCAGCCGCTACCTCTGTCTGTTGCTCAAGAGCGCGTACCAGGCTGGAGTGGCGTATGTGAAATTCACCACCTGGCAACAGCCACCGTGGCTAGACGAGTGGAGGATGGCCGAGTGATGAGTGGAGGATGGTCCAGCAGACGCTGCATCTTGGCGACAGCGAGATGGGCTCTTCTGTACGAGGTAAAGTAGGCGCTATCGTCCGCGTATAGCGCCAACTCTACGTCGTTCTCCCATTCGCGCAGATGTCCAGCGAGCGTTGGTATGTCATTGGTTTACGCCGCGTACAGGATCGACGAGAGACAGCTGCCCTGTGGTACGCCGGCTTATATAGGCTTGATTGCGGACTCGGCATCCTCGACACAGACGTAGAACTTCCGGTCAGCTAGAAATGACGCCACTAGCCGCAACATAACAGGAGAGACACTCGTTTGATGTTCCATCTTGTAGAATGGTCCACTCTGGACCACTCTACAAGATCCCACATCCTGTCGAACGCCTTCTCGATATCCAAGAAGACACTCAAGGAAGTTTTCTCCTAACTGTGCTCGGCCGATAGGAGATGCAGCACTCTGGTCAGCTGTCTAGCTGTAGAGTGTCCCCTCTGAAATCCGCGTTGTCCCAATTTGTATGTACGGGCGGACTCTTCTGAAGATAATTCGTTCGAATAATTTGGCTATGTGCGATAGCATTGTAATCGGCCTTAAACTAGCTGCTCTACGCCTGTCCTTCTCGGGTTTAGGCAAGATGATAATTTTGCCAATTTTCTAGTTCTCCGGGAAATGGAAAGTCCACAGAATGCCATTGTAGATCCTTCCTAGCTCTACAATTGTTCTATTGGGCAGCTCTCGGAGTGTTGCGTTCGTCATCTGATCGTGTTCAGGCGCTTTCCTCAGTTGCAGGTGCGTTATTGTCCTCCACAGTTCAGCGGAGGATATAAACCACTCTCCTGCTAGCGTGGGTGGCGCGGGCAACGACAGGAACTCCTGTACGCGGCTCTCCTTTTGGGCATGAAGCTCCATGAACTCCGCACTTGCTGGGTTCGATATAAACTGCTTCTCGAAGTGCTCAGCTAGGATATCCGCTCTACCTTTGGCCTCGTAGCATCGTTCGCCTGCACTGTTGATCAGCGGGCCAACGGGTGGTCTTGTTTTCGTTAGCTGTCGTTTCAATTTGAGCGACATATCTTCCTCCTCTGCTTTCCATATGCGCCGCTCCCAGGCCTCTCCTCTGTGGGCCTGGATTGTAACCGACAGGTCGTCCATTAATCTGTTAAGTTGCGTTTTGATTCTGGGGCAGCGCATGTGCACCCAGAGCTTTCTCAGTGCTCTTTTTCTCCTTAGTTGTACTGCAATGTTCAGTGGTAATTCTTCTCGTTTCTTTGTGAGAGGGACGATCGTAGAGGCCGCATTGAGGGCTTCGGTTATAGTTGTTAATATTCTTGTTTAAACTGCATAAAAACCAGTTTAATAAGGTACTTCAAAGCTTTACTCGAAAGGGAGCCGCACCGAGCGCGCGGTTTCACAATACGATAATATCAATTTTCACTATTGCACTCTTATAGTTTTCTCAATAGCTTTATTTGTACAAAACACGGTCCGGAAACACGCTGGTGGTAATTGATTCCATAAGGAAATTGTGCGAAGAAGAATACTTCTTCTAAATCGCACAGTGGTGGACCGCCAATTATCCAGATGGTATGGATGGTATCAAGAGTTTTGTCGCGATATGCGATGGTGAAATTGAGCGGCTGGAATTAGTCCGAACAATTCCTCAGAGCACTCCCCGTGGTCGATGCGATAAAATACGCAAAGAGATGCAACATTTCTACGCAGTGCCAGTGTTTGCGCCAAACGCTAAAATTTAAAAACAAAATAACGGGGCTCGTCGGCGCGCTCCTCCGATATACCTGGCACCGGCTGGTACGCGGCTCGTGCGAGCCTCGCTCGCGCCGTACGCGTGGGAGATCGCGTAGTTTTTTGTCGCCAGCGGCGGCTGGGTCGTAGTATTGGAGTGAATCTACTCGGACCGCGTGGTCACATACATAATAACCTCTGATTGTGTCGGCTTTGGTAGCAAATTTATGCGACGACGAGTAGTTGTGGAGTCTAGAAAATTAGACGCCGGGTCGATTAATTGCTTAGAAGTTAATGTTTAATAGTACTGTCGCGTTAAGTGCCTTAGAAAGTCGCGTTTGGTTCTAGAAATAATTTGTTGCTGAGTGAAACTGAAGTGAACTTTGACTCACCGTTCATTAGTCGTGCCATGTGTTACATTTTTGATTATAATTAACGGGGATTTAGTCGAGTTTGAAGTTAGTTAAATGTACAATAAAGTTGATAGACTGAAATAGTGAATTGAACAAAGAAATTGCCAATTGGTAACGTCCGCTGGAGTGAATTACATTGTGGGGTAGCATCGGACCAGGCCGCTACCCAATCACCTCAACTGGGTCAGGCCACATATATAAACATACGACTAAACACCACTTACACACATTACACCTACCGCCTGACCGAGCCTTGTTTCCAGTCTTCGCCTCTGAACAGGTACGTACTATTTATTTACCTAGCCTTATCTCTATCGTGTAGGTCAATTGTCCATAGGCATTTTGAGCCCCACCCTTAGTTGCTCGTCGAATCTATAGCTGCATGGGCCCCTGTATAGTCGACCTTTGTCGGGACAGCTAGGGGCGTGTACAGCCAGTGAGTCAAGCTGATCGGAAAGAACTCGGTCGTCGACGGTTCCAACCCCTCAGCGCTGGATGCGGTCAAGTGGAAGGAGCTGGCACTGGGGAGCCCCTGCCCAGACATGGAAACAACGCTTCACCTTCCATGGCCTTACCGAGCCTCAGGCCGTACGGGCTGAATCTCGGAAGATACGCGCGGTAGTTGCACGTGGCTCTTTCCCGTGCGCACTTTCTTGACTACCTATAAGTATTTTATCTATTTCTTGTCCCAAATTTAACGTGATTCTCCCCCTTCTGGGGTTAACGGCACTGTAACGCTTACATCGTCGGGCCCTCCTACCAGCCTTCTCCTCCTTATCCTTATCATGCGATCGTGCCACCTATGCGCAAACTCGCGCAACAGCCCGTAGTTCAACACATCACTGACGAGAGGCGAGTAGTAAGTAGATCAGTCACTGAATTAGGCGAACTAGTCCATCCATCATTTTTGCTCTTAGGTCGTCATACAGAGGACATTCCTATAGAACATGGTGAACATCCTACTGTGGCATACTGCACTCACACATACTAATTTAACACAGTCTCAGTCCGGTGAGAATCTGAGAGGTTTGATAGTCCGGTGAGACTCAGGTAAACCTGAGTCTCAACGCCACCTCCGGGAAAATCGATGTAGCTCGCGTTCTTTTGTACCACTCGTCCATAGATCCTGCTAGGCGCCGATCACCTCAGTCCAGATTTCGCGCTTCCGTCTGCTCAACTCCTCTTTGGGTGCAGTCAAACGTGCTATACCCATCCTACCAGCACGGATGACCTACAGGTCAGCAGGGAGAACGCAAGCCAGCACCGTTAAGGCCGCCGTGCTAGTGGATCGGTAAGCCTTGGTCAACAATACAAAGGCAAGACATGGGAACAGTATTCCATGTGGGGCCGAACCTGCGCATTGTAAAGTTGCAAGCGGTGCGCAAACTTGTTGCGCGTTTACCAATAAAGAACTTGGGATTGAACTAGATTAGATTTAGCAGCCCCCAGTCCGAGACTTTATTCAACCAAGTCGCGACTTCAGACACATGTTTGTTTCAGTACTCGGCGACGTTTTCCCGAGAAATATTGTCACGGCCGGTGTATAAGCATCACCAATGCATCGCCAGTGCTATTTTCTGCATAGCAATGAATGTTACCAGTTCAGTAACATATCATTGATATGCAGAAGAAACAGCGTTGGTGATAGCACGCAGCCTTGTGGAACACCAGCATTAATGGGTTTGTAATCGGACCATGCACCGTCTACTACGACCTTGATGCTCCAATCTGCAAGAAAACTTGTGATCCAATTGCACAATTTCTCGGGAAGCCCATAGGGAGGAAGCTTCGAAAGAAGCGCTTTGTGCCAAACCCGATCGAAGGCCTTCACTATGTCCAAACTAACGGCCAACGCATTTCCCTTGGACTCTACTGTCTCCACCCGTCTCAGAATTAGGTAACCGCGGTGCTAAATTGTTGGCGGATTTATATATTTCTTATAGGGTAAGGGTGACAAAAGAGAACACAGTCCACCTGATGGACAGTGGATGCTGTGGCTCATAGACATCTTCATTTATCCTCGATTAAGAATTGAAATGTAGATTCGTTGTCACCCCTGAGGCCTAAGATAGAATATCCCGTTTCCAAAAAAGTTGTCTCCATACTTCGAGTGTTTTAGATCCCCGGCATGGTTAATTCTAAGACAACTTTGTTAATTGCTATTTCAAAGCCACATTTATTCGTGTAAGAGTAGTCGATAGATGAAGGTAGCTCAGAACCTATTGCTCACGGGAGACCTGTGTTCAGTAGTAGAGTTGTGAAGAAATAGATTTTCTCATAGATCCTCCATTACAATGTTGCCACTCTTGGCAGACGGGTTGCAACCGCAGTTTTTTATTAGTTTGAATTAATATTGTTATCAGGATGATGCTACTGCTGATCTCTTGCTCCATATCTCTCTATCGCCTCTTCGCCTATCGACATGCTTGGGATGATATGTGTGGTGTAAATATAAACCATGTAAAATTCGGACGATAAATAGACGCTGGTAAATGATTTTACTCCTATACTGTAAGCATTAAAAATGAGTTATTTAAAAAAAGTTGCAGCCTATACACGTTCCACTACTGGGCACAAGCCTCCTCTCATTTCTGAAAGGGTTTTAGGGCAAGGAGATATCCGCCGAGCTACTACAATATATGCGTGTTGGCGAACTTCACATCATGTCTTCGAAATATTTTTTCTCATTTCTCAGATATGCAGGTTTTCTCACGATGTTTTCCTTCATCGCCGAGCACATGGTATATCAGCGCTTAAAACTGCAATTAACAATTTCATTGTTGTCGGCAGGGATCGAACCAGATTTGCTTGTGAACTGTGAAATTACAGCGACCGCTTAATCCCTGAGCTAACACGGCTCAATAAGTTAATTAAACTTAAATAAATATTGTTGTTGTTTGTCTCTACTTATCACTTAATAAGAACATCCCTTTCATTTAAAGCAAGCGATCATGTAGTGTATGTTATTACAGGCATGAAATCTCATTATTTCAGCACTCAAGCCCCAATTACGGTAAGTCTGTTAAACACCAAAGAGCTTTTTGTTTAAGTAGACGAAAACACATTAAATAAATTCCCTTAAGTTACACTACATCATAATAATTATTATTCAACCAAACTTAATTAACGTCAAATTATCCAGTGAAATCTAATTATTTTCATGGATACTAAGATCCTTGTGGAAAACAAAATGGTGTGTATTATCTAGTCAGAAGAGCACAACCTACT
Organism: Parnassius mnemosyne; assembly: GCA_963668995.1. Lineage (NCBI taxonomy): Eukaryota > Metazoa > Arthropoda > Insecta > Lepidoptera > Papilionidae > Parnassius > Parnassius mnemosyne. The sequence goes on from CAVLGL010000115.1 coordinate 38,355,524, forward strand.
CTTTCACAATTACCACTGTCATTGCTACCACTACCACGAAACACTTAATAGCCCAAAGGTTTTTCTTGCAAAATAACAGTGATGAACGAGCACACGGTACACCTGATTGGTAAGTGGATGCTGAGTCTCATAGATCTTTATATTTATACTTGATTAAAAATCATAATACAGTAGGGGTTCCATCTAAATCCTAAGGGTGTCCCTGAGGATTTAGATGGAATGCCTAGTTCCCAGTAACAAGAGTCTATGGTTCTCAACAATCAACATACAAAACAGCAGCATTAGGCTGCTATTTTACGCTGGTATTCTGTGCCAGATAGTATACTAGCCCAGACATAAAATATCTAGACCAGTGACGTGGAGAAAGATCAAAAGTGAAAGAAGTTTGTTACAACGTTCGCCAATTCGACTATCATGCGTGGTAATTAAGGAAAATATTCTGATTTACTAGGTGGTAGGATTCTTTTTCTGCCTAGGTGGCAGTCGGTTAAGGGACCACCCTCTTGCCTTTTTCCGCCTCCGAATAGCAATGCTTGTCTCCATTGTCCCGGTACCTATAACTAGAGCCAGTGGGACACTCTTAGTCCTAACCCCGGCCATACATGTTGGCCAAGCCTCAGCCTACGCGAGCGTAGACAAATTGATACAAGGCGAGTGCTACAGTCTACACGTTAGTTAAGTTCGAAAGAGACCAATGCCAACTGCCAATGTTCACGAGTTTTTGTGGGGTTATCCACATGTTAGCCGAATTAGTTTTCATTGAGAATTGGAACGATATGGACGACGTAGAAGTTATTGCAGCTTCTACTATTTATTTAATGAGTGCATATAACTATCATGTTAGTATAGTCCACAGTAAAGTTGTAAAAAAGAAGAAGCAGTGACATTGTCGATATTATTTTGAATTTGCAACTTAATTAAAACATAACATCTCACCGGGACGGATGCGACTGTTACTGACATGTCCGACTAACATGTGGACGCGACTTGCCGAGTGCAGGCGAGCACCTTTGATTTGTGCAGAAATACCGACACTGTTCCGAAGTGGACGAGTCGTAGCGAGTGATCCCGAGTGGCGGCAAGGCACGCCAAACGAACCGTATACACGTTGGCGCTCGCGTGCACTCGGCCAGCTAGGCGAGCGTCGACTAGCAATGGCGAGGCTAAACCAGTGCACTGTCTATACTTTGGTGCTCACCTTCGCTCGGCCAAAATTTATAGCTGGCTTAAGAGGTGGTAAAGCATGTCTATACATGCTTTACTATACATGCTTTACCACCTCTTAAGCCGCCTTTCTTTCGTTATTTGAAATTGGCTGCAGGTGTCCATCGACTAAAGTAGCCAATTACCACCAGAAAGAATGTAAAACCACGTTTGTCACTTAAGTTTCATATTTAGAAAATCAGCCTAGCGGATGCCCATGCCCAGCATTGAACTTTTGCGGAATAATCAAGAAGATGAAGATAAAGAAACTAATATTGGCTTATACTGAAATTTGAACCAATTTTCACGGGCCTGTTGTTAAGTAAGAGGAACTGGCCGAGAACGCTTTTAGTGTTTGGTCTAAACTACCCAACTACTAAATAAATAATCTACCAAACTACCAAATAAATAGTGTAGTAAAAAAATATCATCAATGCAAACTTACAAATAAACGAAAGTAGTTTTTATTGGAAAGGCGATTTTTTTATATGCTTATATCGATACTTTACTAATTTTAGAATTAAAGTCTTACAAATAAATAAGCAATGCCTGCGGGATTTAAAGTAAGAGCTTTAAAACTATGTGATTTTGAAAGATCTTTTGCTCCAATGTATAGACCTAAGGTTTAAATGTAATGTATCTAAAGTGTAATATTGTTAAATTTATTAAATACCGAAAACATCGATGATAATATTATATTATTCCATGGAATTCAAGATAAATGAAAGTAAAAGTAAAATTTTTTAAAACATAACTGTAATTATAACATGCGTGTCAACAAAAATGTAGCTTTTTATTTAAACTGGCTGGTTTCCATGATCTGGTGTGGCCTATTGTTAACACGTGGAAAGCGAACTCATTTGTCTGTTCAATCACTTCAATAATACACACTTTAAAACAATGACGCAGCTTGAATAGATGCCACCCGGGACTGCGAGATTAGAATATGCACCCAATCCCCTTTTCCATTGGATTGGTAATGTTTAGTAGGAGATCCGATGCTATGACTTTGGTCTCTTTTGAATTCATCATGCAATCTCGTCCCGAACATGTCCTCAGAGTGGATATTACAAAGAAATATTGTAGCATCTATCTATCGACTTGCGGAATGAACATCTAGAATTTTTTTTTTATAAGATAAGGGTGACAAACGAGCACACAGTCCTCCTGATGGTAAGTGGTTGCTGCGGCCCATAGACATCTACATCTATCCTCTATTACAAATCAAAATGCAGATGCGTTGTCACCCGTGAGGACTAAGATGGAATGCCCCATTTCCAGTAAAAAGGGCCTCCGGCCACCTGCACTCACCAAGCGAAACGCAGAGCTAAACCTCTACTTGACGCTGGTAAAAATAATCTAGAATATTACAGACCTTCTGTAGCCAGACCACCGGTGTTATTCGAGGGAGAGAGATAGAAAGTTACAAGAAAGCATTTTAAACCCTTAAAACTTGATCTCCAATCTAGGTAGATTCTAGCACTTAGTGTTCAGTGTTCAGATCTAATTAACGAAACGAAAAAAGACGAAGTCCGAACCTTTCTCACTGAGCATCAGATAGACATATTTCTCGTACATGAGACTCTTTTTAATCCGGGCATTAGAAGTCGAAAAATAGCTAACTATAGATTATTTAGGAATGACCGTAAAGGGGCACGGTTAGGACGGACACTTATTTATTATAAGTCATCGCCATTTATACGCCTCATTTGGCAAATTAAGAAACCTCCGTTGGCAGAGTAGCCATGACCAGTCATCAACCGATCACGATAGCCCCTGTTTATCTTACTCCTACAAATGAAGTGCTCAGGAGCGACTTTCAGGCTTTTTTGAATCTCAGTTATTCGATTATTTTAGCTGGTGATTTAAATAGGAACCATAAATTCTGTCATAATTTATATAAATATAAACGAGGTTTAGATTTACTAGCCTTCATTCAACATTCTACCGTGTGGATCATCCTGCTTCAAAAACTACAAACGCTCGGGATTTGCGGTGATTTGATAAGATGGTTCCAAGCATATATTTTTAATCGCAGCCAAGCTGTGATCATAGGTGGTTTCAGATCTGATAATATAAACGTCCCTTCAGGTGTTCCGCTGGGATCTTTACTTGGTCCTTTCCTGTATATAGCCTACCTGTATGATATAGGAACATGTTTACAACACGCTAAATTTATTTTGTATGCAGACGATAAGAAAATAATATAAACTCAGAAAAGAACTGTCAACTTCTCCAAGAAGGTTCAAACAGACTTGCTCTTTATTACCAAAATAACCACATAACAGCAAATATCGACAAATGTCTATCTGTCTCGTTTACCCGTAAAATAAAACTTATACAATATTCTTACCACATTGACAGCTATCCCACATCAAAAACAAACAGCGTTAAAGACATGGGAGTGACCTTAAACAGCAAACTAATCTTTTCTGAATACATTACATTAATAACCACGAAATCATACAAAAATCTTGGATTCATCATGCGTGTCACCAAACCTTTGAAGGTTTTAAGTTGCACTAAAGCACTTTATTTTGCATATGTCGGCAGCGTGTTGGAGTATTGCTCTACTAGTTGGAATTCCCAATATAAAAATATGTCACAGCCATAGAGGTTATACAGAGTAGATTCTTGCGGTACCTCAATTACCGTGGCAGGCGCAAGAGAGAAGACTATCATAGCTCTTGTCTGCATCACAAATTATTAACATTACAAGATCTTAGATCTAAAGCTGACATGATGCTGGTATACGAGGTATGTACTGGCGCCCTAGACTACCTACAATTGACCCAGCAGCTTATGAGTTTTCGTACACCGAAGAGACGTACTAGAGTTACGGAATTATTTTATGTACCACCAACTTACACAAACTATGCAAAGAACTCCGTTTCAAATAGGATACTAAGAACATATAATAAATATTTCTCTAGCATTGATTCTTTTTACATGACCAAGACCAAATTCAAAAGAGCTGTCTCTGAGATTTTGGCAGGTGGCGTTGACTAATCATTTGAATTCACACACACACACACACACACACACACACACACACACACACACACACACACACACACACACACACACACACGCACGCACGCACGCACGCACGCACAAACACACACGCGCGCGCGCGCGCGCACTCACACACACACACGCACTTCCTCTCATTCTCATCGCACTAATACCTAATATACGGTATACAGTAATACACAATACAGTAAACAGTACTCGTAATATCAAAATACAGTACTTATAACATCGCCGCAGGTAAAGTTATCTTATTTTTTTTATAGGATAAGGGTGACAAACGAGCACACAGTCCACCTGATGGTAAGTGGTTGCTGTGGCCCATAGACATCTACATCTATCTTCAATTCCGAATCAAAATGCAGATGCGTTGTCACCCATGTGGACTAAGATGGAATGCCTCGTTTCCAGTAAAAAGGGTCTCCGGTTCTCTACACTCACCATACGAAACACAGCAGCGTTAAGCTGCTATTTTACGCTGGTATTCTGCGAGAGCATGGTCCTTCCCCGGTCGAGCCGACCCATTCGTGCTACAACCATAATATAGCTGCAGCATACTCTACCACGTAAAATCTTATGCTATATACTGTAAACTATTTGTTAATATTGCTGAAGACAAAAAACATTTTTGCAAATAAAATGTTAATCTATAAAGGCTTCTATATAACATAAAATATCGTCTCTCGTTTATGTATATTGGTAAATGTACAAGCTAAGTTCAGACAGAATGAATCCCACTAATCACTAAAACAAAAGCACTCATGTGATTTATGTAATTTTGATTTTCCACAGACAATAGTTTGTAGTTGTGGATCAATTTTAGTTATACCAATTATTAAAACAGATTTAAGATGCTTATCGGTTAATTTAGATCTGTAAACATTATTTGTTTGCTTCATCTTGGAAAACGCTTTCTCATACAAGTAAGTAGTACCAAAAAGAGAAAACAACCCACGAGCAAATTTAAGCAAATTATCAAATTATGCAAGTGGAAGACAAAGATGAATTTTGATATTTGTTCTTAATCATATCACTGCTCTGTAAATCAATAATTTCCATTTGGACTTCCGCAGCCAAGGATTATGTTAGAATCAAAAGGATTTTTAAAAAGCTTAATTTCATTCGCAATGACATCAAACGTTTTAATTAATCAATAAAAAGTCTTTATTATATAGTCTAAAACTTTTACTTGGTCAATGAACAACGCATTAAAAATAAAACAGTTAGCGTTAAAATGGCGTAAATAGATCGTTTAAAATAGGCACCCATGAGGCACCCATTGTTAATATTATGATAATACATAGACAAGTAGGTATTAAACGTTTGAGTTTTACACAGAGCGTTGCGATTTAACGTTTAAAATAAATAATAGAAATAGAAATAGAAATTTTTTTTTGACAACTAGCAACATTTTTATCTTGATAGCTTAGGAAGAATTCTTTTGGGTTTACGAGTGTTTTACGTAATAACAATGAATTAAATATATGAAACATCATTTTTTTATATTTGTCATCACTATTATAAACATATTTTAAGTAATTTTTACAGTTTGTCGCAAGCTCTCCGTAAGACGAGATGTTACGCACTGACGGGTCACTGAGTGAACTTACGCGGTTTCGCGACAGTTTTAGATTAGATTCTGTACGTAATAATATAATTGTATAACACTAGGAGAGTTACAGATGCATAGCCGACCTTTTAAAAAGGACTAAACTCGTTTCTCGAAGGAAAGTTGTATGGATCCGTAAAAATTGCCGATGGTAAACGATTAGAAAAAGTATTCGTGCGAGGAAGAAAACTCCTAATAAATCGCACGGTAGTGGACCGCCAAACATCCAAATGATGTGGATGGTAACGTAAATTTTGTCGCGATGTCTGTTTGTGAAATTTAGTAGGTGAAATTAATCCGAAGAATGCACTTAGCACTCCCCGTGGTAAATACAATAGAAAATGCAAAGGGATGAATCGAACCAATCAAAGAGAACTCGGTCGTCGATGATTCGAGCTGCTTTGCGCTCTATGCGTTCAAGTGGAAGAGGCTCGCACTGGGGAGCTCCGGCCCAGAGATGAGAATAGTATCCCACATGAGGCCGAACCTGCACCTTAAAAGTTGCAAATGGTATGCAGGCATGTAATACTGTCCTGGTCTACTGAGTACGCCAAGCTTTTTAGAAGCCAATTCAGCTTTCTCTTCCAAGTGACCACGAAACTGCAGGTCATTCGATATATCGACGCCAAAGATTCCGATACTGACTGCGGTAACAAGGGAACACCTACTGGGGAATAACTGAAATATTTTCCTAATAAATATTCAGAGTAGTCTTGCTATGTTTAGCTATAGGGCGTCACACACGCGCCAGCTCAGTTTTTGTATACAAATGTTCCCAATGCCCACTCCATAATATATATATATATTTAAATCTCTCTGCTTTGAACGTTCTGCATTTACTGTGTATTTTTCGCTTCTTTTCTATACTAATTAATTACACATAAAAACAATAAGTCAAATCAACATACTGTTACGCATGGGTGTTACTTTATTTCACAATAAACAGTTTCGTTTCCTTCGCCTTTCACTCTCGGTTGCGCCAACTTATTTATCCGCTTTTATTTGCAATTACTACCATCCTGAAGTGAACGGAATACACTAACCAGAACCAAAACTTTCTCGAACCAACGCTAAATTCCGAAATATTTATTTATATATTAATATTTAGTGGGTAGCTGAAATAAATAGTACAAAGTACAATACATAGTATCACTACTCGCCACCAGATGTCGTTAAGAGTCACAATACATATTAGTAATTGAAATGCAAAAAAACGTATGTTTACTTAGGTCGACACTTGGAACATACTGAAAAAACCATTATGGCTCTAAGGCTTCAAAGTTTTTGGACCCCTGCTCTAAAATGATTATATGTGTAGGTATAATATAACTACATATAATAAATGTGTATAATATGAAACCAGTTATAGTTATTTTTAATGCAGTAATAACGAAAATATATTCTAAAACTCTGTATATCTAATTTAAAAATTTACCAGTAGGACCATAGACTTATTATACTACTGGTAGGACATAGTGATTACCTAACCTAACCTTAACTAATATTAATTCTACTTATTACCAGAAGATATGTTCAAAATCAATATTAAGCCAGCCTCGTAGCTTACACGTTTTACCGTCTCATTTTACTTGTTCGGCATAATTTGACCTTTTTGCCCCAGCCAACAATTTTGCTCTTGTATTTCGTTAGAATTAATACAAAAAGATCATTCGCTTGTAAAGTATTAGACCGCTCTTAAATTGGGAGCTATTGTTCGTGTTCCCAACACTCACCTTCCACTAATTAACGTACTTTCTGATTTATTTCAACGGTCTTACCTTTCCACCGAAATTATTTAGACTATGAAAAAGGATCGGAAGGACGGAAAATATATATATATATATATATATATATATAATTCTTAAGAAGTTTTGAGAAATCGAAAGAATATTATAGATTATATTATTTTTACAATTTATGTTATATAAGTTAGCTTATTTTATTAATATAATAATATAAAATATTCATTAATATAATAATACTATAACTAAATATCTACTAAAATTGTCATGCACTACAACTCCCCGCGGTTTGCCAAGAAGGAAAGTCCGACCGACTATCTTTCTTTATGGGTCTGAAGTAGAAGCCGAATGAGGACTGAGTGACGCCAAGTAACTTGCGTGCAGTGGAGCGATGCGTTCGGCGTCCGTTACCGTTACAGCCTATTAAAGTCCACTACTGAACATAGACCTCCCCTGTAGATTGCTTTATAGGGAGAATATTTGCCATAGTTGCCACGCTTGGCAAGCAATTTGGCAACAGCAGTTTTTTTTATTCATTATAAGGAAGTCGCTGTGGCTCATCTCCTGATTTGTTTATCTCTGTCGCCTCTTACGACACCCATAAGATGATATGGGGTAGTGGATATTCTTACGCCACTACACAGTAAGCGTGATAAATACACGATGTTTATACGTGGTTGAGTCAGTCAAGCTTCAGCTATATTATGGTTGTAGCATGAATGGGTCGACTCGACCGGGGTAGGACGACGGTCTCAAAGAATACCAGCGTAAAATAAAAAAAATAAAATAGCGCAAAATAGCACCTTAATGCTGCTGTGTTTCGTATAGTGAGTATACAGAACCGGAGATCCTTTCTATTGGAAACGACGCAATCCATCTTAGTCCTCAAGGGTGACAACGCATCTGAATTTTGAATCCTAATCGAGGATAGATGTAGATGTCTATGGGCCACAGCATCCATTTACCATCAAATGGACTGTGTGCTCGTTTGTCACCCTTAATCTATTAAACAATAATTTCTATAAAGATTCTGTTGCTCCAATTGTATGAAAAATGCGCAGCTAGGCTGCACGCCCCGCCGCGGCGCATGCTTTTATACTTTAACCCATACGCTTATTTTTTAGTTATTTATAATTTAAAAGTAAAGTTATAACCTGGGCACAGGCCATCTCTCATCTCATTCATTTCTGAGAAGTTATGGTGCAATCAGTTCGCTGAATTGTCATGTTCACGATGTTTTCTTTCAACGCAGAGGACGTGGTAAACTAGCAGTTAAAATTGGAATTAACAATTTATTTGGTAGCGCTTAACCCCTGAGCCATGGCTCATGATAATTGAAATGATGTAATAAAGAAAGAGTAATAAATTAAAGTTTGTTTTTGCTTTCGGCAAAATTTAAATTCTTACAAGTGAGTATTAAAAACTTGATTTATAAGTTCTACGGAAGTTAAAGTTCAAAGTAACAACTAAAATGTCGTCTAATTGGTTTATAGTTTTCACATTACAGTTACAATAAAATATTCATTTGCTATTTTTCTACACTTAGGGATGGATTTTTTTTTCAAATTTATATGGTGGAGGGGAGTGGCGGTGTAAAAATATCAACTACCCATGACGTACCGTGTTGAAAATAAACCACAAAATACGCAGCTGCGTCTTCTTAATAACCACTAGAAAAATCATAATCAACAATGAAAATTTACAACCAACCAGCCTGCCTAGCGTTACAACGATGGAAAATATCTCCCTTATGAGACAATCTATGGAGGAAGCCTATATTCAGCAATGGAAAAAAACGAGTAGAACCAATTGAACCCTAATCCAGTCGAAACGAACAAAGACCGTAGCGAACGGCACTCAAACATTTTTTCTTTCAGATTTTAGGTTTAGTTCTTAAGTTTCCGCGCAACTCGTGCGAAATTCCGAAGGCTTTGTGTTGTAAAAAGTTTTTATAGAACAACTCAGTCTTAAAACCATTTGGTAGACGTATTAATAGATTATTATTTGAATATAGATTCAATAACTTTTTATGACTCGTTATCTATCTATTTTCTATCTTCCATCTATCTTTATATATAAAAATTACGTGTCACATTGTTTGTCCGCGATGAACACCTAAATTACTGAACTAATTACAATGAAAGTTTTGGTCAATGTGCAGTTTGGTCCAACTTGAGAGATAAGATAGTTTTTTCCTGGTAAGTGACCCTTAATATTTTTATTTCGAATTAAAGGATTTTTTCATTGGACAAAAATTCATCAGAAAGGGCAGAACAACGTCTGCCTGATCAACTAGTATATACAACATGTAACAAAAACCCTGTGGTTCCCGTTAAGTACGTTATCAGGATCAGTATTCAAACCTATAGAAATATGTTTTTTTTTAAACTCGATCATATTTTTTTTTCATATTATTAAAAAAAATATGTGGTTTTATTACCTATTACTGACACTAGCCGATGCTAAAGCTAAATAAAGCGGGGTCTTTGACAATCCTCTTACTCCCCAGACAATGCAGAAGTAATAAAACCAAATACAATTTGTATACCTACTATTTTTTTTAATAAAATAAAAAAGAATATTGTTTGAGTTTTTAAAGAAAAGTTATTTCTATACGTTTATATAATGATCCTGATAACGTACTTAACGGGAACCACAGGGTTTTTGTTACATATTGTATATAAAAGGCAAACCTGACTAACTCATCTATCAACGCACAGCCGAAGCTACTGAACTGATTTCGCTGAAATTTAGCATACAGGCAGTTGTAATGACGTAGGCATCCGCTAAGAAAGGATGTTTGAAAATTCGCTCCCTAAGGGAGTGAAAAGGGGGTTAAAATTTGGTATGGAAGTCCGTCATTTTAAGAGCTAGAAGCCTGAAACTTTGTTTTTAGGTTAACGATTAGAAATAAACAATTACTTGTCCTATGGTTTTTGAAAATTCAACCCCTAAGAGGGTGAAAAATTGGTTGAAAGTTTGTATGGGGAAACAAGATTAATCGAACTAGGTATTTTATCTTAAACGAAAACGAATTAAAGCTTGAAACTTCACAGGAATACTCCTATCAACAAATGAGTAAAGAAGGTTTTTATAGGCGATTACGATTTAGCCGTAATTTATCTTATGGACATTTTGACGCCTATCTGTCTATTGTTGCGAAGAAAATTACTCAGCGTCGCATGGAGGTACCTGTCAAAAAGCGTGATCCATTTTCAGAGCTTGAACATTTAACTGTTACATATTTTGTAAACAGTGAAATATCATCTCCAACCAGCGGAACAGATCAATCTGTATCGTCGACATCAAAATATGAAAAAAATAATAATAAACGAAGGTCGACATTTACTAATTACACAAGAAAAAGCCAATTAAGAAGTGCACAAGAAAGATATAGGCAGAACAAGCTAGATTCAAATCGTAAAACTGTGTCCGCTTATCAGAAAAAAAGTTCCGATGTACACAGGCAAGGTGATCGGTTGAAACAACTGCCTGAACCACTCTTTAGTTTGATTAATGATCTACACCCAGATTATGACCGTATTATGGGTAATACTCGTAAATATAATGCCTGTTTTCAGATTACTTCCTTTGGTGGTAAACAGGTAACAGCAGATGGTTTTTCACCGACTTTAAAAGTACAAGGTCAGGTCTACCATTTAATTGGAAGTATATAGCCGAACATGATGCTCAGTACCTTCAAATATATTTTGTAGGTGAAGATGATTGAGAAAAAAAATTTCGATATTCTAAATTTCCTAACTTAAAGCCAAATTTAATCAAACAATTGCAGAATATGCTACATCAAGTGAACCCGTATATAAAAGATCTGAAAAGTGCCATTGATAAAGAGTCATACAAAGTTATCATACATGCTGATAAAAAATCACCAGAAGAACATAGAGGTAGGTACAATGCACCAACTACAAATGAAGTGGCTTTAGTGTTAGTGGATCAACAAGCCAAAGTAATTCACTTCAGCGTATTAGTGAGATACATCGAGCATATGATGCGCTACAGTATCCACTGATGTTTTGCTGGGGGGATGATGGGTGTTCAATCAACATACTATAATGCGATCCCACAACTAAGTTGCCGCTTAATAAAACTGTCTCTTCTGCAAGTTTCTATTCGTATAGAATAATGATTAAAGAAGGAGAAGATAACTATTTAGTCAACTATCGTGCCCTTTCTAGTCAATATTTGGTGGATGAATACACCAAAATAGAAACAGAGACATCAAATTATATCAAAAATAATCAAGCCAAATTACGTGCTGATAGTTACGTCCATTTAAAAGATGCTATTGGACGACAAGACGCAGAAGCCAACCAACTAGGACAAATGGTTGTCCTTCCATCATCTTTTACAGGGGGACCTAGGTATGTGCAAGAAAGAACACAGGACGCTATGACCTATGTTAGGAATTACGGCCGGCCTGATCTTTTTATCACTTTCACATGCAATCCTCGCTGGGACAAGATAAAAGAACAATTGCTTCAAGGACAACAATCTCATGATAGACAGATACGATATAATTTCGAGGGTGTTTCGACTAAAGGTTAAAAAGATCATAAAGTTATTGACAAAGGTCAAAATACAAATAAATACTTTACGGAATGACAAAAGAGAGGTCTTCCACATATTCATATTATTTTATGGCTTCACAAACATATTACTCTATATCAAATCGACAATATAATTTGTGCTGAAATACCGAACACCAAACGTGACCCAGAGTTTCACGAAATCGTTAAATGTAATATGATACAGGGGCCATGTCGAACTTTAAATCTTAAATCACCATGTATGAAAGATCATATGTGCAGAAAAAGATACCCCAGGGCTGTCATAAGGGAAACTCAAACTGTTGAACACGGTTATCCGCAGTACAAGAGACATTTTCTAGATGACGGTGGGTTTTCTGTTGATATTAAAGTCACAACCATAGATAATCGCTGGGTAGTCCCTTATAATCCAGTATTATTAAAAACTAACTAAGCTAACTTAAATATGGAATATTGTCATTCGGTGAAATTAATAAAAATCATTAATAGAATCAGGCGTGTCTTTGCGGAAGTCCATTATATTAAATTTGCCAAAAAATTACCTTGCGTACATCCGCTAGATAAAATAAAATGATGTGGCTTACCTAGTTTGAAGAGCACCTCCCGCCCTCCCTCAATTGCGTGCACTATCCCCGTCACCATTAATCCCAGCACAACCTAGTCAATGACCACTCCTTTAAAGTTTTACATACGTGTATAAAGGGCTGCAACTGTGTATGTTGGAACAGTTAGAGATATTAAAAAGTAATAACAGTCACGTTGCACTGCTGAATGAACAAACAAATGTTTCTAACTCACCTCTCCTAAATATCTTTAAGCCTGCTCTCTAACAGCAGTCAGCCTCGCAATATGATCGTTTGTCACCCTCACGGTGATCGGTGATTGATTGCGTGGTTGGAGGGTAGGCGGGCGTTGCGCGGTGGTTTGTTTTCAATTTTACAAACGGCTGCGTAAGTCCGGCGGTGATTGGTCGCATGTTGTATCGCATGACACAGTCGCTCGCTCCTTAAGCAAGGAGCGGTTGCGTCAGCGGTCTGTATAAAAGGCAGTGGTTGTGGCTCGCCGCTCACTTAGCGGTTAACCACCGTAGAGTCTATATCACCTGAGGATGCCTCGTGTAGAGGCGAAACACGTGTCGTATTGTCGTCAGTGGTGTGTCTTACCTAGTGTAGTGGTGTTGGGAGTAGTGGTGCTGGGATTAGTGGTGACGGGGATAGTGCACGCAATTGAGGGAGGGCGGGAGATGCTCTTCAAACTAGGTAAGACACATCATTTTATTTTATCTAGCGGATGTACGCAAAGTAATTTTTTGGCAAATTTAATAAAAATCGTCTGTAAATACGTAAATAAAGGTTCAGACTAGGCATCGTTTGCTTTAGAGAATGAGAAGGATGAAGTTAAAACCTACACAAGTGGAAGAACGTTCATCAGAGGCAGTATGGCGAATCCTTGAATTTCCCATTCATGAGCGTTTCCCTCCCGTAATCCAGCTCGCTATTTATTTGGAAAATGGTCAAAGGGTTTATTTTAATGAGCAAAATCTGAGTGAAAGAGTGAATAGTCCTCCAAGAACCACACTGCTATCCTTTTTTGATTTGTGTAAAGTGGATAACTTTACAAAAATTATTATATATTATAAATTACCTACATACTACGTTTGGGATAAAAGAAAGTTCCAAAGGAGAAAGAGAGGAGCAAACGTTGAAGGCTGGGGTAAAAAGAGCACGTTCTTGGCAGTTTTTATACTGTGCATCCGAACAATACAGAATGCTATAACCTTCGCATGCTTCTTCATGAGATCCAGGGCCCAATTTCGTTTGAAGCGTTAAAAACTGTAGATGGTCATGTATATTCAACGTTCCAAGCAGCGTGCAAAGCTCTCGGCTTGCTTGATGATGATCAGCATATGTTCGCAGCAATGGAAGAGGCAGCATTTTGCCAATCACCGCAAATTATTCGTTATGTTTTTACGATTATTTTAGTGTTCTATCAAGTATCAGACACTTTAAGCCTTTGGGAGCAATTCAAAGAATACCTATCTGAAGATTATAAAAGACAATTAGAAAGACAGGGAGATGTGGATGTAGAGTACATAACAGGTGTGGTATTTAACAAATGCCTTTCGGTAATAGAAGATGCCGTATTAGCGTTGGGTGGTCGGCTACTAAAAGAGTATGTGTTACCTCAGCCAAACAAAGAACAACAATTTGAAAATAGATAGCTTTTTAAAGAGACAAGGTACGATTTAGCATCATTAGAAAACACAGTTAAAATAATGAAGGACCACTGAATGACGAACAAAAAGCAGTTTATAATCAAATTAATACAAACATTGAATCAAATGAGGGTGGAATATTCTTTTTAGATGCTCCCGGTAAAATAGGCAAAAGATACCTCATAAATTTGCTATTAGCAAAAGTTAGAAGTACTCGCGGAATTGCTCTGGCTGTGGCTTCTTCTGGGGTTGCAGCTGCACTGCTTGAGGGTGGACGAACTGCTCATGCTACCTTCAAGTTACCACTCACTTTAACAACAGCTGATACTCCCATTTCTAATATATCGAAACAAATTAATTTTGCTGAAGTATTAAAACATACGAAAATGATAGTGTGGGATGAAATAACCATGGCTCATAAGGGTGGCGAAGAGGCTTTAAACAGAACTCTACAAGATATAAGAGCAAATAAGAAGTTGGGTGTGTTACGGTTTTGCTGGCTGGAGATTTTAGACAGACTCTACCAGTAGTGCCAAAAGGAACTAGAGCAAATGAAGTTAAGGCGTGTCTTAAGAGATCCACTTTATGGGATTTAATTAAAATCCTCAATCTCTCGAAAAATATGCGGGTACACTTAGGAGAAAAAGAGTCTGCTGGTGGATTTGCGAATCTCCTACTTGAAATCGGCAACGGTGATTACCCGATAAATGACAGAATGATAACCATCCCTGATAATTTGTGCACAATTGTATTTACGTTACAGGAGTTAATATCCATAATTTACCCAGATATTGCTCATATCCACGATAAGCCAATGGAATGGTTGTGTCAACTTGCCATACTAACCCCGAAAAACGACCAAGCAGCGGCAATTAACGATATACTGTTAACGTCTTTTGAGGGGGAAGAAATAGTATACATGTCAATAGACTCTGTGGTTAACACAGATGACGCAATTAACTACCCTGTCGAATTTCTTAATTCACTCACACCATCGGGTGTTCCACATCAGAAGCTTACTCTGCGCGTGGGCACTACTATTATGTTGTTGCGAAATTTAAAACCTCCTCAACCTGCAACGGAACCAGAATAAAAGTAAAAGCGTTACATCACAATGTAGTGGAAGCTAAAATTATAACTGGATGTGCGCAAGGATAAACTGTATTTGTACCAAGAATTCCCTTGATCCCTAATGATCTTCCCTTTGAATTCAAACGAATACAGTTTCCCCTCAAAGTCTGCTTTGCAATGATCATAAACAAATCACAGGGGCAGATATTAAAATTTGCGGATAGAGACTTGAGAGAAAATTGTTTTTCACACGGGCAATTCTATGTGGCTTGCTCACGCGTAAGCTCGCCCAGTAGTCTGATAAATTTGGCACACAGTAATAGATTAGCAAAAAATGTGGTGTATAAAGAAGTTTTGTAGTTTAATAGCATTTGCCCACGATATCCAGTTATAATTGTGGCTTGTACCAGCAGACTCTTTTTCCCACATGGGCGCGATATAACCGTACTCCACGAGGACGAAGTCGCAGGCAAAAGCTAGTCTCATTATAAGAGTTTCACATTTCAAAACCTACGGATATTCCTTGTTTTTAAATTGTGACTTCAGCCTTGGCGTCTTCAATTATTGAATACTATTCAAAAATTGAAAACGCCAAGGTACTTTAACTCAGAAATTATAAGTGGCCTGTGCCCAGCAGTGGGACGTATATAGGCCGTAATTTTAACTTTAATCTGGGATCTATGAAAGCTCAGATTCAGAACTTTGAAAAACTATAAAAAAACATAAGCAAATACTTATCTTTAAAACTTAAAAAACTTTATCTATCCGAGGAGAAAGATAGAGCATAGAATGTAATAATTGCATCTAACCACAGCAAGAACTCATCAAAGAAATCCAATCGAATCGAATGGATAACAAAGTCATTAATTACGTATGTCTATAACATACTCATCTCTATAAGTAAAGAAATATTTTCTATATGTATATTTTCATGCATAATTTTTTATAAAAAAGTTTCTGTTTCTGTTACTGTTTCGAAAACCAACAACATCAATAGTAAACAAATTTTATTCAAACAATAAAAAAACAGTACTAAGGTAATAAATAAATAGTTGTCCTGATAAACAATCATTGTATAATAAAGAACAGATATTTACTCTAAGACAGATAATTAAAAAAAAACTAAAAACAATGTCAAGTCAATGATTAACGTACCTACGTTATTATAAGCACGATATCGCATCGCTTTAACACAGCCCTCAAATGTAATGTGCTTGCGAAACACCTAAAAGGTTTTTGTCAGCTAAGTAGAAGGAGAAATTTAACTAAAAGAGCCTAAAATATTTATTTTATTTATATTTCTTAGACAATTTCGGTCACGGTGGCGTCTCAACGGAGACCAGCCAACTCGGACAGAATTATAGTGCCCGAGTATATGCACTCTTTATTCCCTTAAGCTCATAGTCCGATAGGACGATAATAGTTCCAACACCACCATCAAACAGATTTACTTACTCTCGACAGAAGGCAGAAAAACATACTAACTGATTTTTTTCGGCGCGAGCAGAAATTCGAACCCGGAACTTCATGACCAGCAGTCGCACCACTACAACCACTAAACCAACGAGGAATTTAGATACGCTACAATAGATAGGTGACGGGACCCTTGAGAGCGGAACACATCAGTGCAGGCTCTGCTGTTTGGCGAAAGAAATAACTGAGAGGGTCTACTAGCCTACCCAGACTGACTCTCAGGCAGAAGAAGAGTGTTACCACCTAGATTGATTGATCATTAATCTATATACAAAAAAAAATAATTGCTGTCCGTTCGTCTCACTAAAACTTGAAAACGGCTTGAACGATTTTGGTTAAACTTTTTGTGTGTGTTTGAATGGTTTAGATTAACAATTGGACCCGGTAGGCGGCGCTGCTGTCGAGATCCAGAAATCACCCGTGGGAAGCCGGGGCTGACCGCTAGTATAAAATAAAATATTTGTATTACTCATAACTGACAGACATATACTTTTAACAACAGTTAACCTATTTTATATTTTATTACAAACTAATTTTATCATAATCCATCTTCCAGGCCAAGCAGATACTTCACAATTTGAAGAGTCAAAGTTTTGTAAAGGAATAAGCCAGTACTGAGGGTTTTGTGAGAAAGCTTAGAAACTGAGTAAGTTTGAGAGATCCTTGCCCGAAAGCTTGTTTGTTTAGATTGAATCGGATTTAAATTTTAAACTTTAGTGTTACATTAGTATGTACAAATGTAAAGTAAACAGAGATTTTCATTTTATTTATATAAGAACTAATAAATCTCATCTCAAAGGGGGATTCTTTATTAATAAATATTTTTATCTAATCACCAGTGTTATTGAATCATATGATCATAATGTAAATCTTAAAAGTTTTCGGATTTATTTTAAATGTTTTAAGAAAATGTCGCTTGAAAATGTTTGCTGTTTTTTTTTTTTTGAGGTCTGTGGCTAATTCTTATGTAAAGATTTGACACCGTTTTTGAAATTATTTTATGTGCAACTAAAATGAGTGATCCATTTATGTATACTACATGATTACAACATAAAAATATTAAATATTAAAAAAATCTTATATGAAATAATTTCAGAAAGAATCAAAAATATGTCAGAGAGAATCAAAAAACGATGATACTTTTAAAGCTAAGTTTTATATTCTGCCTATCGTAATGTTGTAAGAAATTAAGAAATAAAATATGCTTAGGTATACATACAATTAAAGTAAGTGCCACGTCCCACGTCTGAGCACGAGGCCTCCTACAACTTCTGAGACGATTTTAGGACATGCTAGTGTGCTGCCTCAAAGCGTGACCTCAAAACTTCACCTATTCTATTTTTTTTAAATTATCGGACATGGAGGTTTTTACACGATATTTTCCTTCACCGCCGAGCACGGGTCGGACCCTGGTTGCTCGCGTACTGTTAAATTTAATTAAATTTACCGCGAGAACTTAGCCCCTGAGCTATCACCACGTAACGTAAAGGAATTATAATAAATAATAAAACAAAAGTATCGCCAAATATCATACTGCATACTATTGCAAAGGCGATATTTGTTTATAACATGGTACGAGGCAGTGTTATATAAATATAAATCTAGAAACATTAAGATTTTGCTTAATTAATAATTATAACTGATTTCTAAGCTTACAATAATAAATTAAAGGCATTATAAAAGTATTTTCACTTTACCATTCGCTTAATTTGTTCAACGTAATTAAAAATGTATTATTTTTAGTTTTTTAGGTGTAACAATAGCGACTATCCTCATCATCTTGTTGGCATCGTAAGAAGCAACCACAGAGCAAATACAAAGAGGTGTTGTAATTAGATTTCACTATGTGACCACGCGTGACGATTTGCGGGGAGAAGGGATGTTAGGCCCCGCCCACTTTACTATATTCCATCTATCGATAAATAGTAAAACTACTCGCATCGTTCCATATCGATGTTGTAAAGTAGTTGAGCTACCTTGACGATAGATGGCAGCCTGTTCACAAAATGATTATAAAAACTATAAAAATAATATTTTGGCGATTAAATATTATTTAGGACTGAATGCAAAACAAATTTCCTTCGTATGATTATTTTACCAATATTGAGGTCTACACACCTTTATACTTTTAGTTTCCATGACACAAAGTGTATATTTAATTACATTTGAAAGAATATATTAAATTACATTTGAAAGCCGACGCAGAGATTTTTCTAGAATATTTTTAATAAATTAGGTATAAAATTACTTAGAAAAAGAAATGTTATCCCATCCATAGCATCAGAGCGTCTATCTGAGTAGTTTTTACACGATAAAACACAATACTTCATCCTTTTCTTCTTAATACTGGGACAACGCATGTGCACTTTGATTCTTAATCAAACAGCATCCACTTGCCATCAGGTGGAATGTGTGCTCGTTTGTTACCCTTATTTTATAAGAAAACCTTGGAAGAACTTGTTACCTCCAATCGCCAATACGCCTGCTAAGTGGGGCCATTACGGATATTCCATTCTTAGTAAGAAGTGAGTGGTGTGGGTTATTTTCTGAATTTTTGTACAAAAACTCTAAATCCAAGTAGGTGCCGTTTTCGTGAGATGTCAATAATAATTTTAAAAACGGAACATTATATTTCATTTCTATGCATTTTATATGCATTTATCAGATGGTGAAACACGGGCCACCGACGGAACCAGAGGGGGAGCCAAACGCAGGCGTTCCCTTCTGTCTAAGTATAAAGTCCACGCAATCTTATGCGTTCGCTAAAACTAGTTGCAACGCACTTCTCACTAGACCAGCTATATTCAACCTGCGGCCCGACAGGCCTTTGTGATTGGCCCACCGAAATTCCAAATTTATTGTAAACTATTTTAAAATTCGCGCCCATCAGAGTACGGGTGGTTCGGAACGGGAATGTGAGCCGAGCGCTATCAGCGATTTTGGCGTAAATCGGATCGCAGCATATTATTAGTCATCTGTGGTTGCAAGAGCAAGACGTAGGGATGATCGATGTTGTAGAAACATCGATGATGACATCGATGTTGACATCGATAGCTCAACATCGGTGTTCGATGTTTATCCTACTCAAAACATCGATGTTGGTAATTATCGGTGTTTTTGGCACATTTTTTTATAGGATAAGGGTGACAAACGAGCACACAGTCCACCTGATAGTAAGTGGTTGCTGCGGCCCATAGACATCTACATCTATCCTCTATTACAAATCAAAATGTAGATGCGTTGTCACCCGCGAGGACTAAGATGTAATGCCTCATTTCCAGTAAAAAGGGCCTCCGGCCACCTGCACTCACCAAGCGAAACGCTGAGGTAAACCTCTACTTCACGCTGGTTTTCCGTGAGGTCGTGGTACCACCCCGGTTCGAGCCGGCCCATCCGTGTGACAGCTAAAGCTGCCGCGTGGCTCTACCACTGTTAAAAATGTATTTAATAGGCTAGAATTAGATGAATAAAAACTTGTCATGTTGTTTATGGTTTATAATTAATATAATAAAAGAAATTAATAAACAATGTAGTATAAAACAGTAATTAAAAAAATTGGAAGAAGTTCACAAATTTCTAGTTCATTTGTTTGTTATATAGTGCAATATTTTTGCCGCTTGATTGAAGAAATAGTAATTTTGACAAAGCAGTACCTTTCAATCTATTTCTCTGTTGATAAAGATTTGAGGCAGTTATTGAAAATAATTTAAAAATAAAAATTTTATAGAACTGACTGCAATATAAACTATTTTAAGGATAACTCAAAAACTATTGAACATCGATGATCATCGACCATCTAGCGTAGCCTAGCAAGACGAAACGCGCGGCGGGATCCATGAACCTGTGCGTGTCGCTTTGTTTGCTGGTCGTAACTTGTTTTGAATTTGTTTACATACCTACTCCTACGCTACGCTACGGTGGTAAAAGATAGATAACAAATAATCAAAGCTAATCTCATCCAGTAATTGCAGTTAACTGTGTGTTTTTCAAAATAATGTCAGGAGTGTCTTCTAAGTTTAAAAGAAAAATATCTAGTGAAATAAGAATGTTTCAAAATGAGTGGGAAACGGATTATTTTGTTGTGCCAAACAAAAACAATGCAGCTACTTGTTTGATATGTCGTGAAAATATTATATTGAAAAAATTACAATATTTCGCGTCATTTTCGTCAAAATCTTTCGACGAAACGTTTCCTCCTGGATCTTCCTTGAGAAATGAGAAATTGAGTATTTTTAAGAGAGTATTGCATCAACAACAAAATGTTATGTCTGTGGCATTATCACAAGACTCCGCGGTAACTAAGGCATCATATGAAATTTGTTACATTCTTGGTAAGCATATGAAACCATTTTCCGATGCAGAAATTGTAAAGGAATGCTTTGATAATGCTGCCAATATATTTTTTGATAAATTCAGTAACAAAAGGAAATACTATCTGATATAAAAAAAAACTACAGCTCTCGGATTCAACCTGTATGAGGCGTATTGAAGACATTTCTAAATTTATTCACGATGATATATTAGATAACCTAAGAAATAAACAAATTAACAAATTTTTTAGCTTGGCATTCGATCGACATTTCAGCAACATCGTAATGATCGGTGTTCGTTAGATATTGTAGAGAAATTTAATACAGGAAACCTTTTTCAAATTCCTACTAATGAAAGGTCAAACCCGAGGCACAGATTATCTTGATACTATCTGCAATTTTTGAGAGCAAAATTAAATTGACATACAAAATTTTGTGTGTCTGTGTGAATTTATTTCGTTATTTAAAGAAAAATATAATTTAAACAATTTAATAACATTTTCATTGTATTATCCACCAAGAAAACTTGGCGGCGCGTGTTGTAAATCCAGAAATAGAAGCTATAATGAAGACAGTTTGTTAATTTGTTTTTTGGTTTTTTTTTTGTTTAATTGTTAACTATATACAAGCAAGACAATTGAACCACAGAAGATTTAAAAGTCTTCTGGAAGAACTGGGAAGTCAGTATAACGACGTCCTTTTACATACCTCGGTGCGATGGCTTAGAAGAGGAGAAGTTTTGGAAAGGTTTTTTTTTGCGCCATGATATAACACTGTTTTTATAGAAAAATAATAAAATGTACACTGAATTACAAAATGATGAATGGTGGTGTATTTTAGCCTTCCTATGTGACATTACGGGAAATCTCAATAATCTCAATTGGAGTTTACAAGGTGAAATTAATATGGCCTCCAATATGGCAAATAAAGTGTTTCCATTTGAGAAAAAGCTAAGCATTTCTCATAAAGAAATACAGAACAAACAGCTGCAAAATTTTCAAATTATGATAAACGGTACCAACATTTCGGAAGAAAACTGCTCCATAATTTCAAATTATATAACTGCACTTTTAAACGAGATTCGAAAAAGGTTTCAAGATCTAAGAAAAATAAGAAAAAGTTTGTTACTTATAGAAAATCCATGGCATTTAGAAACCACAACTATCTCAGGGTTGGCTTCAGTTTTAAATTGGAATTACTCAGAGTTGTTTGATGAATTCATCGGTTTTAAAAACGACACCAATCTAGAAGTCCTCTTTAAATAAAAAAGGGCAAACAGGATATATGTGGAATTTTGGATTATTGTTCCCCAAAAATATAAAAGCGTCCAAAGATGTGCCGAAATACTATTAACATTCTTTGGGTCTACGTATGTGTGCGAATCGTCTTTTTTTTAAAATGAAATACACAAAGAACGTGTACAGAAACAAACTAAAAGATTCTCATCTGGTAGCGACAAGCCAGATCTTGAAAAAGTTTTGAAAAAGTGTTCACAGTATCAAAAATCGCATTAAAATATCCGAACAAAAACAGTTTTACTGTAAAGCATCGCGCCAAGTACACTTTCAGCTATAGTTACAAAAATAATAATTACATTTTTAAAAAAAATTATAAAATAAAATAAAACCAAGTATATAACTGTTTTAGATACGAAAAAAAATTTTGCTGAAAAAAGTAATAATAAAAAATGGTGTACTTGGTGTGCATGATTAAGAGTATCGATCACCCAACTTGACATTGGAAGTCGTTTTTTTAAAACTTTTTTGATTTATGCTCCTACTATAAAGTATAATGCATGCAGTATAATGCAATGCACACCAAGTACATAATTTTTTTATTATTACTTTTTTCAGCAAAATTTTTTTTCGAATTTAAAACGGTTATGTACTTGGATATATTTTATTTTATAATTTTTGGTAAAAATGTAATTATTATTTTTGTAACTATATTTGAAAGTGTACTTGGTGTGATGCTTTACAGTGAAACTGTTTTTGTTCGGTTTAAAGATCTTTATTTACTCATTAAGACAAATACATGTCACTTACATGAGTACATTATACAATTTTAAATAAGTCACACAGAACAAAATAATAACAAAAAAAAAAGTGAACATAAATTAGGGTAGATTAAAATTAAATATAAATATAAGTAGCAAGTTAGCTGCGTAGAAGCAATGTTTTAAGTACTGACTATATAAGGCGGTGGTCCAAGTTATAAAATGTCTTGGTTTTTAATGTAGTCTAATAGTTTTTTTTTTTAATATATTGAGCGAACTTGCATCTTTTATATTTGAAGGGAGTTTATTATACATCTGTGCTCCTGCAAATGTTACGGCATTTCTTCCAAAGTTCGTGCGAATATTTGGTAATATAAGATGATTTGCGCGGCGTGATGAGTATTTTAGTGTTTTTCCTTTTGTGGTGAACGTTATATTTGAATGGATCATATTACGCGTCATTTTATATATTAATATATGTCGTTAAGCGACAATTAAATACAAAAGAGAACCTAACCTAGTAACAGCAAAACAACAAAAATAGAACAAAAACAAATAATATATTCAAGATTTAGAAGATATTTACAATTTTATTTAACAAAAATGGAGTATGAAGATGAGGATGGATGACGTGATTTACAAATTATTTAAAAAAGGTAATAAAAATAAGGAGATTAGTGTCGAAACTGAGTCTGAAGATCCAAAGTGTGCTCTCAGCGCCTGGAACGAGCACGCACGGCGTAGGTGAGAAGGCGTGGGCGTCTCTAGGCGACGACCTCAGGTGAATGCGGTGATTGCAGGATCCGGTGATTTCAGGCCAGACAGGGGCTTGCAGGATCTTCAGCGACTTCAGACAGCACAGAGGCCTGCAGGATCCGGTGACTGCAGGCGGGACAGAGGTTTGCAGGTTCCGGTGACTTTAGGCGGGACAGAGGTTTGCAGGTTCCGGCGACTCCAGGCAGAGCAGAGACTTGTAGGATCCGGCGACTTCAGGTAGAGCAGAGGTTCGTAGAGTCCAGTGGCTTCAGGCACGACAGAGGCTTGCAGGATCCCGGGGCAGTGCGGCCCCGGGATAAGGCCTTTAGGTGATGCTTCGAACTCGAGAACTGAAGCGAGACTGCCTTTCTTGACTGATTGTTCGGCTTTTATACCTTTTTAGAGAGAACGGAAAAATTATTTAAATTAACAGCAATTTTTTTGTAAATGGCCAAGAGGAAAGAGTATTTATGTGGAATTATCGAAATAGAAACAACAGACCGGTAGCGAATTTGAATATAATTGTCATGACAACCAAATAAACAACGATGTCAAAAAATGTCAAATTTTGGTTTTAGGCTCGTAATAGAAAAACGGCAAGATTTAAGTGAAAAATGAGATGTTATTGGTATAGGAAAAAAGGTAGCGCAACTGCGCGCACAAAGTCCGAAATTGCAGAGTTACGGAAAACTAAATAAAAGATCGAAAAAGGTAGACTCCATTGACACCAATTTAAAAGTGCTGATAATGTGAAAATACGAAGTAGAAATGATTTGTTATTGTGTTCTTATGGTTTAAAATCGTTACAGGATCCTATGGAAATAAAGGTGATGTAAAATATCCAGTTTTGAGGTGAATGCAGACAATCGAAACGGAATGGAAAAATGAATTTAAAATAATGTAAAATGATAAGTAAGTAGCATAACACTACATATACAAGTGTTAAAGATGTATAATTGTTTAATGTTTAAGAATTTTGTTTCATGGTATATTTTTTTAGTGGATGTTAAAAAGTCGTAATGATATAAAATTTTAATTAATTTATTTTGCAGTACTTGTAGCTTTTGGAGATAAGTTTTGCCTGCTGTACCCCATATCTCTATTAAGTAAAGTAAGTGTGGTTTTACCAACGCGTTATAGATCATAGGGCGAGCTTTTGCTGGTATACATCGAGCCATACCGTATATAGAACCTATTAGAGATGAAAGCTTATTTTTTATAACTGATAAATAACCATTCCATGTCAGATGTTTATCAAGAAATAGTCCAAGGTATTTTTCTTGATTAGATTGGCGTAGCATTTCTCCATTTATGTGTAATTTTGTGTGGTGTTGGATTTTTTTGTTTTTTGCACTAAATACTACGTAAGATGTTTTGGCGGTATTTATTGTTAATAGGTTGTACTGAAACCATCTGTGTAGTGTGTCAAGATCTTGTTGGGCAAGCAAAGTAAGGTCATCTATATTTTGTCCAAAGAAGAACAAACATGTATCGTCTGCATACAAAGTGAGATGGCCGTGTAACCCTACTTCACAAATATTGTTGACATACACTAAGAACAATAGCGGACCAAGAATTGAACCTTGTGATATTCCACAGTTTATAGGTAGGGGACTGCTTTGATAATTTCCAATCCTTACCACCTGGTATCTATTTTCAAGGTAAGATTTTAACATCTTGAGTGCCGTGTCTGTCACACCAATACTTTCTAACTTTTTTAGTAGCAACGAGTGACTCACTGTGTCAAAGGCCTTTTTTAAGTCAATGAACACACCCAGTGCTAGCTGTTTTTGGTCTATTTTAGTTTTTATTTTAGTAGTTAAGTCAATAGCTGCACTGAGAGTACTCGATTTTGAACGGAAGCCATATTGTTGATCACACAAATAATTTATTTCAGTTAAGTGGTCATTCAGTCGTTTGTAAATTACTTTCTCCAGGATTTTTGAAAGCACTGGCAAAACTGAGACAGGCCGATAGTTTCCTGGATCCGTTTTTATACCAGATTTATAGATCGGATTGACCTTAGCTACTTTAAGACTATCTGGGAATATACCTTGTACCAGTAATTTATTAAGACAGCCAGTGAGATTGGGAATAATTAGATTTTTTACACACTTTATTGATTTTGTACTAATGGAGTCAATCCCTGTGCTAGTGTTAGTTTCCAGACCATCGACAATATTAGCTATCTCATTTTTATCACATTGTTTGAAGACTGACAATTTGAATTGGATTGTATCAGATTTTAGTTTTGGCAATGTGTGTGTTTCGTTGTTATGATAATGGGACGGTATTTTGTTTGCAAGTTGCGTACCAATATTTGAGAAAAACTTATTGAATAACTCACAAACAGCTACAGGATCATTAATGACAAGGCCGTTATCCGTTTTAAGATTTGGGGGAGCACAGCTTACAATAGGTTTATTCTTAGAAAGTGTATTTATCAGTTTCCACATCTTTTTAGGTTTACTTATACATTTTTCAAACTCTCTGTAATAATATCTGCTCTTTGAAGTCTTGATAAGTCTCGCCACTTTTGTCTTTTCATCAATATATTCTGATATTAGTTCGTTATTCTCTGGGTCTTGCTTTAGTTTACATGACAATTGATTTCTTTTTTTAATCCCCATTATGATTTTTTTATTAATCCATTCTTTTTGAGGTAGATTGACAATTTTACATTTTATTTCTTTATTTTCTGATATTTTTTTTTTATAAATTCTTCTAGAGTGCCAAAATTACAGTCATTATTTTGGAGCTTTTGATCTCTAGTTCGCTTATATAAAATTTCATAGTTAACAGCTCAATATCGTACCTTTTGCATTTGTGGTGGTTTCACTTTTTTCATTTCAACGTAAATATTTTTATGATCTGAAAATGAAGATTCAATGATAGCCATATGAAATTTTTGGTTGTTGAGATTTGTAGCAACATGATCTATAATAGTTGTCGACGTTGGTGACACACGAGTGCTGTGTAGTACTTCAATTTTGTTAATTAATTTGAAACCAGTTTCCTTCAGTAAATCATTATACAACGTGGTCTTAGTATCAGATACCAAAAGATCTATATTTGTATCGCCAAAGACAATCGCTCTTTTTTTTTGCTGCAGTTGCAGTTGATATGTGTTGAGAAAATTGTTAAGATTCGTGTGACCTGGTTTGTACACAATTCCTACATCAAGTGCATATTTTTCAAGATGTATCCACAAGTAGTTGTTTCCGCCAGTGTAAGATTCCATACTTAGGTCATGCTTTAGATTATTATGCACAAAGATGGATACTCCGCCTCCAATGACATCCGATCGAATGTTGTAGTAGTGTGAATAGTTCGTTATTTGAAAACGTGCCACTTGGTCATCTGATCTTATCCAGGTCTCAGTCAGTAATATTATATGTATGGTTTTATTAAAAGCTTCGATAATGCACATGAGTTCATCAAATTTACCTGGTTTACAAATACTTCCGGCATTAGCATAAAAGAAATTAAGGTTAGATTTATTAGAGGTGACGTTTTGATAACAATCAACTACTTGGTATGTAATATCTTCTATATCTTGATTATTTAATGGATGTTGGTAGAGGAGCTCTTGTCGTTTTTTGATTCCAATTTAACGATTTTCGGTATTCCTCTGATGTACTTAATTGTGATATCATTCTCATGATTTTATTAGATACTCTTCGTGCTAGTTCTTCTTTCAAATTTTGTAAATATTTCTGTTGGGCTGGAGTTTGATCAGAAAAGATCTTAATATTGCCTTGCAGTTTTCCCCTATTACGTAACAGCATTTTGACTGTTTCTGAAGAATCAAAGCAGACTTTGATGTTGCGAATCTTGAGTGCGTTAAACTTGCCTATGCGGAATATTTTAACAGGTTGAGGGCAATCTCCGATCAAACTCCTGATTATAGCAACTACTTCTGTCATATCATGGGAATAGGCTTCATTTGTGTTTGCGTCTTTATACTCTCTTACACCAACAACAACAATATTTTTTTCTCGAACCATACGTTCTCTCATTTCTTGCATTATTTTTTCTTCCCTGTTCGTATCTATATTAAATTCTTTGATTTTGGCCATTTCTGTTTCCAGTTTAAGAATGCTGGTATCAGAATTATCAGCTTTTTTAATCAAATTTGAGACTTGGGATTTTAGTACATTCTGTTCATTACTAAGTATATCCGTAGATAATTTTATTTCATTTAGTTTAGAATTAACTTCCGCTAAATTATTGCGCATGAAATCTAATGTTTCTTCCTGTGCCTTTGTGAATTTGGTCAGTAATGACGTAATTTCCTTTCGAAACTCTTGTATCTCTTGGGTACAGCTGCAGTTTGGTTCAGGTTGTTTGCGTTTTCGGTAGGTTATTTGGTCCTCCACTGTAGGCTCATTTCTTGTTAAATCTGTAAGCGAGCCGCTCAGTTTGGGTGGTGACCGCTGTACGCTCATAACTTAGACCACACACCGTACTTCGATGTCGCAAACGTGGACACACTTCGGATGCATTCGCACTGGTGCGAAGGCAAGTGAGAAGGATAGAAAATAAATATCTGTGCTCCTTACCCGAACTGTTGAGGAGGACAGCTAACTGATGTAACTTGTCAAGTGTTTAACGAAACGTCGCAACAAACAGTGGACTCTCAGTTGCAAATTTATCTTTATGTTCAGTTTAGAAAAGTATGTTATTACAATTTTATTGGTGAACCAAATGCACGTCTGCTCTGTGTGACTGATATCGGCTTTACTTTGTTCGGATTTCATACCTTTTTGTAAAGTATAAAATTTATTTTTCTTTCACACCTCATCGCACACCTCATACCGCGAAGCGGTTGAGTTAATGCTTTACTCTCAACAAGTCAAGGTGAAGAAATTTTTTTGCTCTTTAACTACCTCTACAACAACTGATTTGCACTCATAAGATAATATAAGTATATTTATTCCAAGAAAATTTAATCAATCTATCTTATATTTTGTACAAGTCAATTTTATTTTGCTGTTTTAAGAAAACTGAAAACCATTTTCGTGGACGTCCAGATTATTTTTACGTAAAAACGTTACGTTTAGACCGGGTTTTATTTAATTTTTTAAGAATTATATTAAATAGGTACTTATTTCATAACAATAGTGATGTTTTTTATATAACAAAGTCTCCATTCATTATACAGTCAACTTAGGTATAAAACTTTAACTTTGAATTTCAATGTAACTCTGAATAAACTCTACTAACAATTAAATATTTTTTTACAACTGCACCAGAGTATTCAATTAGAAAAGTATCGTGTAGACATTCGGTAGAAACAGAAACAGACACTTTTTTATTCAATATAGATTATAAATGATACTTATTGAAAGTTACTCTTTTGTTTTATTACCACTGGTTCGGAGAAAAACCTCTGTCCTGGGAAAAACCAGCAATAAACCCAGCGGGACTTTTTTATTAAATAACATCTTACAATCATGTACACAATTAACTACACAACAAATTATAAATAGTATGGTAGTGATCACCTCATTCCCAGGGGTTATTGTCATCCGTAAATTCCTTACTATTATAATATATAATAACCCTTTTTTTACAAACTTAGTTTAATAAAGTTTTTGAACTTTGAGCAGGTCAATTTTAGTATATTTAAAAAATTCCAGTTGTTGTAAAAGCGTATACATCGCCCCAAGAATGAATTACTGACTCGATGGAGTCGAGTAACTAAGGCGTAACTAGACTAAGTATAATCTACTAGTTAGTCTGTGGTGTGAACTGTGGAGTTAAACTATGGTGTGTAGAGTAGAAGTAGAACCATCTTATAAGGTGTGAAAGTTGAAAAAGTGTCCAACTATATACTGAAAATAGAGGTTCCAAAACCTACCACAATAGCGCTAGCGTCTGAAAAACTACGATATGAATATAGCTGTTGTAGACGTAGTGAAGTCAGCTGAATTCAAATATTTAAAAAATTTCATGACTAGAGTAGTTAGTAAAATGCCAGTATACAAAACACCAGAAGGAAGTTAGCGTAGAACATTTTTTTTTAATTAAACTGTATGCCAATTAATTGCTCCTTAAATACTCCAGCAGAATCCGAAATTGCTCCACCTCTATTGCTATTAGTTAATTTATAATTAATTTTTAAAAATTTAAGTATCGAAAATTTAATTTTGCTATAAAACAAAAAATATCTACTTTTTAAAATTAAAATGTAAGCTACTTAATTGCTCCTTAAATGCTCCAGCAGAATCCGAAATTGCTCCACCTCTATTGCTATTAGTTAATTTATAATTAATTTTTAAAAATTTAAGTATCGAAAATTTAATTTTGCTATAAAACAAAAAATATCTACTTTTTAAAATTAAAATGTAAGCTACTTAATTGCTCCTTAAATGCTCCAGCAGAATCCGAAATTGTTACACCTCTATTGCTATTAGTTAATTTATAATTAATTTTTACAAATTTACGTATTGAAAATTTTATTTTGCGTTAAAACATAAAATA
This sequence comes from Parnassius mnemosyne, assembly GCA_963668995.1. NCBI lineage: Eukaryota > Metazoa > Arthropoda > Insecta > Lepidoptera > Papilionidae > Parnassius > Parnassius mnemosyne. The sequence goes on from CAVLGL010000115.1 coordinate 38,385,983, forward strand.
TTTACTTTTTAAAATAAAGCTGTATGCTAATTAATTGCTTCTTAAATGCTCCAGCAAAATCCAAAATTGCTCCACCTCTATAGCTATTAGTTAATTTAGAATTAATTTAAAAAAATAACTATCGTAAATTTAATTTTGCTATAAAACATTAAATACCTACTTTTTAAAATTAAACTGTATGTCAATTAATTGACCGTTAATTACTCCAGCAGAACTCGAAATTGTTCCACCTTTATTGCTATTAGTTAATTTAGAATTAATTAAAAATACTTTATTATCGCAAATTTAATTTTGCTATTAAACATAAAATATCTACTTTTAAAAATTAAACTGTATGCAACTAATTGCCCCTTAAATGCTCCAGTAGAATCCGAAATTGCTCCACCTCTATTGCTATTAGTTAATTTATATTAAATTAAAAAAAATTAAGTAGCGAAAATTTAATTTTGCTATAAAACATAAAATATCTACTTTTTAAAATAAAACTAAATGCCAATTAATTGCTCCTTAAATGCTCCAGAAAAATCCAATATTGGTCCACCTGTATTGCTATTAGTTAATTTAGAATGAGAAAGAGTATTCCCATTTGAGTAATAGCTCCATCATCAATAGAATGTAGTAACATTCTATTCATATACTTTGATGTTTTTAGAATAGAGTAGAATAAAATAGAATAATTTTTTATTCAATATACATTACATGAGTAATTCTTATTGAAAGTCATTTTTTACTTTACCACTGGTTCGAAAAAACCCTCTGTCCTGGAAAAAACCAGCAAGGGTTTCTTGCTGGTTTTTTCCAGCAAGCAAGAACCCAGCGGGACGTTTTTTTAAATAAATTTTACAATACAAAATGATTACAAACTATTTACAAAATTTATTTTAGAAACTGCTTGGAAGCGACCTCCTCATTTCCAGGGGTTATTATCAACCAGGTATTCATTTATACTATAATAACCCTTTTTTTAAAATCGATGTTTCACTTTCGAAAATATCGAGGTTCTAATATCGCTTTTTTTATGAGCGATGTTGCATCCCTACCGCCATACCAATATTCGCAACATAAGGTGTGTTTAGGCCAAAAATGGTCATTGCCCAATCGCGTTCGAGCTGGCGCGTCACCCGATGGTATGTAGGTAAGGCAAACGCCGCCAGGTGGGGCGGCCGTGTGCGGCTTGCAGTGGCTCGACGCGTAGGCGAAGAGGTAGTAGCTCGCTGGCCGCGATGCGGTTAATCCGCGTATCTCGGTTATCGCTGCCGAAGTTCACGCGACCGGTGTAGGGTCCAGATGGTTAGATTTAGTGCGTGTTACTTCGCTACGTAATGGGTTTCGTGAAAACCGCCTTAGATTAGGTTGTCTAGGGTTAAGTTCTTGACAAGAGGTTTGTATTGTGTTCGATTGATTAAAGTAACTCTTTCTTTTTACTTCTTTGAAAGTAATTGTGCAAATTATATAGTGATTGCGTTTGAAGTGAATTTTGCAATATTTAACTTGCTCGGTTAACGCGGAATTTCGCACGCGCGCGCCGAGTATGTATACGGTCTAGGATTCGAACCGCGCATTCCTTGTTCGAGAGCGTCTCCCGGCTGATTGTCTGGAAATCATTGTAATTGTGCCGTCGCGTTAAGTGCACTTTTTGTGTGTTGGCTGGTTTGTTAGATTTACGTGTCAACGAGGCGTATTTTGAATTCTTATCGCGGCGTGGTGTTTGATGTCGAACGAAGGAACTTAGTTGTGTTTAACGCTGAACCGTGTGACTCTTTAAGAGATTGCGTTAGTTCCCTATTTATAATATGGCGATAAGTGAATCCGAGACATTGAATGTTGAACTTTGACCTACGAGTCGTACTGCGTATTACGCTTTATAATAGACTGAAATAGTGACAATGATGAAAGAAATGGTCCAGCGGTGGAGCCTGCTGGAGCGATGCAGCATGGTGGGTCAGCCTGTAACTCGGCCGCTGCTGGTCACCTAAGCTGATCCAGGTCTCAGACACATACACATCACTAAACACTACTTGCCATGCACCTTACACCCACTTACGACCTGACCGAGCCTTGGGGCGATCTTAGAGTCGGAAACAGGTACGTACTATATTTTCCTAGCATTCTCCCATATAGTTTAGTATGATAGGACATTTTTCCATGTGGCCATTGGGGGCCCGACCCGTGTCTGTCCGTTGAGCAGGCTGCTATGGGCCCCAGCCTGGGCGACCTTTGCAGGGGCAGCTGCGGGCCGTAACAAGGAGACTATCTGTTTAGATGCCTTGAGATAATATTGCCAAATATCTGCTGGCTCAAGTTGCGATAAATGAAAACATGGCTTAAAAGACAAGCATCCAAGCCAAAAATCTTGAAAATAAGTAAATGAAAATATGGCTTAAAAGACAAGCATTCAGGTCAACAATCTTTGAAAAGATAAAAAATCCACCGAAATTAATAAAATCTTTTGTGTAATCGGAAAACGGAGCAAGCAAAAATTTTGATATTGAAAAGTATGAAATAATTGATAGATAGAAATAATTTTAATGTTATATGAAAACAATTGATAAACAAAATAATAAATGACTGTATAAAGTGTTGAAGTTTCGTTAATAATTAAATATATGAAGTTAAAAATTTGGTGAGGTTATGTTGACATCTGATTCGAAAATATATACACTGTAGTCTCACGCCTACACGTTATCATACATATACATATGTTGAACGTGTACTTGACGTGAGACACTACAGTGTCTCCGGAATATGAACACCTTTGTTAAAACTTCTTTTTTTAGTAATAAAGTAAATACATTGTTAACTTGGAATTACGTTTTAATTAAGGCCTAAATAATTTTTACTTGCGGCCCACGACACCATGACTGAAACGTGTTTGTAGCCCCTATAAAAAAAAGGTTGAGTATGGTTGCACTAGACTAAATCAAATTGCGTGGCTGAATCGACATCCTACAAAATACCAAATGTTCAGTTTTTTTTTTGCTGAAAAAAGAACCTGTCACGTAAAATTTACAAAAATGTTTCGTATAAAAGTATTTTTAATCATATTATTGCTATTAACATCTTTTTAAACTTACAAAATATAATAATAACGGTCGGGACGTTTTAAATTGTTTACCAACTCAGGCCCCATAACCCTTATACAATATGCAGATCGGTCGGACGACTGATCCGAGTCTGCATCCGAGTTGTCGCTGTCACCGAGCGATACTGTTATGATGTATCTATGTGTGTGTATATGATATTGTTAGTTTATTGTTTTAATTATTAAGTGTGAGTTTCGTATTGAAAGGCAATTGTTTTTAAGTGCGTAGATTTCGCCTCGCAAAAATGACAGACAGTTTTGTATCGGAGTAAAACGCTATGTCGTCAACTCTCCTCCGTTCCACCGGTGGCCTGCGTTGCTCTGTGATTTGTCCTATCTGATATAATAATATTATAATAATAAGTAATAAGAGGATTTATTGTCGCTAGTTTTAGTGCACTTAGCAAAAACTTTTGACTAAAATATTTTTGTATGGTCGACTAAAATTATCGAAATATGAAAGCCCATATACACAACGCCCGGCTTCGTCATTCTTCCAAGGACCTGATTGGCTTTCAGTAAACTTCTTTTTTAAGGCTGCCCCAAAAAATGTCTAGTGGATTAAAGTCCGTAGGATTTAGGATAACACGGCCAATTTGGGTAAGTTTAATTTAGATATTCACGTACACGTACAGCATAATGCGCAGGGTAACCGTCATTTTGTAACCAATAGGACTCTTTCATCTCCTCCAGCACCTCTTCCAATAAATTTGGAAGATCATTTCGGAGAAATTCCAAATAACTTTCGCTTGTTAAGTTATCTAGTAATTTAAACAGGGCTATAAATTTGCAATTCAGGTTCAATAATTTAGTTCAAATTGATACTGTGATTGGTCTTCACGCATCAAATGGGGATTTTCTAATTGGTAGATATGCAGATTGTGCAAGTTCAAGTACTTCACAGCTGCATCCTCCTGATGAAAACTCAAAATCCACGGTTGCGAACTCGTTTACCAAGCATGGCAACTATGGCAAGTATCCCTCCTATTAGGAAATCTATGAGCTGTAATATTGAATGCATAAAAGGCAATTAATTTAATTAAAGGAGCGACGTATTCGGCTCCATGTCAATAATACAAAAATTAATAATTACCGGCACTTCAGGCTGCTAAGTGATAATTAACTCATATTTTATTGGATTAAGACAAACTTTGTCTGGGTTTAAATTGCTTCCCCTAGCCCAGTGGTCGGCAAAGTGCGGCTCCAGAGCCGCATGTGGCTCTTTGGCTCCTTAAGTGCGGCTCTGGGACAAATATCTACGGAAGGTGTAATAATATTTTCATTTAAAAAAAAAACTTACATCTTATTTTGATAAATTAAAATTCTTCTTTAAATCGAGAACATGTATAATTTTTTGTTTAAGTTAAAAGATAGATAGGTAATTAAAATGTTACATTGTTGTAAAAATACTTAACGAACATCGAGTTTAATTTTATTAGTTTTCGTAAACGTAAACACAAACCATGTACAAGCTACCGGCTGACATTGTTCGTATATTTTCGGCGTACTCCGGTGTGATACAAAGGTACCACAAGCATGCGCGCGCATACTTTTTCTAAGCCACTACCTTACAAATTGGCATCACAGACCAGCAGTTGCAGTGAGAACAGTTTGTCTTTTCTACCGTGTCTGCCGTTAAACACAACAACTTTTTAATAAGACAGGACTTATTAAAAAGTTGTTGTGTTTTTCAATCTAGCTGCACATCTTGCAGGTATTTTTATACGATTTTATTACACCTGCTATGTATGTTTGTGGTTCCTGTACAAAATTTGTAATCAATTTTTCGATAACTTCAATTTATCCAAATATTGGAAGGTTTCTTCCATTTTTGATCATATTAAAAGTTTTGTTATTCTGATGATTTTTATTTTCATCAATTTAATAATGATAATTTTTTTTTTGATATTCTACTAAGACAGTGCTTATCTACTATCCCACCTGATGGTAAGTGGTGATGTAGCCTAAGATGGTGAAGCGCACTGACTTAACAAAAGCCTATTCACTCTTGCCTTGAAGACACCCACACTGTCATCATCATTACAGCCCTTCACAAGTCCACTGCTGAACATAGGCCTCCCCCAAAGAATGCCACAAAGCACGGTCCTGAGCCACCTGCATCCATCGACTTCCTGCATGTTTTACCAGGTCGTCACTCCATCTCGTGGGGGGACGCCCTACACTTCGCCTACCGGTACGAGGCTGCCACTCGAGAACCTTTCTTCCCCATCGGTTGTCGGTTCTTCGAGCGATATGGCCGGCCCACTGCCACTTCAGCTTACTAATCCGTTGGGCTATGTCGGTTACTCTGGTTCTACTGCGGATATCCTCATTCCTAAGTTTATCACGCAGAGAAACTCCGAGCATAGCCCTCTCCATAGCTCGCTGAGCGACCTTGAGCTTCCTCATACGGCCAGCAGTGAAGGACCACGTCTCAGTTCCATAAGTCATCACTGGCAACACGCACTGGTTGTACAATTTCGTTTTCAGGTTTTGAGGTATGTCTGACGAGAAGATGTGTCGTAGCTTCCCGAACGCTGCCCAGCCGAGTTGAATCCGTCGATTGACCTCTCGATCGAAGTTGGACTTACCTAGTCGGACTATTTGTCCCAGGTAAACATACTTGTCAACAACTTCGAGCTTAGTGCTCCCAACAACTACCGGCATAGGTGTGACATGGACATTGAACATGATCTTTGTTTTGTCCATGTTCATCTTAAGACCTATCCGTTGGGAAACACTATTGAGGTCATTGAGCATAGTGCTTAGGTCCTCCAGCGATTACCCACACTGTAATCGGAAGGAAATACAGATGCTGGCAACTTATTCCACTCCTTTGCTGTACACATGATGAACGACGTGGCGAACCGTTTGGTTCGAATGCGTCGTAAGTCGTGGCCGAACTTCTGGTTGTCCGATGGTGGAAGGGAGAGGGAGGAATTAAATTATGCAATTCCTGCGCACACTTTCCGAAATGCATCCTGTTCAAAACCGAAAGACTGGCTACTTTGCGTCTGTGTTCGAGGCTAGTAAGATAGGTTTTAACCAAATTCGGGTCACTAAATAGCCTCTTAGCACGCCTTTCCATTGAGTCCAAAGCTGCTAGGTGGCATTTTGCAGCACCAGCCTATATATGGCAGCAATACTCCATGCACGACTGGACTTGCGCTTTATATAAAGTAAGCATCCTTTCCTCATATCCTTCAGGATATCTCAAACCCTTACAACTGAAGTCAGTCGGTATATTCCAGTAATACATTTCGGAAAGAAGCTCCTTTTTGCAGTGAAGAGACACGCTTGTGTTTTGGAGACCGCATGTAGTGTGAGATTCACATGCTCTACCATAGCTTCTCTTTCGAACTGGATTTGATCCCGACTGGCCCGTGGACTTGGTTGGTACCTCTCCACAACTGTGTTATCATCTGCATACCCATAGATACTGGACATAAGCGATCATTAATATGCAGCAGGAAGAGAGTTGCGGAGAGAACGGATTCCTGAGGAACACCGGCGTTAGTCGCCATAGGATCGGATGAGAAGCCATCAACGACGACCAGGAAGAGACCATTCACTCAGAAAGTCCTTTACCCATTCAATCAGACCAAGGAATAAGCCGTACGCTTGAAGCTTACCTAAAAGGCTAGTGTGCCAAACTCTGTCAAAGGCCTTTGAGACATCAAGGGAAACAGTAAGTGCTTCCCAACTGTTCTCGAGTGCCTGAGCTGACGGATTTCGGCGAAACCCATATTGCCGGTCACTAAGGAGGTCATTCTGTTCTAGGTATGCCATTAAGCGGCCGTTGTACTGGTTGCTTTTGTTGTGTGTTGTACTGGTGATTTTAGAAAAAAGTATATTTAGAAATTTCTATAGGCACCCCAATTAACAAAAAAAAAACAAAGAAAAACGGAAGATGAAAGCCGCGAATTTAAGGTTGAGTGGATCGAGAATTTTGCTTTTATTCAAAAGTTAAATGGACTTCCTATATGTCAAATTTAGAGGGACACTTTACAAGAAAGCACGCCTCATTTAGCACTAAATATCTTACCGGTAATGCAAGGAATAAAGCAGTTGAGGAACTTCAGAAGAGTCAAGAGTCGTCAACTTCTTTGTTTAATAACTGGATGCAATCTTCCAGTAATATTAATACGCCAAGTTTTGTTTTTAGCCAAGGATTGCTAAGAGAGTGAAACCGTACACAGACAGCGAATACATAAAAAATTGTTTTATAAATGCATCCGAAGAGTTATTTCGGGATTTTAAGAACAAAGCAGATATTCTGAAAAGAATTAAAGAGTTACCATTGTCTGCCAAAACCATTAAAGATAGAACAATTAAAATGTCTTCGAATATAACCCAGAATATCGAAGATCTGAAATTGGTTACGGCTTTATCAATAGCAGTTGACGAGTCTTGTGACGTAAATGATATAGCGCAAGTTTCACTTTTTGTAAGATTTATGTCTCATTCAGGTCCTAAAGAAGAACTTTTAGGATTATTACCACTCAAAGGTCAGACGCGTGGAGAAGATATCGCAAATGCTGTAATTAAGTGTATGGATAAACATCGTATTCCCCTAGATAAAATTGTGTCAATTTCAACAGATGGGGCCCAAACTTTTATTTTTACGGTAGACGTTACGTCTCATCTAAATCAGCCTAATCGTAAATTACAAAGGAAAGGAAAATTAATTTATTCGACGTTGGAAGAAGTAATAACATTCGAAAACAAATAATCCATTTTTGCTCAGGATTTTGAAAGGGAAACATTGCTTCATTTTCCGAGCCTGCTGAAGCATCGCCAAGAAAATAATTCCTCTATTGATAAACACCATATTAAACAATAATTTTAAATAAGAGGGAAGCATTTCTCAGCAGGTTTCAGGAATTTAAAAACAGCAGAGCAACTTTAGCATTTGTTAAAAATCCTCGTAATGCTACGATAACCGAGTTGAAATTTTCTCCCTTTGAAATTGACATTGGTTGCTTTGAAACAATTGCTGGATTTAAAAAACAAGGAGATATGGCGCTCTAAATTCGAACGTCTTTGTGTTGAATTGGAAATATTCTAGAAGAAAAAATGTGATCTTAGTTCACAACTACAAGTGATCTGCTTTGTATGACCTGGAGAAGGAAGACATGATCATTTTCAACGCTTGGAATAATATGCCTGACTCTTACGATCAGCTGGAAAAGCTCACGTTTGCTGTTTTTTTCCTTTTCGGTTTTACATGTATATTATGTGAACAATTTTTTTCAAGCATGAACATTATCAAGAGTTAACTGAGAAGTAGTCTTATTGAGGAGAACTTGGAATCATGCCTAAAATTAAAAAAAAAAACAAAATATGAACCGAACTTACTCAAACTTACCAAGACGATGCAAGCACATTGTTCGCAGCAAGCTAATTTGGCTCCCAATTTTTTTTAAATTGTTGTAATGTTCATATTTGGCTCTTTGGCTAATAAGTTTGCCGACCACTGCCCTAGCCATTTGCTTCTTATCGCTCTCAACCATGTTTGTCAGTTAATGGGGACTTCTACATATTTACGTTGTAAGTTTTAGGCCTCTCTTAAATAAGCAATTTAAAATTTTATTACGAAAACATTCAAAACGAAGTTTTATATAGGATAGGACCCATATTACTTTTTATAAGATTATAACCAATTCTGCAGTATTGAATTAGACTAAATAACTTTTAGTATATATAGTAAGGGAGAATATATACAAAGCTCTTTTGTTACTGCTTACTTGCATTGAAAGTTGATATTATTTACTCAATGTTCCAGAAAAACGCCTCTGTGTTAGTAAAATTATTGTGACAACTCCGTGAGCAGTGGCTTAGCATTAAGTAATGACGACAGTGATGGCTACTCAGTGTGATGCAGAGATGAACGAAATTGAAACGTTACATTCAGATTTATACTTTTTCGTTCATGGTTCAAAAATGTATGTTTTGCTCACCCTACCTTTTTTTAATCGTTACCACACTAGGATTTTCTCCTGTATCGTGAGGGCAGTTTACATAAATAAATTTGACAACAATTATTTGAAGGCCATACAAATACTTGTTCCGTGCAGGATTCGAACCCGCGGCCCTTAGCGTTGTGACTTGCTAAGCCACTGCGCCACGGAGCCGCCGCGCGTTTGAATTAACAGCTATGAAGTCAGAATATGGCGCCAGGTCAGTCCTATTCATAGACTTAGAATATACGTAGTAGGCGTACTAATCCTATTCTTATTGGAATCGCATAGTATATCTGAAAGTTGTCTCGTGACAATCACGTCACTTGCGATGATTTCATTCATTTTTCACACGCTATTATTAGATTCGCGTGTATCTATCTATCTGTCTATCTATCTATGTAACAGAATCTTGACTTGAAAATTGGCACTCGTATCAACAACAGATGACAATACAATAATTTAAACTTTATCCTAATATTTATATCAGAATCACCAGGATAATAAAAAATAATTATCAGGATCATCAATGCGTATTGTATAATTTTTACTCTTATATTATTAATTGTTATAGTTTTATTGTAAAATTTTACCTAAAGCTATTATTTTTACAAAATAACACTTAATATAAAAATATACTTATAAAGCGCTGCACTCGAAAGATTATCGTATTTTCCAGTCTGGACATTCAATTGTACGATTGACAATAAAATTGCAATTTACTGTTTAAAGCTCAAGTATCCCATTATGCGTAGCTGCAATGTATTGGTGAACAAACCATTATGAGCACGGAAATATTACTTTATTACGCATACGTGATGAATCAAATCTAACCTACTTAAAAAACGTCTTAAGTAGGTTAGATTTGAGCTGATTTCTTAATATAATGTAAATTAATTATAGTTAAATTGATACCTATTTTATGTTTACAGAAGGGTTATACGATTATGCGGTTAATATTAATAGTTATTACTTACGTAATAGAGACGTGGTCTTTCACTGTTAGTTATATTCGTCTTATTTTAGTCCCTAAACGAGCCATGGGGGCGAGCACTGCTTGTTTGGGTTTCTCCGCACGATTAAGTCCATAAGGAGAATACCTATTTGAGAATAACAAGGGTACCTAAAACAGGCCAACGAGTCATTGGACTGAAATGGTAATGAGTCAGTTATATAGCTTGGAAAGCTAACAACCAACGATGGAAAAGGGTTAGAAATATACTAGAAATCATTAGAAAATGAAATAACCAAAGAATCAATGGTTACAAGTGACTCAGAACGTTGCTTTGTGGCACATCATCATCATTCATCATTACAGTCTTTGATAAGTCCACTGCTGAACACAGGCCTCCTCCAAGGAATGCCACAAAGCACGGTCCTGAGCCACCTGCATCCATCGACTTCCTGCATGTCTTACCAGGTCGTCACTCCATCACGTGAGGGGTCGCCCTACACTTCGCCTACCGGTACGAGGCTGCCACTCAAGAACCTTTCTTCCCCATCGGTTGTCGGTTCTTCGAGCTATATGGCCGGCCCACTGCCACTTCAGCTTACTAATCCGTTGGGCTATGTCGGTTCCTCTGGTTCTACTGCGGATACCCTCATCCCTAAGTTTATCATGCAGAGAAACTCCGAGCATAGCCCTCTCCATAGCTCCCTGAGCGACCTTGAGCTTCCTCATACGGCCAGCAGTAAAGGACTACGTCACAGATCCGTAAGTCATCACTGGCAACACGCACTGGTTGTACAATTTCGTTTTAAGGTTTTGAGGTATGTCTGACGAGAAGATGTGTCGTAGCTTCCCGAACGCTGCCCAGCCGAGTTGAATCCGTCGATTGACCTCTCAGTCGAAGTTGGACTTACCTAATCGGACTATTTGTCCCAGGTAAACATACTCGTCAACAACTTCGAGCTTAGTGCTCCCAATAACTACCGGCATAGGTGTGACATGGACAAAAACATAATCTTTGTTTTGTCCATGTTCATCTTAAGACCTATCCGTTGGAAGACACTATTGAGGTCATTGAGCATGGTGCTTAGGTCCTCCAGCGATTCTACCATAAGGACTATATCGTCGGCAAATCGAAGGTGAGTGATGTACTCGCCATTGATGTTAATACCGTATCCTTTCTAGTCGAGAAGCTTGAAAACGTCTTCCAATGCAGCGGTGAAGAGTTTCGGGGATATAACGTCACACTGTCTTACACCTCTCCGCAATTGGATAGGTTTCGTACTCTGGTTCTGTACTCGGATAGCTTTCGTAGCCCTACTGTACAAGCACTTCAGTACTTCGATATACCGATAGTCAACTTGGCACCGCTGAAGGGACTGCAGCACCGCCCAAATTTCGACGGAATCAAAGGCTTTCTCATAGTCCACATACGCCAGGCATAGTGGCAAATTGTACTCCTCGGACTTCTGTACAACTTGCCGAAGGGTATGTATGTGGTCTATGGTGCTAAAGCCTTTTCGGAAACCGGCTTGTTCGGGAGGCTGGAAGTCGTCAAGTCTGCGTGCGAGACGATTCGTAATGACTCTCGAAAACAGCACGTAGACGCGGCTCAGAAGAAAAATCGGTCTGTAGTTCTTCAAGAGAGCGTTGTCACCTTTCTTGAAGAACAAGACCACCACAATTCTGCTCCACGTCTCCGGTGTAATGCCACCATGGAGGACGGAACTAAAGAGCTTCTGAAGGACTTCCAGTACCGGTTTTCCACCCGCTTTCAGAAGTTCCGCTGTAATTCCATCCTCGCCTGGGGCCTTGCCATTTTTAAGATGCTGGAGAGCCATTCTAATCTCACTCAGACAGACGTCCGGATATCTTCAGAATATTGTCGGATAAGACTCGCTCTTGGATCGTTACTCACACTTGCGTGTGGCTCCAACGATGACGTGTACAGCTGTCCATAGAACCTCTCAATCTCACTCAAAATCTCAGGTGCCCCGGAAACGATGCTGCCACACATTCGGTCTTCAGCTTTGACAGTTGGCTCTTTCTGGCAGACCGATCTCTGGCAAAGGTTTTGGAGCCTTGGTTCTGCTCGATCACTTTTTCAATACAAGCTGTATTGAAGTTGCGTAAGTCCCGCCGCATGCATTTGGAGATCTGTCTGTTCAGTTGCCTGTATGCTGTTAAAACTGTTGAAGAATGTAGCTTCATCGCTAGCTTCATTCTGCGGCGGGTCTTGCAGAACTTTGCTCAGACCGCATGGACAGTTTCCACGAGCTTGTCATTTATATCGTCCACTTCATTGCAGTCTTCTAGGCACTGAAAACGGTTTTGTAATCGAGCTAAAGGTTTCAGGAATTTGGAACAGAGCACGAGAGGGACGGAGCGTTGACCTCATTAGACGAGACCTCTCCAACTTAACGTTTAGGTTCAGTGTGCCTCTAACCATTCGGTGATCGCTACCAGTTTTCACCCTCGCGATCACGGAAACATCACTGAACAGTTGTCGTCTGGTCGTCATAATGAAGTCAATCTCATTTTTTGTCGAACCGTCGGGGCTCGACCAGGTCCACTTCCTGTGGGGCCGCTTCTTGAAGAAAGAGTTCATCATAAAGAGTCCCTCTTTCTCCATGAAGTCAGCCAGCTGCTGGCCCCTTGGGTTCCGTTGCCCTATTCCAAATTTCCCTACTTTCAGCTCACCGTTGGGCACGGATGGGCCGGCTCGATCTGGGGTGGTACCACGACCTCACAAAATACCAGCGTGAAGTAGAGGTTTACCTCTGCGTTTCGCTTGGTGAGTGCAGGTGGCCGGAGGCCCTTTTTACTGGAAATGAGGCATTCCATCTTAGTCCTCACGGGTGACAACGCATCTGCATTTTGATTCGCAAACGAGGATAGATGTCTATGGGCCGCAGTAACCACTTACCATCAGGTGCACTGTGTGCTTGTTTGTCACCCTTATCTTATAAAATAAAAGTCTCCTATTAACACCGTATATTGGGTTTTGGAGGAATGCATGGTATATCACACACATGACATATCCTCATACATTTCCTCCACCTCCTCATCAGGTTGTGCCGAGGTTCGTGCGTAAACCTGTATGACCTTCAGCTAATACCTTTTGGTTATTCTGAGTATAAGGTACGCAACCCTCGTTGACACACTCCCGATCTTTACAACGTTGTTAACGAGAGACTTGTGGACGATAAATCCGACACCTCCTTGAGACAGATGGTCGCCCTCTCCTGCCCCGCCGTTACCATGGTCGCCACCGTAGCCAGGAATAGCGGGGCCGGCGGGGACTGGGGGCCGTCTCCTTGTTACTCTCTTCATAGGGGGGTATTTGCCATAGTTGCCACGCTTGGCGAGCGGGTTGGCAACCGCAGTTTTTTTATTGTAATTTTGGCTACTATCAGGAAGAAGCTGCTGCCCATCTCCTGCCTGTTTCCCTTTGTCGCCTTTTTTGCCATAGTTGCCACGCTTGGCGAGCGGGTTGGCAACCGCAGTTTTTTTATTGTAATTTTGGCTACTATCAGGAAGAAGCTGCTGCCCATCTCCTGCCTGTTTCCCTTTGTCGCCTTTTACGACACCCACGGGAAGATATGGGGTAGTGGATATTCTTTACCGCCACTACACGGCATACTACACTACATGGCACACAATTTGTTCATTTGCATTCCTATAAATAGTTTAAATTTATTAACAAAATATTTGAAATCAACACTTAAAAACATTTGAACACTAAACTCTTAATTTTTTGGCTGGCCTTAGTGAATAACTGAGTGTAACCTGGCGTTTGGAAGCCGCTCGACGCAACTGCCTACGGCCATTCCATTCTGCGTCCATCTTGTGAGCTAATTCAAAATCACTATTTTCTTGTTCAATCAACTTTTCAATCCTTAGTTGTTCCCGTAAAATATTCTTAACATCACAATTATTCTCCAATGGACTAGACAAGTTTTTTACAGCTAAATTTATGTTATTGTTATTTATTGTTTCAGTAACTAAAGGTGGGCTATCATCACTATCTATTTCATTTAACACACTTAGCTTCTTGAATTACTTCTAAAAAAATGTTTTTTGTGGCACACGTGGCTTTAACGTGGTAGAGCCATTCTGCATCTATTTTATCATTGTAGCAGAAATGTATATATATGTATGTAGGCTCGACCGGGGAAGGAGCATTCTCTCATAGAATACCACCGTAAGTGGTTGCTTGTTTGCTGTTGTGTTTCGTATATGCGTGTAGAGAACCTAAGACCCTTTCAATAGAAACGAGGCATTTCATCTTAGTCCGTAGGAGTTCTTCTTAATTGAGGATAGATGTAGATGTCATATCATCCACTTACTATCAGGTGGACTGTATGCTCGTTCGCCACTCTTATTCTATAACAAAAAAAATTATAAGAGGCCTATTGTCAGTAGTGAACTTGTGTTAATCATTGTTATGTCATTATTACAATGATAATGAAACGTACTCGTATAACTATAAATACAATTTATATATGCGCCGACAGCGCATTCAGATGCAAGATGTTTTTTCTACCTGGACCACTACAGCGGCTGGTGTACCACAAAGTGGTGTGTTGTCTCCTCTCATGTTTGCAATTTTTATCAACTCTATAAGTCATAATCTGTCCTCTCCCTAGCACTTGTATGCTGAGGATCTGCTAATCTATATTCAGTCCTCTTTTGAAGATTTGTCTAAAGCAGTTGACACTTAACGCTGATGACTTGTATTTCGAACTGGAGTAAATAGTATGGTTTAACGATTAATTCTAAGAAAACTCAGGCTATTGTCACAGTAGATTCTAGATTAGTTGGAAAAATTGACTGGTCTTCCCTACCTTCTATTTTACTTGAATGCACTCCAATCCCCTACAATAATAAGGTTAAAAACTGGGGTTTAGTCTAGACTCCTTTGGGCTTCGCAAATATGATCACATCTCTGAATTTCGCAAACAGCTCAAATGGCTCCCGATCTGCCTTCGCAAGAATACTCACATTCTCTCCTCATTGTATGGTGTGCTGTTTATTCATTCGACTCCTCATTATTTAAAAGACCGTTTCCAGTATCTTTCCCTTTCCTTAATTAACTTAATCGGTTCCTTCGATCCTCTGTCAATCTTTCTCTCTCTACTCCTTGGTACTCTGCCTCCTTTTTTAAGAAATCCTTTACTGTCACTGTTCGCGACGGCTCCGTGGCGCAGTGGCTTAGCAATGAGTTGTTGCGCTGGGGGCCGCGGGTTCGAATCACGCACGGAACAAGTATTTGTATGGCCTACAAATAAATGTTCCGGGTCTGGATGTTTGTCCTTGTGTAATTTATGTTTGTAAACTGCCTCCACGACACAGGAGAAAATCCTAGAGTGAGGGTAACATTTAAAAAAAATAAGAGATTGAATAAAACTATTTTTACGGATTTTACCACGTTTAATTAACTTATCTTATATTCCCGACGTTTCCGTTGCTTTCCATCAACCGTGGTCACGGGGGACTGAGGTGATTGACGTCCCGATGTCGAAGTTAACCCGGAGTACCTTCAGCTTTTTAATTATTAATTTTGGTCCGATCTACGCAGAATGAACTTACTGTGTCTTGAAGTCTTGCAGTGGTATGCTTGGGTTTAGTTTTAATTTTATGAATTACAGGATACCAAGCAGGTGGTAGTACCCAGCCTCCCTCTCTATAGAAATTAGTATGTTTTTTAATTTCAATAGCCTCACGTATCATCCTTGGCAGGAATCTTTTCCAGTAAAAAGGGTCTCCGGTTCTCTACCCCCACCATACAAAACACAGGAGCATTAGGCTCCTATTTTAAGCTAGTATAAAACATATATAGGTTATATTTTATATAGAATGGAGGTGACAAGCGAGCACACAGTCCAACTGGTGGTAATTGGATGCTGTGGCCAATAAGCTATCCTTGATTGACACTCAAAATATAGATTCGCTTTAACCCCTAAGGACTAAGAACTAAGATAGAATGCGTCTTTACTAGTAAAAATGTCTAAAAATGCTACTATTTTACGTTGGTATTATGTGAGAGCGTCGTCCTTCCCCGGTCGAGCTGATCCAGTCGTGTTACAGCCACAACATAGCTATATCGTGGGTCCACCACGTTACTAAACGTTGTTCCTATTGCCCGTGTAAAGGTAACAGAATATTATACCGCTATATACGTCCTACGGGTGGACACAGGACTTTTTTCATTTTTGAGAGGTTTTTTGGCAGAAAGAGTCCACCGTACTGTCCCAGTAGGTGTTGACGGTCTTCACATGCCCTTAATTACAATAATTTTAAATTCAAAGGCATAGCAGATTTCTTTAAGATGTTTTCCTTCGTTGTCGAGCTGGGTTGATTAGCACTTAAAATTGCAATGAACTATTTAATGAGCCATTTTTAATTCACACGTTACGATGGGGCCTCCGCTTTTTCGATGTTTATGAATTTTCGCATTCATACACTAATATCAAAATAAAGGGCTTAAGGATGGGGGGGGGGGGAATACAAACCTTTTGCCACCTGTGGGTAACAGACTGCTCCTTACTGTCTGGTAATGTGAAAATGAAACAATCATTAAACAACCGGATAGTGAAATAATTATTTGCTTGCTGGCTATTTAGAAAAGGCTTATGAAGAAACCTTAAAAAGTATAAAGGACATAATATGTAAAACGATAAGATGTCTATAATATTTAAATGCTAAAATATTGTTAGTATATATAATCCAAGAGAACCACGCGACCACGTAAGAAAGTGTAATAATCCGTTGCACATTATTCCATTTATAGATCACAAGCATTATGTATAACTTATGTTATTAATTTTTTTAATTGCTTTACGTCACTTTTGAAATATTTACAATGCAAGAAAATATAATAAGAAACAAGTCGACAAGGCGCGTTTGGAACGTTCACTTTATTCCATGCAAATCATTCTTGAAAGTTGCAGCATTCTTTTGTTATAAATAAGAACGAAATCTCCAGTTTCTGCAAAATTAAAAGAAAAGAGGATTTTTCTAGAATTTCTTTTGAAATAAGAATTTAGACAATATTTAATTTTATGATAACGTTTTAATTAACGCTGTCTTTTTATTACTTCTTACTGTGAATTACTTATTTTTAATCATTTATAAGCCGTGGTAGCTCAGATGATTAGCGCTCGCTGTAAGCTTCACAGTACTCGAGCAACCCGGGTTCGATCCCCGCCGGCACCAATGAAATTGTTAATGAGATTTGGTCGCTTGCCACGTCTTGAAGAGCGCTTTCTTCTCCCGTAATGAACCCTGGACGTGAGACCTGGCGTCTCACAACCAGGTCTCATTGTCGATTTTGCGGCCCCCTTTCGCCACGCCGAGAACTTGCTTTGCCGTCTTTCTGATTGCTGTCTGAATGGTTTTCCAGCACTCTTGGACGGACTTGCCTGCTATGTCGAGACTAATATCCCTAGCGTCAGAGTCAAGCTTTGAGTATCTGGTTTGATCCAGCAGAGACCACTTGATTTGACGGCGGCAACGTTCGGCGTGTCTGCGACGGGGTTTTACGCAGAGGTCCATGACAAGAAGTCGGTGTTGGGCAGTGAGACACTCACCGGGTATTACCTTACAGTTGGCCACGCGACTGATATGACTTCTCCTGGTCAGTAGATAGTCGATTTGAGTGGCGTTCCGACAGCTCCTGTAGGTAATCAGGTGCTCGCTTTTCTTTTTGAAGAAGGTCAGCTGCAGTGCAGGTTCTGAGAATGGTTTCCCCTTCTGCGTTTATTCGGCCGTAACCATAGCCGCCGTGGACATGTTCATACTCCCCCTGCACCTCGCCCACATGACCGTTCAGGTCGCCACCCAACACGACATCGTGGGACATCGGTATGCCGCGTAGTACATCTCCAAGGCGATCCCAAAACAGCGTCTTATCCGCGTCGCTGCAGCCGACCTGTGGGGCGTAGGCACTTATTAAGTGGGTCACGACCACGATAAGTCGGTCGCATATGCGTCTAACTTCCAAGACGCTTATGTGGAAATGCTCGGCGAGCACCACTGCCACACCGTTCTCCCCACCAGAAGAGCCTGTATAGATCAGCTTGTAGCCGTGCCCAATATTCCGGCTCCTGTTGGCCTTCCACCGTGTCTCCTGCAGGAATGCCACTGACACTTTACGCCTGGCAAGTATGGCCGCAAGTTCTGCGGAGCGTCCTGTAAGCGTGCCAATGTTCCAGCTTGCAAAGCGAATATTCGTAGTTGGTGCTAACGTCTTTAGCCGGGCTCGCACGGGGCCCGGTAGCACTCGCATACTTGTCGCAGGGTTAAGGCGATCCCCATGCGCGTCGTTATGCGGCGACGTCCTAGTCCTAAACGTAAATCTCTTTCTTTTACTTTCCATTTTTGAGTGGCTTAGTGCCAATTACCGGGGCGACTGCCGTCTGACCCCCGAACCCCTAGGACGAATCCCAGAGGAGTGGCATCGCCAGAACCCTTTCCGTTATCCAGCAGGTGCGCCACGTGCAGGCGGGATTAGCTTGGGCTCCAAGATCTTAGCGGAGCCCCTTACTTATATTATATTAAATATACAGTCTATACGGACGATATCAATTGTTCAAAAATAATTTAGATTTTGTTGTAAAGCGGTATAATAATACTTTACATCGCATTACAAAATTCAAGCCTATCAACGTTAATGATTCAAATGCGATTTTAGTTATGTCAAACATCAAGAAGTCTCAAAAGCCTAAGATACGTCAAGGACCGGCGTTTCACGCTGGCGATTACGTTCGTATAAGCAAATACAAAGGAGATTTTTACAAAGGTTATACCCCTAATTGGTCTACAGAAATATTTCGTATCGCTAAAGTCAACCAAACCAATCCTCAAACCTATCAAATAGAAAACAAACACAATCGAAAAATTCTAGGTTCATTTTACGATTACGAATTACAAAAAACTAAGTTTCCAGACCTTTATCTTATAGAAAAAGTCATTAAAAGAAAAGGAAATAAGCTTTTAGTAAAATGGTTAGGTTTGAGTGATGAAGAAAATAGTTGGGTGGATAAAAGTGAATTAGTGGTTTAGGTATATAAATAACGTATTATTACTTAATAATGTCATTTTATACTTATCGATGAAGGAAGGCAATGGTATAATTAATAAAGTAATAGACAATTTAGCGTTTGAGTTACCCGGCTATTAATTTTGCGGCCCCGGAACTAAACTTTAAAAACGGTTACTCAAAGGCGATCGTGGGAGAAACAAATTGGATGAAGCGTGCATGCTCCATGATATTGCTTACACTAACAAAGATTCGAGCGCTCGTTAAAAAGCGGATTTAGAACTTTTGAAAATGGCTAAGAGGAGGTTGAAATCAGAAGATGTTAGGAAAGGGGAAAAAAATTGCTTAATGGATAGTTAAAAATGCGATGAAAATCCAGGCGGGGAACGGTATAAAAGCATTTAAGAAGGGGATAAAAAATACAGTCTCAGTTGAAAAACTAAAATCCAAAGATCAGAGTCACTCGGCTATAAAATATACCTATGCAGCTGCAAAGAAAATATTTAGTAATAAAAAAGGAATAAGTTTACCCCGTTGTATTCCTCTTCCAGTGGAGGATTTTTACCACTTATTCCCATATATGCAGGATTGTCAGCTTTAGGATCATTAACCAGTGGAGCAAAAGCTGTTAATGATTTAAAAGCAGCACAAAAGAGTCTTCAGGAGTCTGAAAGATACAACAGAATGATGGAAGCCGTTGCTCTAGGAAAAGGATTATATATTAAACCTCATAAACAAGGAGCAGGTTTATATCTTAACCCCTCAAAAAACTAATTAAACGGCTACACAGACGGGCACTCACTAATCTCGACATATTAGAACATGCAAGTGACATTCCTTGCTTTCGCGGCGTTTTCATGAGAAATAATTTACCTTTGAAACCGAGAAAGATAGAATGTGGAATACTGAATTTGGATAGCTACAGAAGTCCTGGAACGCATTGGGTAGCCTTTGTAAAGCACAATAAATACGTAGAATATTATGATAGTTTTGGTAATTTAAAGCCCCCGTTAGAATTAGTTAAATACATGCATAACTTACCTATTAACTATAATTATGCACGACATCAAGCGTTTGGTGCCACAAACTGTGGACATTTTTGTCTAAAATTTTTAAGGAATTACTAGAAAAAGCATTTATATAGTGTATGAAAAAAATAAACATATCAGTATAAAAATGTCTTTCACTGTGTCTATAACTGGGACAGGAGCCTCTTTATCAACGAACTATTCACCGACAATAGAACTACGAGGAGACTACGAATGTGGTCTTTTGTATTTTTCAACTTTCAATTCTATTCCCAATATAGATGAAAGAAACAATAAATTTTATTGCGGTAAAAAAGAAATGATCAAAATTCCTGAAGGGTCTTACGAGCTTCTAGATATTTGTGATTATCTAAAAAATAATATTAAGAACGCTGTACAAAAACTAACTTGTAACAATAATACATTGAAAACAAATATTTTTTGCTCTGAAGATGTGCACTTTAATAGAAGCAAATCACTGGGTAAAATTTTAGGCTTTGGTATGGAAACAATAAAAGCAAATATAAGTACTGAATCAAAGTATCCTGTCAGTATTCTATCGACAACCATTGTGCGGATTGAATGCGATGTAGTTAGTGGTTCATTTGTCAACAGGAAAGCAAGCCATATAATTTTTGAATTTGCACCTAATGTACCACCTTGTTATCGAATAATTGAAATACATAGAAAATTCATTTATTTTCCTGTTAACCTAAGTTACATAAGTGCTATCAATATAAAGTTATTGAACGCTGAGAATAAAGAGATAAATTTACGAGGTGAAGAAGTACAACTGTATTTACATTATAATTAATAGAATCAGGCGTTACTTTGCGGAAATCCATTATATAAAAGCTTTTAGAAAAATTTACTTCGCAAATATCCGCGTTATAAAATAAAATTAACGGTTAGCCACCCTAGAGTCTATATCACCTGAGGATGCCTCGTGTAGAGGCGAAACACGTGTCGTATTATCGTCAGTGGTGTGTCTTGCCTAGTATAGTGGTGTTGGGAGTAGCGGTGCTGGGATTAGTGGTGACGGGAATAGTGCACGCAATTTAGGGAGGGCGGGAGGTGCTCTTCATACTAGGTAAGACACATCATTTTATTTTATAACGCGGATATTTGCAAAGTAAATTTTTCTAAAAGCTTTTATGTATTTACTTTGCCGAAAAAAATATGATAAATTTCAATAAAATCCCGTCTACTTCGTGTATCCTAGCCAGTTTTAAATGAAGATCTCATAAAAGCACACCTCTTCAGCTAAAAAAGAAGCTTACCAAGTCTAACAAAGAATTTCTTAATCTAGTTGGCTTGATAAAATGAATATTTTAAACGTATCTCAACAAACATCATACGATAACAGCATTGAAAGTTTTGAGTATCATTCATACAAACCATATGTAACTAGTTTTAACAAAAATGACAAAATACGTATTCCTATTAATCAACAATACCTGTACGTACTACCTTCACTCAGTAGTTTATATATTGAAGGAAAGGTGAACGTTTATAACAGCACCACAATAGAAAAGGTATCAAACGTACATTTTGTTAATAATCCCGTGCTATTTCTTTTTCAAGACATACGATATAAACTTAACGGAGTAGAAATAGATAAAATTAAGAATGCTGGTGTCACTACTACAATAAAATCTTATCTATCCTTAAATGAAAATGAATCCAAATGTGCTCGAGTTTGGGGCTGGTCAACTGGCGGAACAAGCAATACTAGTGGTAGAGCGTTTTCCGCATCTATATCATTGAACAAGATATTAGCATTTGCAGAAGATTATGAAAAAATTATAATTAATTTTAAACATTAGTTAGTATAATTACGAAGCAATACAAATCTTAATGCGATCAAGTTAAATACAGTGAAGTTGTAGAAGATATTATAATAAATAAAATAGTTTGGCGAGTTCCACACATCAAAGTATCAGATCGTGAAAGAATCAGCCTATTAAAACTTTTAGAGAAAGATAGAGCTATTCCATTGGCATTCCGTTCCTGGGACTTATATGAATATCTATTGCTAGCCAAAACACGTTAACATACTTGGTCTATAAAAACTTCATCGCAAATAGAGAAACCACGATTTGTGGTCATTGCCTTGCAAACCAACCGCAAACATAACGCGAAATTATCAATGGCAGAGTTTGATCATTGTCACGTACGAGATGTAAGAGTCTTTTTAAATTCATCATATTATCCTTATGAGGGGCTGAATGTCAGTTTTTCAGAAGATAAGTTTACTTTATTATACGATCAGTATGCGAGATTCCAACAGTAGTATCTTGGACGCCGGTTAGAGCCGATGATGGGTTTAAAGGTGTTCAGAGACGTGGCTCCATTATTTGTAATTTATTGTTCAAGACAACACAAAACTTTAAAAGGTTCGATCGATGTGAGAGTTGAAATCGAAACAGACCAAGAAATACCAGATCAGACAACCGCTTATGGCTTGATATTAAACGACTATATATTTCAATACAAACCAATACCAATATAATAATCGTCGATCTTCAAGGCTTCAAAAATAGCAAAAATAAATTTATAGTAAAGGAGTTTGCTATAGCCACTCTAGAGTACACCAATATATTCCTAATTAAACCTCGTTACCCATTCACTTCACTATCTCCTGAAGAGAAAAAATAAATTGGCTAGATTGAAAAGCACAGAGGGTATCGATGGAGTGAGGGCTTTATTGATTAAAGAGAGTTTCACAGAATTATAAAGATATATTTGATGAATAAAAAGATTTTTTTAAAAGGATGTGTAAAAATTAAATGGATGCAAGATATTTGTGATGAAAATAATACTATCATAGATATAAGTTGCTTAGGAGCTCCCAATTTAAATACTCTTTGTGAACTTTATTGTAAAGATACTTTACTGTATAACTGTTTTACTCGTAAGAAAATATGTGCGTTGAAAAATGTTTTATGTATTAAGGAATGGTGTTTTGAAAACAAAATGATTGTTTGATTTCTAATAATATATATGTAAATAAACACTTCATCTTTTAATTTAAACTACCTTTGAGTTCGAGAAGAAGAAAAAAAATAGTTTCAGACCGTTAACGATTAGTACTTATTATTAAAGTAACTGTTTTTTGTACCACCTTGCATTTTTAACGATGAAATAGATTAGCCTTCATAATTTGTTGTTATATTATTGAACCATTTGTATTTGAGATTCCGAATGAAACGGTATTAGAAATGGAGCAAAAAGCGGATCGAGAATTAGACTAAAAATTTAGACCTCTAATGGAGAGAGTTGGGGCCTTCAGCGGCATGTAGCTCGAGCGAAGCGAGTGCAAGTGACGCAGAAGACACACACACACACACACACACACACACACACACACACACACACACACACATACACACACGCGCGCGCGCACGCGCACACACACACACACACGCACACACACACATACACACACACGCACGCACACACACACATACACACACACACACACACACACACACACACACACGCACGTACGCACGCACGCACGCACGCACACACACGCACCCACGCACACACGCACACACACATTCTTTATCTACTTTTACCTACTTTAACTAACAATTATGGTACTAAATAATATATGAATTAAGTCCGAGTGTGGGGGTCGGAACACTGTAACACAGGGTATTCTAGTACAGGTTCCGCTCTCTCACAATGGTCAAATGTTGCAATAAGTATTTCATAGAAATTACACAATAAACTAAGCATGTTTTATTTAATGTACCATTGTGATTGGAAATAAATGATTATTATTATTATTATTATAATTCACACCTACTCTCCAAAATGGCTAGACCTATTTTGACGGGACTTTTGCTGGCAGATAGCTGATGTTATATCGAGTAACTTAGGCTACTTTTATTTGAGAAAAAGTATTAAGATTCCGCTCAAAAAAAATAAGCCCCATGGTATCTAATTGTAATAAATTCCATGCGGACGAAGCAGCAGCTTGATATTTAATAGTTTTTTTATAGGATAGGGTGACAAACGAGCACAGAGTCCACCAGACGCTAAGTGGTTGCTGCGGCCCATAGACATCTACATTTATCTTCGTTTGCGAATCAAAATGCAGATGCATTGTCACCTGTGATGACTAAAATGAAATACCTCTTTTCCAGTAAAAAGGGTCTCCGGTTCTCTACACTCGCCATACGAAACACAGCAGTGTTACGCTGCTATTTTACGCTGGTATTCTGTCAGAGCTTGGTCCTACCCCAGTCGAGCCGACCCATTCGTGCTACAACTAATATAGCGTTCGTGCTATAACTATACTACTAATATAGCTGCAGCATGGCTCTACGATGTATTGAATAGTAATTTTAACATTTAAAATTTAAAATCTATTATAAAAATGCCGGTAATTTAAAATAAATTGTTTCTACTATCTACATCGCAACAACTAATGTAAAACTTTATGCGTTACGTAGCCCTGATCGCGTGAGATTAAACTTTCATATTGTAACATTCCTCCCAACCCCTCTCTATTTCTTTCTTTAGAATTTATATCTATGAGATGTATAAAATATTTCAAATGTACGTGACCGTACGTATTAACCATATATTGATCTTTCTAAAAGTTTAAATATAGGCCGTTTAACAGATTTATGGCGTGATCGTCTTAGTTAGGACCCTTATATAAGTTGTCTTTGTATAGTAACTTAGTTTTTTCAGGTGTCTCTTTAAAGAATGAATGTTCACTAGAGCAGCAGAAAGCTGTTGGTAGCGTCTTATAGGCTAAAGAACTCCGTTCACGAAGAAGAGCTCAAAAAAGATTAAAACATTAAATCGTCGATATTCCACTTTTATCAGGTTCAAAACAGTCAATTCCTTAATAATTAATCCCTTCCCGCTTGAAAAATGCTCACAATATTTATATCAAATACCAGATACAAGGGCTTCGCTCTCTAACATTTTAAAAAAAATGTTGGGGAGGCACACGGCTCCACACACGCCGTGTACGGTGAGCGCCAACCATTTAACGCTATCCTCCTGAAGTTAAGTTAAGTTGGGAACTGGACCGTAGTCCACAGCAAAATAACTGGCGAACCAGTAAAAGAGGGCTTGTCCCCTTAGTAGTGCGTAAGCACAAACATACCCAACATAACAGACCCAAGTCGCGCATGCCAATGCGTGTAAACGCCATACAGAATACGATCCTATCCAGCCACAGTGAATGTACGTCACACGGGTTAGATAACAATAGGCACACTAACCATAAAATGCCCTCCGTGAGCACCACCACCTGCCAGACCGCCATTCCTGCAGACGTAATGTAAGTGTAAGGCAACACCACCAATTGCATGATCAGCACGGCCAATTGGCCGCAGAGCGTGTCATGAGTCTACCACTCACCTCAAGGCAATGGGGTCCCACGTTGCGTGACTTTCGGCCGCAGCCTTGAGAGCCTCCTAAGATTCTCCCTCTAGCTACCACCCGCATGACGACGACACATATGCTCCACCAACCAATATAATGGCAGATATAGCCAATAGGCAGTTATAAGATAATAGTAATAATTCGCCATCAGAAAGGATTTGTGTCACTGACGTTGAGTATATGCATTTTTCGATCATGTTTGTCGCACCCATCAACAGGTTGCCTTCAATCATTCAAAGGTGGAAATTTATCGAGATATATTGTTATGTTGTTATATAAAACAATATGAAGGTCAGACAGTCTGCAGCCCCGTAATGAAGGGACACGACTTGGGCAAAGCTACTTACGTTGTGAGTTAAAACAAGACGCAGAGAGCGCCATTGAGAATAGGGACCCGCCAAACAACGATCGCAGAGACGCAATGGTGCAAAACGCAACAAGCATCAATACGACTATCGTCGTCTTACGCCATCCCAAGGTCCCCCATACAGTCCCAGGAGACATCACCACCCGCATACCTCCATCGATCAGAACCACAAGATGCGTCGAATCATTCGCAGCACACCCGCAGATCCATCACAAGACGCAATACTGCAAGTAGCAGCAAGCATCAATGCAACTGTCATACGGATGGCGCCCCCTCACAACACCTCCACATGATACCTATCGGCTTTGGAAACAAAATTGATAATTTTGTTAAGTAAAAACTCTCGTATCATAGCGCTATTGCAATAAGACATGAAGTTGAGTATGCTTGCTGCACTTAAAAGTACTACCAAACACACTCACCCTAATCCGAAAGATAGCCGACGTATCATAACGCTATGCGCTAAGACGCCACCCACCAACGGTAGGGCGTTGCGATGTTCACGTGCAAGTCGTATTGCTACTACACACCCGCTTACCATCGGCACTAAGATGATATGTCTAGATTCCTTGGATAGATTCCTTGTTACAACAGGTCCCATCCGCAGAGATCGTGATCCTTGGCGATTTTAAAGCCCACCACGCCGAATGGCTTGGTTCACGTTTAACCGATCATGCGGGGAAATCTATTTATGACTTTGACTTGGCATATGGTTCTTTTTTATAGAATAAGGGTGACAAACAAGCACACAGTCCACCTGATGGTAAGTGGTTGCTGTAACCCATAGACATCTACATCTATCTTCGTTTGCAAATTAAAATGCAGATGCGTTGTCAGCCGTGAAGATTAAGATGGAATGCCTCAAAAAGGGTCTCCGCTTCTCTACACTCACCATACGAAACACATCAGCATTAAGCCGCTATTTTACGCTGGTATTCTGTGAGAGCGTGGTCCTTCCCCGGTCGAGCCGACCCATTCGTGCTACAACTATACTATTAATATAGTTGCAGCATGGCTCTACCACGTCTGACACAACTGGTTACTTTGCCTACGCGGATTCCAGATGTGGAGGATCATACACCTTCCCTGTTGGACATTCTGCTGACCTCTCATCCCGACGGATATAAGGTTTCCGTCGATGCCCCTCTCGGCTCTTCGGACCATTGTCTGATCCGGAGTGTGGTGCCAATCACACTCCCCTCGCGGTTGCGTTCTGCAGGTTGCCGCCGTGTTTGGCATTACAGGTCGTCGGATTGAGACGGAATACGGTCTTTCTTTGCATCCTACCCATGGGGGTGGGTTTGCTTCTCGCCGGATGATCCCAGCACTGTTGCTGACTCTGTCAATGGTGTGGTGCTATAGGGAATAGAACTATTTAATCCATCATCTGTGGTACCCATCGGAGGCAGATCTCAGTCTTGGTTTGGTCGCTCTTGTAAGAGTGCATTACGGAGTAAGCAGGAGTGTTATCAAGCCTGGACTGCGGCTTCAGCGACTCGGGATGTAAACACCAGCATGCTTAAAAAGAAGTATAACTTCGCATCCAGGTCCTTCAAAAGAGTTATTGTCAAGGCAAAGTCAGAGCACATAGGCAGAATTGGCGAGAAACTAGTTCGCCTTCCTTCGGGAACCCGTGCATTCCGGTCTCTCGCCAAGGCTGTCCAAGGGAAATTCTGTAAGCCATCACTACCATCTCTGCACAGGGAGGATGACTTACTGGCCCTCACCGCAAAAGAGAAAGCCGACCTTTTCGCTCCCTTTTTGCATCCAACTCGACTCTTGATGACGAGGGGAACACACCACCAACCATCCCGCGGTATGAATGCTCCATACCGGATGTGTGGTTTACACAGCGCTCGGTTCGCAAAGCACTCCTCTCCCTGGACATCCAAAAGTCGAGTAGGCCTGACGAAATCCCCCCAATAGTGCTGAGGACGTGTACTCCGGAGTTGGCACCAGTTCTAACGCATCTTTTCCGGTACTCCTACTCCCTAGGCATAGTCCCGAAATCATGGAAGACAGCATTTGTTCATCCGATCCCTAAAAAAGGCGACCGCTTTGACCCATACAACTACAGGCCTATCGCCATCACCTCCTTGTTCCCCAAAATAATGGAATCCATTATAAATTGCCAGCTCATGCGGTACCTTGAGGATCACTAGCTGATTAGTGACCGCCAATACGGTTTTCGTCGGCGTCGATCAGCTGGTGATCTTCTGGTCTACATGACTCATAGATGGGTGGAGGCAGTAGAGTCCAAGGGGGAAGCGTTGGCCGTTAGTTTGGAGATTGCGAAGGCTTTCGATTGGGTTTGGCACAAAGCGCTTCTTTCAAAGCTCCCTTCCTATCGGCTTCCCGAGAAATTGTGTAACTGGATAACTAGTTTCTTTGCAGATCGGAGCATCAAGGTTGTTGTAGACGGTGCATGCTTCGACTACAAGCCAATTGACGCTGGTATTCCACAAGGTTGTGTACATTCATTGCTATGCGGATGATAGCACTGGTGATGCTCTGTACACCGGCCATGCCAATATTTCTCGGGAAAACTTCGCTGAAGTAGAGTCTTTGCTGAACATAGTCTCAGATTAGGGGTGACTAAATCTAGTTCAGTTTAATCCTCAGAAGACACAAGTTTGCGCGTTTACCGCTAAAAATAACCCCTTAGTCGTATCTCCCCAGTTTCAAGGCACTCCCCTTCTTGCTTCAGCCAGTATCGGAATCCTCGGCGTCGACATATCGAGTGACGTGCAGTTTCGTGGTCACTTGGAAGAGAAGGCCAAATTGTCCTCTAAAAAGCTTGGCGTGCTTAGCAGAGCTGGACAGTATTTCATGCCGGCACAACACCTGCAACTTTACAAGGCGAAGGTTCGGGCTCACATGGAATACTGTTGCTCTGGGCTGGGGCACCCCAGTGCCAGCTTCTGCCACTTGACCTCATCCACCGCAGAGCGGCTCGAATCGTTGACGACCGAGTTCTTTTCGATCAGCTCGATTCATTGGCGCTGCGAAGAGCTGTTGCATCCCTTTGCATTTTCTTTCGTATTTACCACGGGGAGTGTTCTGAGAAATTGTCTGGATTAATCCCAGCCGCTAAATTTCACGAACGCACATCGCGGCAGAACTCCCGATACCATCCACACCATCTGGATGATTGTCGGTCCACCACTGTGCGATTTAGAAGATGTTTTCTTCCTCGCACAACTTCCTTGTCGAATCGATTACCATCAGCGATTTTTTCGGATCGATAGCACTTAGGGACCTTCAAGAAAAGAGCCTACTCCTTTTTAAAAGGCCGGCAACGCATCTGCAATTTCCCTGGTTCCCCTGATGTTGCAGTTGTTCATAGGCGGCGGTAGTCACTTACCATCAGGTGAGCCGCATGCTCGTTTGCCCCCTCTCCTATAAAACAAATTTCTAGGTCACATCGGTGAGCGAGTCTAAGTTTACCTCGGTCTCTGACGCTGTGAAACAATCTACACGCCACTATAATAATCCTTTTCAAGTCCCATTTCTTCCAATATAATGCTTTTACATATTTGAGACCTTCCAGATATTTGCTTTATTTCTTAGATCATACCATTATATGTCTTATATATATGGAACTTCAAGTCATAACTCTGCTATTATAATGTTTATGCATCATACATATCTTCTATATTAATGCTTTAGTTCCATAGACTTTACTATCATAATTCCCTACTATAGGACTTGAAAAGCTACAGGGTAGCACACTCCCGATATAGATACCTCATCTGAAAGGATCCAGTCAAACTGGGATTAGACTGTCATAGACGTTCTATCCAGAAACTCTTTGTCACACCACGTTGGATTCGGGTGGTCAACGAGATGGATGTGAACCCCGTGAAGGAGTATCACAAGAGAGCGGCTGCCGCCCCTTTTGCAAAAGAAAAGGTCAGACGACGAAGATTATGGGTCCTCTTGAAGTGGTCCCGGTCTAGTCGTCCCATTTAATCCTTTAGGAATGAAACAGTATTTATCTCCAAAATTTCTCCATAAGAGTGCAATTGATTACTTACCTATTCCTATCACTTCCCTATGCGTTTTCATTCTTGATTTTAAATATATAATGGTAGCTTGTCCCGAATGAACTACATACGACTTTGTCATCTGCTGCGGTGTGTGTGTAACACCTAGCAGGTTTCGGGCCTCGGGGCTCTCCCCCACACCCCACATTCCACTTCTATGAGTCGATCCTGGCAGCCGATTTCTTCGGCATTGTTAGCATGAGCAGCGGTCGGAGGTTCGATTACCCGGTTGCTGCAATGAAAAAATTATCCCCGGTGTCAAAATTTAAAAAGGTCTATGTTGGTCAATCTGTGACATTGTGGGCTGATCCTCGACTTCGAGCAGTTCTCTTGGTAAAGGTCGCCCATCCGGGGGACGGGCGTGTAGCGGCGCGAAGTTATTTAGGTGTGGGTGTGGCCCGTCGTCGGTGCGGTTGTACATACCGCGCGACAGCCGGACCACAAACTCTTCAATCGTCTCCATCTTGAGATCGGCCACTATGATGTCGTTCCGGACGTAGCAACCTGCACCGAAGATGGTCCGCAAGGTCAAATTCTAATGCGCCTGCAGCCGCTGCCTCTGTCTGTTGCTCAAAAACGCATACCAGGCTGGAGTGGCGTATGTGAACTTCACCACTTGGCAGCAGCCACCGTGGCTGGACGAGTGGAGGATGGCCGTGTGATGAGTGGAGGATGGTCCAGCAGACGCTGCATCTTGGCGGCAGCGAGATGGGCTCTTCTGTACGAGGTAAAGTAGGCGCTATCATCCGCGTATAGCGCCAGCTCTACGTCGTCCTCCCATTAACGCAGATGTACAGCGAGCGTTGGTATGTCATTGGTTTACGCCGCGTACAGGATCGGCGAGAGACAGCTGCCCTGTAGTACGCCGGCTCGTATAGGCTTGATTGCGGACTCGGCATCCTCGACACAGACATAGAACTTCCGGTCAGCTAGAAATGACGTCACTAGCCGCAGCATAACAGGAGGGACACTCGTTTGATGTTCCATCTTGAAGAGTGGTCCAGAGTGCCACATCCTGTCGAACGCCTTCTCGATATCCAAGAAGACATCCAAGGAAGTTTTCTCTCAACTGTGCTTGGCTGATAGGAGATGCAGCACTCTGGTCAGCTGTGTAGCTGTAGAGTGTCCCCTCCGAAATCCGTGTTGTCCCAAAGTTGTATGTACGGGCGGACTCTTCTGAAGATAATTCGTTCGAATAATTTGACTATGTGCGATAGCATTGTAATCGGCCTTAAACTAGCTGCTCTACGCCTGTCCTTCTCGGGTTTAGGCAAGACGATAAATTTTCTAGTACTCCGGGAAGTGGAAAGTCCACAGAATGCCATTGTAGATCCTTCCTAGCTCTACAATTGTTCTATTAGGCAGCTCTCGGAGTGTTGCGTTCGTGATCTGATCGTGCACAGGCGCTTTCCTCAGTTGCAGGTGCGTTATTGTCCTCCACAGTTCAGCGGAGGATATAAACCACTCTCCTGCTAGCGTGGGTAGCGCAGGCAACGACAGGAACTCCTGTACGCGGCTCTCCTTTTGAGCATGAAGCTTCATGAACTCCGCACTTGCTGGGTTCGACATAATCTGCTTCTCGAAGTGCTCAGCTAGGATATCCGCTCTACCTTTGGCCTCGTAGCATCGTTCGCCTGCACTGTTGATCAGCGGGCAAATGGGTGGTCTTGTTTCCGTTAGCTGTCGTTTCAATTTGTAGAGCGACACATCTTCCTCCTCTGCTTTCCATATGTGACGCTCCCAGGCCTCTCATCTGTGGGCCTGGATTGTAACCGACAGCTCGTCCGTTAATCTGTTAAGTTACGTTTTGATTCTCGGGCAGCGCATGCGCACCCAGAGCTTTCTCAGTGCTCTTTTCCTCCTTAGTTTTACTGCAATGTTCAGTGGTAATTCTTCTCGTTTCTTTGTGAGAGGGACGATCGTAGAGGCCGCATTGAGGGCTTCGGTTATCGTTGTTAATATTCTTGTTTAAACTGCATAAAAACCAATTTAATGAGGTACTTCAAAGCTTTACTCGAAAGAGAGCCGCACTTGATAGTTCTTAAGTCCTCGCATGCGCGTCTATTTCGATGAAGCTGTAAAGGCCGCAGGGCCAACAGCATACACTTTGCGAAAGAAAACGTTCGCATTGTTGGTCCTTGAGCTGATAGTACTAACTTTTTAGAAGCAATTTAAATGACAAAATTACCACATATCAAGTCGTAAAAGAAAATCAATCACGCTTGGTTAACGAATTTAGACAACATTCAACTTTAGAGCAGCATGGCCTTGACTTTTTGACTTGTGTTTGCAAAAATGTTATTTAGTGATAAACTCAGAGTAAGTAGTCTCCAACTACGACTCGCGGGCCGAATTCGGCCCGCCAATGCTATCAATCCGGCCCGCGACAGCAAATGTCTTATTGTTGTTACTATTGCTGTGATAAGTTGAAGAAAAAATTATTAAAATTAATACAAAACGATTTAGACAGACTTGAAAATTATTGTAAAATTAATAAATTATTCTTGGCTTATAATAAATGCAAACACATAACTTATACTAGGAACAAAAATGTAGTACACGCGTACTTTTACTTAGGTGGTCACAAAATTGTATCAGAATCTAGTAGTATACGTGATCTTGGAGTATATTTAGATACCAAACTCACACTAGATAGGCACATCGAAGAAATATTGAATAAATCCTACCGAATGCTAGGCTTCGTTACACGTATAACAAAATCATTTAATCACAATGATACTCTTACCTGCCTTTATCAGTCATTGGTTAGATCTCATCTAGAATATGCGTGTCCCGTTTGGAATCCATTCTACTGAGTTTATGAAGATAAAATAGAAAAGGTCCAAAAGAAACTCTTACGCATTGTAAATTATCAAATGCATTCACCTCGCGATTCCTATGAAAATCCTTTAACTAAATATCAAATGCTATCATTAAAAGACCGACGCACTTTAATTGATGCCACCACTTTTAGGAATATCTGTGTTAGTGAGATTAAGTGTTCACGGTTATTATCCGAGGTAAGGTTTCGAATACCACCCAAAAACACACGATCATAAAAATTATTTCATATACCAAAAACCAGGACCAATATTGGTAAATGAGCACCAGTACACAGAATGTGTGTCCTCCACAATAAAATGCTTAACGACATCGATATGTTCTCTATCTCCCGTTCAGCTTTTAAAACTAAATTAAAAAGTACTTTAGTAAAAATTATGAATTAGATATATAAGGATGTTTAGTATTGTACATTTTAGATGATTGTTTTCTTTTTATTTAAGTAAGTTTTTGTTACCCTGCTTGTTGTGCAGACGATACCAATTACGACCTGCTTCATAATATAGATAAGTATGTTCTTAGTGAGACAGTTTGTAGGAAAGAATTGTAACTACCATTGTCTTATTTTACTTGTATATGTTTCTTTCATATCTTTTGTTTCTGTTTTGTCTCCAATAAAGTAAATAAATAAATAAATAAGAAAACACAGAACAATAATAACTCGGTTTATTTATTTGCAAGGTAAAATTAACGACAGAAATGATGACACAGAAAACTTAAGTATTTAAGCTGAAACATATTAAAAACTAATAAATAATTGAAATGAATCCCACTCATCACTAAAACAAAAGCACTCATCTGATTTATGTAATTTTAATTTTCCACGGACAATAGTTTGTAGGTGTGAATCAATTTTACTTATAACAATTATTAAAATAGATTTAAGATGTTTATCGGTTAATTTAGATCTGTAAACATTATTTGTTTGCTTCATCTTGGAAAACGATTTCTCATACAAGTAAGTAGTACTAAAAAGAGAAAACAATCCACGAGCAAATTTAAGCAAATTATCAAATTATTCAAGTGGAAGACAAAGATGAATTTTGATATTTGTTCTTAATCATATCACTGCGCTGTAAATCAATAATTTCCATTTGGATTTCCGGAGCCAAGGATTCAATTTTAGAATCAAAAGAATTTTTAAAAAGCTTAATTTCATTCGCAATGACATCAAACGTTTTCATTAATCAATAAAAAGTCTTTATTTTATAGTCTAAAACTTTTACTTGGTCAATGAACAACGCAATAAAAATAAAACAGTTAGCGTTAAAATGGCGTTAATAGATCGTTTAAAATAGGCACCCATGAGGCACCCATTGTTAATATTATGATAATACTTAGATAAGTAGGTATCTACATTTAAACGTTTCAGTTTTACACAGAGCGTTGCGATTTAACGTTTAAAATAAATAATAGAAATTAAAGATTTTAAATCACAATTGTGCAAATTTTTCCTGACAACTAGCAACATTTTTATCATGATAGCTTAGGAAGAATTGTTTTGGTTTTACGAGTGTTTTACGTAATAACAATGAATTAAATATATGAAACATCACTTTTTTATATTCTTCATCACTGTTGTAAACATATTTTAAGTAATTTTTACAGTTTGTCGCAAGCTCTCCGTAAGACGAAATGTTGCGCACTGACGGGTCACTGAGTGAACTTACGCGGTTTTGCGTCAGTTTTAGATTAGATTGTGTAAGTAATAATATAATTCTATAACACTAGGAGAGTTGACAGATGCATAGCCGACCTTTTAAAAAGGACTAAACTCGTTTCTCGAAGTTAAGTTGTATGGATCCGTAAAAATTGCCGATGGTAAACGATTAGAAAAAGTATTCGTGTGAGGAAGAAAACTCCCAATAAATCGCACGGTAGTGGACCGCCAAACATCCAAATGATGTGGATGGTAACGTAAATTTTGTCGCGATGTCTGTTTGTGAAATTTAGTAGCTGAAATTAATCCGAAGAATGCACTCAGCACCCCCCGTGATAAATACAATAGAAAATGCAAAAAGATGAATCGAGCCAATCAAAGAGAACTCGGTCGTCGACGATTCGAGCCGCTTTGCGCTCTATGTGGTCAAGTGGAATAAGCTCGCACTGGGGAGCTCCGGCCCAGAGATGGGAACAGTATCAGTATCAGTGAGGCCGAACCTGCACCTTAAAAGTTGCAAACGGTATGCAGACATGTAATACTGTCCTGGTCTACTGAGTACGCCAAGCTTTTTAGAAGCCAATTCAGTTTTCTCTTCTAAGTGACCACGAAACTGCAGGTCATTCGATATATCGACGCCGAAGATTCCGATACTGACTGCGGTAACAAGGGAACACCTACTGGGGATTAACTGAAATATTTTCCTAATAAATATTCAGAGTAGTCTTGCTATGCTTAGCTAGAGGGCGTCACACACGCGCCAGCTCAAAGTTTTTGTATACAGATGTTCCCAATGTCCACTCCATATTATATATATTAAAATCTCTCTGCTTTGAACGTTCTGCATTCACTGTGTATTTTTCGCTTTTTTTCTATACTAATAAATTACACATAAAAACAATAAGTCAAATCAAAATACTGTTATGCACGGCTGTTATTTTATTTCACAATAGACAGTTTCCCTTCCTTCGCCTTTCACTCGCAGTTGCGCCAACTTATTCATCCGCTTTTTATTTGCAATTACTACCATCCTGAAGTGAACGGAATACACTAACCAGAACCAAAACTTTCTCGAACCAACGCTAAATTCCTATTTAGCGTTGGTTCGAGAAATATTTAGTGGGTAGCTGAAATAAATAGTACAAAGTACAATACATAGTATCACTACTCGCCACCAGATGTCGTTAAGAGTCACAATACATATTAGTAATTGAAATGCAAAAAAACGTATGTTTACTTAGGTTGACACTTGGAACATACTAAAAAAACCATTATGGCCCTAAGGCTTCAAAGTTTGGAGACCCCTGCTCTAAAATGATTATATGTGTAGGTATAATATAACTATATATAATAAATGTGTATAATATGAACCCAGTTATAGTTATTTTTAATGCAGTAATAACGAAAATATATTCTAAAACTGTGTATATGTAATTTAAAAATTTACCAGTAGGACCATAGACTTATTATACTACTGGTGGGACATAGTGATTACCTAACTTAACCTTAACTAATATTAATTCTACTTATTACCAGAAGATATGTTCAAAATCAATATTAAGCCAGCCTCGTAGCTTACACATTTTACCGTCTCATTTTACTTGTTCGGCATAATTTGATCTTTTTGCCCCAGCCAACAAATTTGCTCTTGTATTTCGTTAGAATTAATACAAAAATATCATTCGCTTGTAAAGTATTAGACCGCTCTTAAATTGGGAGCTATTGTTCGTGTTCCCAATACTCACCTTCCACTAATTAACGTACTTTCTGATTCATTTCAGCGGTCTTACCTTTCCACCGAAATTATTTAGACTATGAAAAAGGATCGGAAGGACGGAAAATGTATCTATATATATATATATATATATATATATATATATATATATATATATTATTTTTAAGAAGTTTTAAGAATTCGATTGCTCGTCGAATCTACAGCTGCATGGGCCCCTGTATAGTCGATCTTTGTCGGGACAGCTAGGGGCGTGTACAGCCAGTGAGTCAAGCTGATCGGAAAGAACTCGGTCGTCGACGGTTCCAACCGCTCAGCGCTGGATGCGGTCAAGTGGAAGGAGCTGGCACTGGGGAGCCCCTGCCCAGACATGGAAACAACGCTTCACCTTCCATGGACTTAC
Organism: Parnassius mnemosyne; assembly: GCA_963668995.1. Lineage (NCBI taxonomy): Eukaryota > Metazoa > Arthropoda > Insecta > Lepidoptera > Papilionidae > Parnassius > Parnassius mnemosyne. The sequence goes on from CAVLGL010000115.1 coordinate 38,422,506, forward strand.
CGAGCCTCAGGCCGTACGGGCTGAATCTCGGAAGATACGCGCGGTAGTTGCACGTGGCTCTTTTCCGTGCGCACTTTCTTGACTCCCTATAAGTATTTTATCTATTTCTTGTCCCAAATTTAACGTGATTCTCCCCCTTCTGGGGTTAACGGCACTGTAACGCCTACGTCGTCGGGCCCTCCTACCAGCCTTCTCCTCCTTATCCTTATCATGCGATCGTGCCACCTATACGCAAACTCGCGCAACAGCCCGTAGTTCAACACATCGCTGACGAGATCCGAGTAGTAAGTAGATCAGTCACTGAATTAGGCGAACTAGTCCATCCATCATTTTTGCTCTTTGGTCGTCATACAGAGGACATTCCTATGAAACATGGTGAACATCCTACTGTGGCATACTGCACTCACACATACTAATTTAACACAGTCTCAGTCCGGTGAGAATCTGAGAGGTTTGATAGTCCGGTGAGACCCAGGTTAACCTGAGTCTCAACGCCACCTCCGGGAAAATCGATGTAGCTCGCATTCTTTTGTACCACTCGTCCATCAATCCTGCTAGGCGCCGATCACCTCAGTCCAGATTTCGCGCTTCCGTCTGCTCAACTCCTCTTTGGGTGCAGTCAAACGTGCTATACCCATCCTACCAGCACGGATGACCTACAGCTCAGCAGGGAGAACGCAAGCTAGCACCGTTAAGGCCGCCGTGCTAGTGGATCGGTAAGCCTTGGTCAACAATACAAAGGCAAGACATGGGAACAGTATTCCATGTGGGGCCGAACCTGCGCATTGTAAAGTTGCAAGCGGTGCGCAAACTTGTTGCGCGGTTACCAATAAAGAACTTGGGATTGAACTAGATTAGATTTAGCAGCTCCCAGTCCGAGACTTTGTTCAACCAAGTCGCGACTTCAGACACATGATTGTTTCAGTACTCGGCGACGTTTTTCCGAGAAATATTGTCACGGCCGGTGTATAAGCATCACCAATGCATTGCCAGTGCTGTTTTCTGCATAGCAATGAATGTTACCAGTTCAGTAACATATCATTGATATGCAGAAGAAACAGCGTTGGTGATAGCACTCAGCCTTGTGGAACACCAGCATTAATGTGTTTGTAATCGGACCATGCACCGTCTACTACGACCTTGTTGCTCCGATCTGCAAGAAAACTTGTGATCCAATTGCACAATTTCTCGGGAAGCCCATAGGGAGGAAGCTTCGAAAGAAGCGCTTTGTGCCAAACCCGATCGAAGGCCTTCATTATGTCCAAACTAACGGCCAACGCATTTCCCTTGGACTCTACTGTCTCCACCCGTCTCAGAATTAGGTAACCGCGGTGCTAAAGTGTTGGCGGATTTATATATTTCTTATAGGGTAAGGGTGACAAAAGAAAACACAGTCCTCCTGATGGACAGTGGATGCTGTGGCTCATAGACATCTTAATTTATCCTCGATTAAGATATAAAATGTAGATTCGTTGTCACCCCTGAGGCCTAAGATAGAATATCCCGTTTCCAAAAAAGTTGTCTCCATACTTCGAAAGCTTTAGGGCCCCGGCATGGTTAATTCTAAGACAACTTTGTTAATTGCTATTTCAAAGCCACATTAATTCGTGTAAGAGTAGTCGATAGATGAAGGTAGCTCAGAACCTATTGCTCACGGGAGACCTGTGTTCAGTAGTAGAGTTGTGAAGAAATAGATTTTCTCATAGATCCTCCATTACAATGTTGCCACTCTTGGCAGACGGGTTGCAACCGCAGTTTTTTATTAGTTTGAATTAATATTGTTATCAGGATGATGCTACTGCTGATCTCTTGCTCCATATCTCTCTATCGCCTCTTCGCCTATCGACATGCATGGGATGATATATGTGGTATAAATATAAACCATGTAAAATTCGGACGATAAATAGACGCTGGTAAATGATTTTACTCCTATACTGTAAGCATTAAAAATTAGTTATTTAAAAAAAGTTACAGCCTATACACGTTCCACTACTGGGCACAAGCCTCCTCTCATTTCTGAAAGGGTTTTAGGGCAAGGAGATATCCGCCGAGCTGCTACAATATATGCGTGTTGGCGAACTTCACATCATGTCTTCGAAATATTTTTTTCTCATTTCTCAGATATGCAGGTTTTCTCACGATGTTTTCCTTCATCGCCGAGCACATGGTATATCAGCGCTTAAAACTGCAATTAACAATTTCATTGTTGCCGGCAGGGTTCGAACCAGATTTGCTTGTGAACTGTGAAATTACAGCGACCGCTTAATCCCTGAGCTAACACGGCTCAATAAGTTAATTAAACTTAAATAAATATTGTTGTTGTTTGTCTCTACTTATCACTTAATAAGAACATCCCTTTCATTTAAAGCAAGCGATCATGTAGTGTATGTTATTACAGGCATGAAATCTCATTATTTCAGCACTCAAGCCCCAATTACGGTAAGTCTGTTAAACACCAAAAAGCTTTTTGTTTAAGTAGACGAAAACACATTAAATAAATTCCCTTAAGTTACAATACATCATAATAATTATTATTCAACCAAACTTAATTAACGTCAAATTATCCAGTGAAATCTAATTATTTTCATGGATACTAAAATCCGTGTGGAAAACAAAATGGTGTGTATTATCTAGTCAGAAGAGCACAACCTACTCTTTCACAATTACCACTGTCATTGCTACCACTACCACGAAACACTTAATAGCCCAAAGGTTTTTCTTGCAAAATAACAGTGATGAACGAGCACACGGTACACCTGATTGGTAAGTGGATGCTGAGTCTCATAGATCTTTATATTTATACTTGATTAAAAATCATAATACAGTAGGGGTTCCATCTAAGTCCTCAGGGTGTCCCTGAGGATTTAGATGGAATGCCTTGTTCCCAGTAACAAGAGTCTATGGTTCTCAACAATCACCATACAAAACAGCAGCATTAAGCTGCTATTTTACGCTGGTATTCTGTGCCAGGTAGTATACTAGCCCAGACATAAAATATCTAGACCAGTGACGTGGAGAAAGATCAAAAGTGAAAGAATTTTGTTACAACGTTCGCCAATTCGACTATCATGCGTGGTAATTAAGGCAAATATTCTGATTTACTAGGTGGTAGGATTCTTTTTCTGCCTAGATGGCAGTCGGTTAAGGGACCACCCGCTTGCCTTTTTTCACCTCCGAATAGCAATGCTTACCTCCTTTGTCCCGGTACCTATAACTAGAGCCAGTGGGACACTCTTAGTCCTAACCCCGGCCATACATGTTGGCCAAGCCTCAGCCTACGCGAGCGTAGAAAAATTGATACAAGGCGAGTGCTACAGTCTACACGTTGGTTAAGTTCGAAAGGGACCAATGCCAACTGCCAATGTTCACGAGTTTTTGTGGGGCTATCCACATGTTAGCCGAATTAGTTTTCATTGAGAATTGGAACGATATGGACGACGTAGAAGTTATTGCAGCTTCTACTATTTATTTAATGAGTGCATATAACTATCATGTCAGTATACTCCACAGTAAAGTTGTAAAAAAGATGAATCAGTGACATTGTCGATATTATTTTGAATTTGCAACTTAATTAAAACATAACATCTCACCGGGACGGATGCGACTGTTACTGACATGGCCGGCTAACATGTGGACGCGACTTGCCGAGTGCAGGCGAGCACCTTTGATTTGTGCAGAAATACCGACACTGTTCCGAAGTGGACGAGTCGTAGCGAGTGATCCCGAGTGGCGGTAAGGCACGCCAGACGAACCGTATACACGTTGGCGCTCGCGTGCACTCGGCCAGCTAGGCGAGCGTCGACTAGCAATGGCGAGGCTAAACCAGTGCACTGTCTGTACGTTGGTGCTCACCTTCGCTCGGCCAAAATGTATAGCTGGCTTAAGAGGTGGTAAAGCATGTCTATACATGCTTTACCACCTCTTAAGCCGGATTTCTTTCGTTATTTGAAATTGGCTGCAGGTGTCCATCGACTAAAGTAGCCAATTACCACCAGAAAGAATGTAAAACCACGTTTGTCACTTAAGTTTCATATTTAAAAAATCAGCCTAGCGAATGCCCATGTCCAGCATTGAACTTTTGCCGAATAATCAAGAAGATGAAGATAAAGAAACTAATATTGGCTTATACTGAAATTTGAACCAATTTTCACGGGCCTGTTGTTAAATCCGAGGAACTGGCCGAGAATGCTTTTAGTGTTTGGTCTAAACTACCAAACTACTAAATAAATAATCTACCAAACTACCAAATAAATAGTGTAGTAAAAAAATATCATCGAAGCGAACTTACAAATAAACGAAAGTAGTTTTTATTGGAAAGGCGATTTTTTTATATGCTTATATCGATACTTTATAGATTTTAGAATTAAAGTCTTACAAATAAATAAGCAATGCCTGCGGGATTTAAAGTAAGAGCTTTAAAACTAAGTGAATTTGAAAGATCTTTTGCTCCAATGTATAGACCTAAGGTTTAAATGTAATGTATTTAAAGTGTAATATTGTTAAATTTATTAAATACCGGAAACATCGATGTTAATATTATATTATTCCATGGATTTTAAGATAAATGAAAGTAAAAGTAAAAATTTTTAAAACATAACTGTAATTATAACATGCGTGTCAACAAAAATGTAGCTTTTTTTAAACTGGCTAGTTTCCATGATCTGGTGTGGCCTATTGTTAACACGTGGAAAGCGAGCTCATTTGTCTGTTCAATCACTTCAATAATACACACTTTAAAACAGTGACGCAGCTTGAATAGATGCCACCCGGAACTGCGAGATTAAAATATGCACCCAATCCCCTTTTCCATTGGATTGGTAATGTTTAGTAGGAGATCCGATGCTATGACTTTGGTCTCTTTTGAATTCATCATGCAATCTCGTCCCGAACATGTCCTCAGAGTGGATATTACAAAGAAATATTGTAGCATCTATCTATCGACTTGCGGAATGAACATCTAGAATTTTTTTTTATAGGTTAAGGGTGATAAACGAGCACACAGTCCACCTCATGGTAAGTGGTTGCTGCGGCCCATAGACATCTACATCTATCCTCTATTACAAATCAAAATGCAGATGCGTTGTCACCCGTGAGGACTAAGATGGAATGCCACATTTCCAGTAAAAAGGGCCTCCAGCCACCTGCACTCACCAAGCGAAACGCAGAGGTAAACCTCTACTTCACGCTGGTAAAAAGAATCTAGAATATTACAGACCTTCTGTAGCCAGACCACCGGTTTTATTCGAGGGAGAGAGATAGAAAGTTACAA